>JADLSH010000179.1:532500-1132500 GCA_016169945.1 Trachythela sp. YZ-2020 | reverse complement strand
TATTTAAGGCAGTTTGTAGAGGAGTTTGTAGACTTTTCCTTTTTAGAAAGGCATGGATTCTATAATTTGTTCCATATCACGGACAAATATGAAAGATCTTGCTGGATACATTAAGGATAATAAACCCGATGAAGTTGGATACGATTTTTAAATGTATTTTTTCCACAGATTCTGGCGTTACAAGACATCAGAAGAAGCAAGAATGTTGCTGAGTTGCTTCATAGACCGATGTTTTGCTCTCATCACTTGCAAGAAAAGATCAGGTAAAATCACTTTAGTACCCGCAGTTTTTAAACGGATAGAGACTTTAAAGAGGCGGTTAGGTCCGTTCTGCCCATGCGCATGTTTCGTTTACATACTTTGTTTTGAAACTTATTAAAACTTAACCTCGTGAGTTCGCTTGTATTCGCTACAATATGTAATAGTTTAGTTTAACATTTGTTATGACTGCCGTTATGATGACTAGAATATTAGCACTTAAAATAGGAGTGAATTGGTTTTTGCGGTCATTGAGTCTTCGAGAAACAGCAGTCGATTTTCATTTAGTATAACTGCCTTATAAAATAAAATTTATGATTTGAAGATTTGACATGACAAATCATCCAAAATTTCTGCGTGGAATTCTTTTCTGAGACCTTAAGAACTTTACAATTAGTGCAGAAATCTCACGCAGCATTTTCTGTCTTGAGTTAAGCAGGATTTAAACTTAATATAAATTAAGGGTGGCGCAACAAAATCGAAAGTCAAATTTCTTAGTGTACAAAAACGCTTTTTACCTGATAAAGCTTGGTGCATCTGGTCGCAGCTGTTGTGACCTAGACATGTTCGACGATGTTAAATATATAGTTCTGTTTTGTGCATGTACATATGCTCTACATATGCAAATCAGTTTTTAATGATGCTAGAGATATATCCCATGCATACTCTATTACATTGGACAACTTGAAATTGTCGCGAATTGAAAGGTTGCAGTGCCGTGCGTGGGTCTCGTTGTCCCGTTTGCACTAACGCTATTGGACCTTAACCTTGTAAATGTGTCTAATAAAGCTGATAAAATAGAGTATATATTTATAGAAGATTCGGCGGTTGACTGTTGTGTAAACTACGTGAAAAATGCAATAAGAACTTCGACATTCCAGAACTATATACTAACTTCCAGACGAAGGGCCTTCGCTCGAAACGTCGAAGTTCTTGTTGTATTTTTCAGGTAGTTTTACACAACAGTCAACCGCCGAATCTTCGTCAGTTATACTCCACCCACACTGGACCGCACGTTCTATATATTTATAGCATTTATAGTTATTGTCTATTGATTATTTCTGAGGAAATTTCGAGCGAAAATTATATACATATTTCAGACCTTACCAGCGAAAAATGCGCTTCAATTCTTGACAGAGGGCTGTAAAATTGAATTTTGCGCAACTGGCCCTGGTTATAGGTCTAAAATATGTATACAGCTAATTCAATTAAGGTTGTCCGCTGAAAGTCAAAAGTCAAAACCAGAAAACCTCGACCTCTAAGCGGGAAAGTACAATGGACTTGTACATGTCTCTTTCTTACTATATTACATATACAAACCCAAAGTGCTTTTCGCGCTTGGTTTTGTGGTTTTGAGTTTTGAGTTTCAGAGGACAACCTTAATTGAATTAGAGACTTTAATTCAGCGTCGGCCACGGACATATAGAACAAATTGAGGGTTGCTTCGCGTGTGCCTAAAAGATATAAACAAAATCTTAATTGAATTAGCTGTATACAATATTACAATATGTTCGCTCGACATTTTCTCCTACAAAACGTTCAATTCTATCTAGCGAGATGCCCAAAATTTAGAATCGATTATTTCTACCTGGTCTATAGCCATGCACCTGCATGTATTAGATATTATGTAGTTATTTCAGGGCCTCCAGGGAGAACAGTTTTGACTAATGGAGTCACCCTGGTGAAATAAAGCTTACAGACAATTAAACAACTGTAGTGGAGAAATTTTCAGAGACCACCCTAATTAAATTCGCGTATCTTTTCCAGGTTCTATTGTGAAAGCTGTGACCAGGCGATATGTCGGGACTGCACGATGGGAAATCATTCAAGTCGTGACCACCGATACTGCTCAGTGAACGAGGCTATAGAGAGACAACGTTTAGTTATTGAACAACTCGTGGAGAAAGTACGTAAACGCGAACCATTGCTACGTCGAGCTATCCAAACTGTGGAAGAAGTGAACACGAAGCTGGCAGCGAAAGCACAAATGGCGAAAACTGAAATCAATAAATGTTATCCAAAGTTGCTTAAAGCCTTAGAGGAACGACATAAGTTTATGTTGAATGAAGTTGATAAAATGTTTCACGGAAAGGACAAGGTGTTAAATTTTCAACAAAGAGGATTAGAAGTTGACTTGGAAAACTTGTTGAACACTTGTAAAGTTACAGGTAAGTTGGCAGCTGTCTAACATTCTAACTAAAATTGAATCTAACAGGCTGACATTAATACGTACACCAACTTTCCTTAATAATTCGAGTTCTAGACATTATTAAACGACAAACTATGCACCAAAATACTCCTAGTTTCTCAAGGATTCTAGCGAGATATATAGAGAATAATACATGGGTGCGCGGAAATACCAGATTTATTTCGAGTGTTGAACATGATATCTCACGAGTGAGCTATCATGTTCAACACGAGCATCCAAGCATCCATGTATTTTTCTGTTTATTATATAAAGGACAGTCTTTTCAAACAAAATAAAATAAAATAAAATATCCATTTTCATAAACTTCAAAAGCGATAATATTCACATGTGAGATTATCATAAATAAGTGCTCGAAGTACTAAATCTCTTTAAAAAACTCATTAATAATTCATGAGGAAAAGACAAAGGAGATCACTACCGTGTCAGTGGTTTTATATATGTGATAAAAAATCATGTTAATTTACATAAACTTTAACTTTGATTTTCTCGGCTTAGACAATGTTTATTTTTAAAATTACTTCGCCAATGAAATCATAAGATGGGTCGTTTTTTAAGCCATTTAAAACACGAGCAGGAGTGCTTTATCAGATATAAAACACTCGTGCTGCGCACTCGTGTTTTGTATCTGATAAAGCACTCCTGCTCGTGTTTTAAATAGTACATAAAGCACTATACTTTCTATAATAAAGAGTGTTATATAACTCCTCGTATTTCGCAAGATATAAGCGAAAACGGTACTTCGATGAAACCACAATAATGCCACCCAAAATGGCGGATTATTTAGCATGACGTAATATTGCATATAGCATGTTTACGTGAAACCGGGTCAGAAATATTTTTTGTTTCTTTCTCGTATTTGGAAAATACAATCCACAATCAACGCTTTTAATATTGTCTGTAGTTGAATATTATTCGCGTCATAACAAAATTCAGACGGGTCAAATTCGTCCCGGTTTGTAAATAGTCGGTTCGGTCTACCTATAGCGGGACGACTTCAGACCAGTCTGAGAAATTTTTCAATTGAACCCAAACTCTTGTAAAATGCGACTAAAAACAACACAATCGTCCCGCTTTGACTTTCGATCTTAAGGAAACGGGGCCTTAAAAACTTGCCTCGTTAATATCCTGAACAAGCTAACATACCCAAACAGTTGCAAGACGGAAACTCCCAATTTTCGGCCGTATCCCGCTTTTGTACAGTATAGTCATTAGTGCACTAGTCCATGTGAGATCCAGAACATATATGCTGTGTGATAATCAGCTGAGTCAAGTGAGAGAAAGCACGGGAGAAAGTCTATTCTACTTCGTTAAAACAACATCAATTAAATTTTAATCAACTCGCAAAATGGACTGAAACACGAATACGGCGTATTATGGAAAACATCGTTCGCTACTTTTAGACCAAAAATATATATTTAGACCGTCAAAACATTGTCGTTTTGACGAAAAACGTACTATTTGTACAGCAAAAATTAAATTAAGTTTGCATCAGCAAACGTTGACAAATTTAATATACAGTTTACAGTTGATAGCAAACGTTAATGATATTTTTTAGATGATGTTCTACGACATGGCAATGAAACAGAAGTTTTAGTTGTAAAGAAAATGCTTTCAGACCGTCTGGCAGAGTTAGATACGACGAAGATACGGCAAGATCCTCAGGAGAATGATGTGGTATATTTCAACGCTCAAGAAGAGACAATGTTGAAAGCAATCCAAACACTTGGTAGTGTCAAAGTTTCCTCAGCTTATGCCGCTCTTTCCTGTGTTGTTGGAGGACTAAAGAGAGTGCCACATGGCAAAAAATCGTCTTTCACCGTTAATACCAGGTAAATACGAAAACGATGACGGTGAATAGACAAACAATTAACCAACCAACCAATCAAATCAGTAATAGACCATCCATCCAAACAAACCACAGTACTATAATCAATCAAACGAACAAACAAACAAACAAACAAACAAACACACACACAAACAAACAAACAAACAAACAAACAAACAAACAAACCAAAAACAAACAAGATTTAATCCCGTAAAATACCGTATAAAAGTATGACAATGTTCGACTGGTATTTACTGCTCCTAAGTGTTTATGTCTTATGAATAATTGTTCGTACGTGGACTGCTATTGTTAGCTTTGGCTAGATTATATTTGTATATTTGTTTTGGATAAGTTATTTATTAGAGAAAATATTTCCTTACCTATTTCATACTAAAAATGGTGATTTGGCAATTGAAACTCATTAATGCCCAACATTGCTCATTTTATCGAGTAAAATCGTCTGGCGTTCTTCAAAACACAAAAAATACAGGTCAATTAGAAAAAAATGACAGGAGAATTAGATCCAAAAAGCACACTAGCTGTACTTTGTTTCTTAGAGATCATTATGGTACGCAGTGCAGTGATGGAGGGGAAAGACTACAAGTTAACATACAGTCTAAAGCTGGAGACTATACTCTTGCAGAGGTGAAACTCTCTTTTTCATTATTGTCTGTTATTTGAAACGACTGAGATACGCTAACGTTTTGATCATTTTCTTGTGCAGGTGGCTGACAACAGAGACGGTAGTTACACTGTTTCATTTTGCCCATCCAAACTTGGGACACACCGAGTAAGTTAGTGACATTCCTTTTTGGTGCTAACCAACTTACGTCAGTTAACTTAAACAACTTCATTTTTACTGGATAGCTTCATCAGTCCTAAATTGTTCTACTTAGTGGTCACGTAAAACATCCGATATTAGTATAAACCTACTAGTAGGCTATTACAAATCCTGCGTTCTGATTGGCTCCCTACTAGAGGGCCAGGGTCGGTACGTACCTATATGAACACGCTTTGTGATTGGTTGGTTATGACAATAAAAGACAATAAACTATAGAAATCGTCTTTCTAAAGAAGGAGTCATAAACACTGATCACTTTTTTTTCAGAAGACCAATCACAAAACATCTTCATATTAGGTAGGTACTTACCGGAGGGCCACCAGGGGATAACCTACTAGTAGAGAAGAGCGAGAGGAAAAATTGTGAATAAGTTGCTTTTTTAAGAAAAATAATTTCACAAAAATTCTAGTTTTTATTTTGAAATAATAACTAACAAACAATTTTGGAGACTGCTTGCAAAAAGGTAAAATTTTGACGTTCTACTCGTAGTTTTACAGTTTTGAACATGAAAGTGACTGGCCAATTTATGAACATGGGCAATTTTTGTGTATATTTCGAGCAAAATCATTGAAAACATAATCCTTGAAGTTATTTAACTATATTTTCTTGGCTTGTAAAGCATTTTCTTGATTTAAGAATGTTTTCACCATTTAGCTATAAAATTTCAAGTTTTATGTGCTTCGAGATTTCCCGCCATATTGTTTACAGTTTGAAAATCCTAACGTTTTGGCCTTTCTAAGCCTTTTTTGTTTCTTTTTATAAGCCAAACATGACTTGAAACGTTCCTTCGATATAATGGTTAATATACGGTCTGAATTTTTAAAATATTTAAACTCACAAGTCGTGTATTTTTAGTGAATTTTCACTCGGGCGTTCGCCGTTTTGTAAACAAGAAGTCACCGCGAAAGTCGAAGGAAGCCACCTAAATGCTCACGAATGCTCTTAAATTTCACTAAAAACTTTCCTATTTTACACATGCAGCTTGAAATATACTAGTAGGTTTATACTAATACAATTAGACAACTCAGCCGGCGATGTTTGGTAGAGTCAAACGGGAAGCAACCCTTCTCACATATGACTGACGCGAAATTCTTAACAGACAAGAATCGAAGCAAAAGTGAAAGGCACATACATTAACCATATGTGCTATACCAACCCCGTTTGTCATCAACAGCCGTCTACTCTAATCTAAAGATTGTCTTACACCCATTTGTTATTTGTTCTTGACGCAAGGTGACAGTGTGTATTCAAAACGAACACGTTCAAGGGAGTCCATTCACAGTGCAAGTCATTCAATCTGGTGGAATGATCCTCAAGTTTGGTAGAAAGGGATGCAACATGGGCGAATTCAATGGTATTTTTGGAGTGGCCGTGGATCCCGTTGAAGGAAGAATAGTTGTAACAGACTGCCATAATCACCGCGTCCAAGTCTTTAGTTCAGATGGAATGTTTGTCTTTCATTTTGGTCGCAAAGGCGAAGGAAGCGGAGAGTTCCAATGTCCAACGGGTGTTGCAATTGATGTTCGAGGACAGATCATCGTCTGTGAAAGACTTAGTTATAGATTACAGGTAGGGAAGTGATAGTGTCAATAAATATTGCTTGTGTTTGTGTATGATAAGATGTGTAGACTGTTTTCCGACCCTAGTACTGTTAAAGCAAAAATTAAACCTACCCGTATTCCTTGGTAGATTCTGGCTTGCCTACTACAGGTGTATGTACCACAGAATACCACAAAAATTTACATGTTCCATATCTTTTGTCAAATATATATAATGTGGCTTCTTAATATTTTTTAGTGTAGTTTATCGATATATTTTTTCTTCCTGGGGGTTTTGAGGCTAGATTTCATAGACTTAAATATTTTTTTTTTAATTGAACATTCTGTGGAACAAACTCCAATGTACCACAGAATACCAGTGCGGAGATAAATAAGCAACGGTTTGTCAAATTGTACCAGGATTTGGTGTGTCATGTTGTGTGATAATACTGTACTGATATTACTAACTTAATTTAGTGAAAGGTAAACACTAAAATCATTACAGCATACCAGTGGTGTAACCAAAGTATACCAGGTTTATCAATAATTTTGAAAAATTCAGTTTTTCAATGGTAAAATTGATTCCTCGGTGTGATTCTGTATAGTAATAATGTTGTGTTGCATAGAAAAAGTAGTGATCAACATAAATTATACTGGTTTGCAAATTTATTTTTAAACTTTCGAATTTTACAGGCATTATGCGGGAAAAAAGTATCAAAAACATAGAATGTTATTTTTTGTTAATCCTGATTATTTTTAAGAATTTTTATGAAAATATTCATTTTTTGTTTTTTATATGTCAATTAAAACTAATATATATTCACAAAAATAAAGTATATAGTATGTTTCCTCCAAATTTTATAAGATCAATAAATAAGACTGGTATTCTGTGGTACCGTGGTATTCTGTGGTACATACATGCACCTGTATATGGAGTCTGAAAACTCGTCGTTAGCAAGAGCTACCCTATGTGTGGAATTGGAATATTTCACATGTGAAAATGCGCACATTTCGCATGTGAAATTCAGAATTTTCACATAATTATGAAAATAATATTGTTCATATGTGAAAATGAAATGGTGTGTGAATTTTTTAAGGGTACGGTGTGAGACTGGGCCTGAGGGATTGGGCGATTAATTTTCACCTGTATACATGCATAGTCCGGAATAACTGAAAAGTATTGACGAGGGATTACAATTCAATTTTGTCATGAATTCTTAAGTTTATAATAATTTATTTATATCAACATGGGAAGTCTTGTGCCATTTGTGTCCAGATCCTAAAGTAGGAGAAGTAAGGATATGTGCTTTACACTTTAGGTATTTTCTCGAGATGGTTCATTCCTACGTGAATATCGTATACCAGATCTTAAAGCATCGACATTGGCTATTGGAGAAGGGGATCAAATTGTGATTGCTGACTCAGCAAATCGTTGCGTTCATGTGGTTAACATGGAAACTGGTGAGTGTGCGTTAAGGTACACTTACACACTGCGATTTGAAGTAACTGGTTAGGTATTGCTGAATGTTAAGTTAATGTCGAATATAGACATTTTTCATAAGGATGCCTACAAACATCATGAGCAAGTAGACAACTTAGGGTGAATATATGTCAAGAGAAAAACGAATAATCTGGGAGGGCAGTGGCAAAGCTAGCCATTGCAACTTGTCATGCTATGCAAATAAACGTTCACTTAGATAGTGGTTGGTTTAGTAGTGAAAGGCAAGGGAACACGTTAAATGATGTTTGCTTTCTCTCTAGACCTTGTTTTCTTGTTTATTTTATTTTCTGGGTTTGGGTATAGGACCTCCCGTAGGAATCGAACCTACGTCCTGTGTTTCCGGTGAAGTTGTGTGACCATTGAGTCACATATTGCATGGTCATAATGTATGTTACCTTGAATAGTTAAGACATGTTCACACGATCCGATTTGTCGGATGCGACTCTCTTCCTGACGTATGTGATTTCACACAATACAGCAACAACTACACTTTTCGCCAGGTGTGAGCCAATGGCCTTACTCTTGTCAGCAAATCCAGTAAATCACATGCGTCAAGAGGTGAATTGGAACGGCGTGAACCAGCCTTTACCAACTGCTATTTTCCTATTTTTTGAAGGTCATTCGATCAAGTTTGGTTCATTCGGAGACGAAACGGGAGAGTTGTCATATCCATGTTACGTAGCTGTGAATGATAAAGGTCATATCGTTGTGTCAGATATGCATAGTCATAAGATACAGGTAATGTACCTGTACTACGGCACCCTTGTTGTTTACCATTCCGAATAGAACGAAAATTTAACACGCATATTTGGTTAGTCCAACCGGAAAATTACTGGAATTAACTGTTTGCTACTTTGCTTGAAAAGGTTGTCTTCTTTTTCCCGTTGGAACGTTTCATACCGCCAACTATTTACCATTTACATTCTTCGCATGTTGGTTGACCAGTCGTAAAGAGCATTTTGAAATTCTTGTATGACTTTGTGTGTCACCGTTTTGGCAACGTGTTGAGTAAATTGAACCATATGCTCCAAACGATATTTTCTAATCAAAATTTTGGAAACCAGATGGGTTTTTCATGTTAATGGTAAACAACCCCTTTGTCTGGATAATATTATTGTATGACTTAGGCCATTACAACCCCTTTGTCTGGATAATATTATTGTATGACTTAGGCCATTAGGGTCGAAAAAATTGAGGCCACCATATCCTTATTGTGTTAGGTTGTACTGAAGTTTAAATGCACATTGAAATTCAATAAAATCATTCTCGATCTCAATCTAGCAAATTTATTTGAAAAAAGCTGGAGGTCGGGTCTAAAAGAAGTGTCCATCTGAGACACACGTCCGTCGTAGACAAGCTTCTCTCATGAATGCATGGGTCGACGTCTCTTTCTTAGGTTTTTCACGTGGCATAGTGGTTTCTATGTGACCCTTTGCAACCGGAATTCGGTACAAAGGTGGCTCGATATAGTAATCACAAAAACCTTATTCAAGAATCGCGAAAAACAAACTTCATACTCTATGAACAAATCCGTGTGACCATTTGTGCGCGTGGGAATATTAACGAAATAACTAACAAAATGATCTGACGTAAATAATAATAATAATTCATGTTTATTAAACCGTATTGCAGCAAAAACTGAATTACACGGATAAAATAATATAAAAACGTTCTAGTAATATTTAACAGTTATGAAATTCCTAAATCGATCAGTATTTACATAAGGTCTGACCGATGGTTCATATCTTAAATTATAATGGTAGTCATCCGAATTGTTTCTTAATTGAAGTATGGAAGACACAGGATTGTTATCTAATTGATCTCCACTTTTCATTTTGTCCACGAACGTAATGCATGCTTTATGTCGCCGTCTTTCTAAAGTATCCAAGCCAGAAAGGGTTAGTGCGTCATCATACGAAACAAAGGGATAAATTAACCTTAGTGCTCGTTTTTGAACTGACTCCAATAGCGCAGATAGATAATCAGCTAAGTCGGACCAAGCAGGAGAAGCGTATTCGACTACGGATCGTATTAAAGAGCAATATATATCAACCAGATCTCTTTGAGACAATCCACTCTTCTTTAATAAGCGCAAAGCGTATAGACGAGAATTAGCTTTCTTTAGAATTTTCTCAACATGGCAGTTCCACGTAAGGTCCTCTGATAGAGTAACTCCAAGTATAGTTTAAACGATGTAACCCTCTCGACGCCAAGACCCGATATATAAATTGGATGAAAGTTGGTTACGCTATATTTAAGAAAGGATACCACCATTTCTTTACATTTCTTCGGATTCAACCGCATTCCCCGAAAGCTAGCAAAATTCGATATTTCATTGGCAACAATTGGTAAGTAGCTTACCGAACATCGAGGAATGATTTCACACGCTGTAGCGTCATCAACAAATTTAATTCTTCCTTGCCAATCCTTAAGTAGAGAATTAACCAACACAGCAAATAATAATGGGCCCAACTTGGTTCCCTGTGGCAAACCCCCATTAACTTTCTTCCAGACCGATGTCAAATTCCCAATTTTGACACAATGCTGCCTATAAGTTAGAAATGACTTAATCCAACGTAGCATAGCAGGGTGGACATCGAGGTTCTGAAGCTCAGATATCAAAACATTATGGTCAACTAGGTCGAAGCCTTTCTTAAAATCGATGAAGAATAATCTTGCAGAACAGTTACCACTATCAAGATTTGCTCTAATATGGTGTAACAAATAAACCAAGGCTTAGGTAGTTGACTTCTTACTCAACGCGAACTGTTTGTTATCCATTTTACCAAATACCTCGGGAGCCAAGGAGTCCAGCATGAAGCCTTCCATAACTTTTGAAACTTGAGCAGTAAGTGAAATTGGACGTAAGTCCTCTTCAATTGACTTAGGCATCGGGATCTTTGGAATTGGCACAACGAAGGACCGCTTTAATTTTATAGGGAAAACTCCCTGTAGCAAGGATGAATTATAGATATTAGCTATTACGGGTGCAAGTTCATACGAAAATATTTTCAAAAAGATTTATTGACTTTAATTTGAGATAACGCGGAACACACTCGATCAGTATCAACCAGTAAATAGCTGGGCACTTCCAGGGTATCATTGGTTTCGTCATGTGTTAACGGATCAAAATGGTCGGTCAAGTTAACAAGGAAATCGTTGTAATGCTCAGCAATATCTAATAGCGAGGGATGAGCATCTGATAATAGCTGGTGGAGCCATGACTGTTGACTAGATACACCACTTAACTTCTTTACTTCTCTCCACCAGTAAGGAGTTGTTCGCGTCATTACGCGTGTTATATCGTTTCAAGTCAATTGCTGACGTCATTAAAAAATTCCACTTTTGAAAAACAATGCGCTATATCTCATTATTTTGTCCGGTGACTTATGTTCAAATTTTGCATGCTGTATTGTACCGCAATTCTGTAATGCCAAAAAATTTTATCGAAGAAAACGACATTTTTGCCTTTTTCAAAAAAATGGCATTACAGAATTTTTTTATATTTTGCTTATTGTTATTCTGTCTTGCAAATAAAATAATTCACGAAAAAAAATTGGGGGTCGCCGTGCTTCTTTTCCAACTACACGAGGCGATAGGCTATTTTAGAGTGAATTTCGTACGCGCATGTTGCCATAGCAACGAACTACGTGTTACTAAAACTAACATAATTTGAAAGTAGAAACATCAAAATATATGAAAACCCTGATACCTGATGAATAAAACCTAAAAATATGGAGTTTAATCACTTTTAGAGTGTTGAACACCTGAATTTTTGAAAACTGTATCGAGCCACCTTTAACACCGCTAGCTAGTGTTCTCCGTGCACTCCGGTTTCCTCCAGCACTAGACAAATAAAGGATAGTCATTATGCGATTTTTAGGAATAAGACCTATTCGGATCTTGCAGTCATGCAAGAATATTACGTCACGCTAAATAATCCGCCATTATGGGTGGCAAAAATCATCGCGAGCACTCCAGACAGCAGCGATAATGCCTGATTGAATTGGCAGAAAGTTGCCTTTCTAAATTCTCATACAAAGGCAACAACTGCAGCCTTGCTTTGACGGCTAATTGACGGCATTTGACGCATGTTTTTTTCTTAATTAGTTTTAAATATTTGCAATCCAAAATGGCGAAAGCCAAACAAAACATCACATTATGTGTTGCTACGTCAATTGCAAGGGCTGAATACCGTATGAAGAGTTAGTTTTAGTTTAGAGAATTTACAATAGACTCTGTTTTCCCTTCTTCTACCAGGTTTTCGATTCCCGTGGTCAATTTGTGTTCAATTTTGGCAAGAAGGGAAGCCTGGATGGCGAACTCCTCCGTCCAACCGGAGTAGCGGTCAGCCGAGAAGGACATATCATTGTTGCAGATAGAGACAATCATAGAATACAAATATTTAGTGGTGATGGAAAATTTTTGCATAAATTTGGGTGGAAAGGTGACGGCGATGGACAACTAAATGATCCTCATGGTTTAGCCATTACTAGGGATGGTAGTATTGTCGTAGCGGACTTCAGGAACAATCGTGTACAAGTGTTTGGCAGGGTTGGTTAGTCGGCTAGGAAAGGCGACCTAGTTCCAGCGCACATTGTGTAAAACACGAAGAAAGCCGTCTTCTGAGGCAACGTTACCGGCAGAATGAAGTCGCTTACAAAAGCACACTCAACGGCAATGTTCCAAGCAAATGTAATCCAAAACGACTTGTATTAACAAGTAATTTGCACGTTTGTTCTTACACAAGAGTAATTATGATAATTGTATATATTGTAAATTTAGCTAACCAACTGTCCATCACACATATAATCAATGGAATTTTATAGTCGCAAACAAGAAAAGGAAACCTATTATAGACATATTCTTCGTTTGCAAATGGCACTATATTTAAGGTATTATCAGGATTTTCTTGACGAGTTAACGGCCAGGGGACGGTTGTATAAAAAAGTAGTTAAAGTTAACCATGGTTAGTGCGAAAATTAACCAATCAGATCGCTTATTTTAGACTTAACTACAATTTAACTACAAAACGGGTAGTTAAAAAGTCGAGGGGTGAATCACTTAAAAAGTCTCGTACACTTACTCAAAAAGTCCCTAAAAAGTCCGCAAAAGTCCCAAGTCCGCAAAAAATCCAAAAAGTCCGGGAGATTTTCAAATAAATGCTTGAAATCTTGTTTATAATTTGTTGATTTTGTTCAGAGTCAGTAAATTAGCGAAAAACGTTTCAAAATGGCGAGATAACATTGAATTTGTAATCAACATGGCAAATACTTAATGTAAGCCACACGTTTCGTGTTCTCGTGGTGACAAGAAGCATGGCTTCTTTCGAAGCGAGTTTCGAAGAATTTAAGAAATGAAAGAGTATGGTAAGTTATAATTTATACGTTATGCCTTTTTCTAATACATTTTGATCGAGATTGTGATTTCAAGTGGGAGTGAATGTCTGAATGATACTATTAATAGTGCTGTATTTCGTGCACATATATTAATATATTTACATAAATTTTATTATAACGTGATAATTTTCCTCCTAATATATGCATTATGAAATTGACACCAATTATTTCACATACTAGTATCACCTCGAGTATCACATTGCGTCACATTGTATGTAGATTAGTTCAAGGTTGAGTGCGAGGTTGAGTGTTTCAAGAGTTTAATATTGGCCTAAGATTTTTGAAACCCTACATTTTACAGATGAACTGCCCTCAGAATTGATTAGTTTAAGTTCATTATTTTTTTTAGTTATAAACAGTGTTATGCGGGTATATTTACTGCTCAAAATCATAGAAAACTGTTAGAAAAACCTCGAGAAAAAAGTCCGGTGAAAGTCTCAAAAAGTCCGAAAGTCCCGGCAAAAAATCCGCGGACTTTTGAAAGTCCGAAAGTCTCGTACACTTTTTTTAAGTGATTCACCCCTCGGACTTCACCAGATATAGGCAGCGGCGATAATCAAGCAAATGCGGGCAAAGGGGTCTAAATCAGTGTAACTAAGCAAAGAACAATTGGGTATAGATAATTAGATTAGATTAGATTAGATAGATTTTATTTATACACGCTAATAACATCAACAAAAGCTGGTTTCCATGAAAGGCGTGTACATCAATAAAGAGAAGTATTAAATATAAACTAGTACAAGTAGAAATAATCTTTCAAGCCGTCTAAAAAAGTATAAAGTATCAACTAAGGTATTAATATACCAATAATCCAATAAGAATAAAGTTACGGTATTTTACAAATTATTTACAACTGGTTATTAGCAGTTGTGAGTAGCGATTTTGTGTTCAAAGATTTGCAGTGATTTGCTTTCTCTTATTTCCTTTGGCAAAGAGTTCCATATGAATGCCCCATCAAACATGAAACTCTTTTTCATGTTGTTTGTACGAGGTTGTGGCAAACAAACGGCCGATGAAACGTTCCGAAGATTGTAACTTGTCGTTTCGTTTTTGTTAGTAAAAAGGTTTGTGAGACTCTTTGGTCCCATGTTATTTAAAATTTTAAACATAACCTTAGCCTTTGCTTTTATTCGTTGCATTTTAAGTGGTTGCCATCCTAATTCGTTTAACACGATATCATGATGAACTTCATTGCTCGAATATGTAATTATGCGAGCTGCTCTATTATGCAGTTTTTGTAGTCTTGTTGACTGGGTTTCACCAAACACATTCCATACTTCACAACAATAACTGAAGTATGGTTGCACTATTGCATTGTAAACAGAGAGAAGCGAGTCTCTGTCAACAAATTCCTCAAACGACGAAGGGCACCGAGTCCTGAATTTATTTTCTTACATACAGTTTCAGTATTTTTTTTCCAGGAGAGATGTTGATCAACAGTTACTCCTAATGTCTTGCATTCAAAAACTTGTTTAATTGGTGTTTTGTCTATATTAACTTTATTCTGATGATTCGAGACACTATTTATCATTGGTTTTGATCCAATTAGCATGAATTCAGTTTTTGCAACATTGAGACTAAGCTTGTTTGCTATTAACCATTTTCTAAGGTTCTCTAAGTCTGTGTTCATAGCAACTTCAACATCATCTATAGTATCACCCGTGGCTGTTAAATTTGTGTCATCAGCAAATAATCGGGACCTAGTTTCATTTAAGCATTGTGGTAAATCATTTATGTATAGCAGAAAGAACAAAGGCCCCAATATTGAGCCTTGAGGAACACCACATTTAATCTTGCGCTCAGATGAAACAAATCCATTCACTCTACATTTTGATTTCGGTTAAAAAGATATGATTTCAATAGTAAATATGCATTCCCTTTGATTCCGCAAAGTTCTAGTTTTTTAAGTAGAATTTGGTGATCCACAGTATCAAATGCTTTTTTTAGATCAATGAATACTACCAAACTGAATTGCTTTCTATCCATGTTCACATACCAACTGTTTGTGCAATCTAGTAATGCAGTAGCAGTGGAATGGAATTTTCTGAAGCCAAATTGATTTTCGGAAAGCAGTTCATTTTGGGTTAAGTAATCATACAATTGATTGTAGAGAATCCTTTCCATAATTTTGCTTATGGCGGGTAAAACTGAAATAGGTCTGTAGTTTCCTGGTAAATTTCGTTGACCACTTTTATACAGTGGTGTGACCCTTGCTACTTTCCAATCACTTGGGAAAGAGCATAAGGTCATGGTTTGATTAAATATATAAGTTAATGAGCTAGAAATAATAGGTGATGCTATTTTAATAATTTTACTGGAGATGTTGTCTATACCAGTTGCTTTGAAACTTGAAAGGCCTCGGAGGAGATGATATATGTTGTCTACAGTTACAGCTTTGAAATTAGTGAATTCAGATTCAGATGTTTTAATGTATTGTAGAAAATTACTTTCAGAGTTATTAATTTCACTTGCTAAACTTGGACCAATGTCTGAGAAGAATTTATTAAAGCCTTCAGCAATTTCCTCAGGACTTTGTAAAGTTTCCTCACAAATATTTAACTCATTTACCTGAGTAGGTCTATTTTTACGGCCTAACAAAGAATTTATTGTTTTCCATGCCTCCTTTGGACATTGTTTTTGATTTGCAATCCTACTAGAATAGTATTCTGTTTTGGCATTTTTTAGTTCTATGTTTACTTTGTTTCTTGCTTTTTTAAAGTTTTGCCAGTCTGATTCAAGTTTTGTGATAATAGCCTTTCTTTTAAGCTTGTCTCTCTCATTTATTAACTTTTTAATATTTTTTGTAATCCATGGAATTCTACTTGACTTTATTTTTTTACATTGCAAAGGTGCATGTTTATTCAAAACTTCAAGAAATAATTGCTTCCAAATGTCCCACATGCTATCGGGATCATCAGCAAAAAAGTAAATATATTCCCATGGTTGATTTCCTAGATCTTTAAGAAATTTTTCTTGTTGAAAATGTTTCATGTTTCTAATCTCAACAATGTTTCTTTGATGTTTCTTAGCCATGTTAATTTTTCTAATTGCAAATATAAGACTGTGATCACTAATTCCTGTGTGAATTACCCCAGAATTACAGATATTTTCTGGTTTATTGGTAACAAAGTGATCAAGAAGACTGGAAGTTGTCATAGTTACCCGAGTAGATTCTTCAATCAACTGCGATAGTTGATACATTTCATATATTGCTTTAAGTGACTTAGTTGCTTGATCCGAATTTATCTTAAGTAGGTCACAATTTAGATCCCCAAGAATAACAACTTCTTTGTTTTCATCATCAATTGCTTGAATAAAGCTTTCAAGATGAGTAAAAAATTCAGTTTCTGCACTAGGAGGTCTATACACAGAAATAACAAAAAATGGCTGACTGTGTGGTTTTATAATTTCAATGCATACAGCCTCTAGCTCAGGTGGTACTAGATCATTTCTGATATGGTAATTAATCGAGCTACGTAGGTAAATACAAACACCACCCCTCTTCTTGATCTGTCTCTTCTAACAATATCATAGCCATCAATGTGAACCATACTATCAGTAATTGTTGAATCAAGCCTGGTTTCATTAAATGCTATAACATCAAGTTTTTTGTTTGACATTGAAAAGTTGATTTCATCAAAATGCTTTGGTAGGCTAACAATATTCAAAAAGGCCATTTTAAAACCTCTTTGATTGGGAATAGAACTCAAATCTTTGCAAAAATCGCTACTCACAACTGTACGATTACTACTTACTTTCGTGTCATACGAGCTACATACATTAGGTGTTTCGACCATTCCTCCTTTTGATTGGAGGGGGTCGGACGTAACCATAAAAAATGCTCATTGTGAGCAGCATTGAGTCGAATTGAACTCAAATAATTAGGCTTTACCTAACACTCTATCTCCATTTCTGTTTAAGTGTAAGTTTGAGCCATTTAATAGTGATTTGTCAATGTTGTCATTGTCAATGAATGTTAGTTTTTCTTTCTTATTTAAGTTTTTCAAATACTCATTGAAAGTAGTGATTCGACTAGGGGGTACCTGGTTATCATACCTTTTCGTTACTCCTGACACAGCAACATTCTTTGCATGGTTTTGGACTTCTTTCACAAGACTTTCCATTTTTGAGGCAACAACTTCCGGTTCATCATGAGCCAAATCGTTTGTTCCCACATGTAATATGATGGTATCATAATTTGAATTTCCATCAGCTCCACACCATTCTTCTTTGAACTTTTTATGCACTTGCTTTATTGTTGCTCCACGATATGAGCGACAGTGACTGGCACCTCTAGTAGCCCTTGAGATTTTTTTGTTTTCAATGTTTTTTATCATTGAATCACCTAATACCAAAACCTTACCAGTTTTGGGTTTCTTGGTGGCATCGATATTAGGTTTGGTTTTTGAGGTTTGCTTTGCTTGGCAACCTTCGTAGCTTGTTTTCTTATTTGACCGATAGGTTTCGATTTGTTCACTGAAGTCGGAATTGGTGGGCGGCGTTTCAGTGATGCTTTCGGGAGTTTCTTCTACTTGTAGACCTTCATATTGGTTTGATGTTTTCGGGGGTAATACTGTATTACTATATGCTTTCAGGTTGTTGGAGGTACTCTTCGTCTCGACAGTAACCCATTCGTGCTGCTTGATTTCAAGGAGTTGCTTCATAAGATGATTGTCCTCGGTTAACTGGTGAATAGTGTTTTGTTGCTTCACAAGTTCATCGACCATTTTGTTATTTTTAAGTTTTAATGACTCAATGGTAGCATCGAATTCAGAAGCTCTATTCAATGAGTTTTCCTCGTCGTGTTTTAGTCTTTCCTCTAGTTGATGAAGACGAGTTACAACCATCTCAAACTTGTCTTGAATCGTGGTTTGGTCGATTTCTAGCTCATCAAACGTTGGCGAAGGAAGGGGCAATAATATGGCAGCGTCCACGTGCTTCGTGTTGTTGTCGCTTGTCTCGGTTTCGTTGTGGGCATATTTCAAGAAGAGATTCCTTAGTTCGTCTTTTTTGTCTTTCATTATCGATATTTTCTTTGTCTTTGGTCCATGCCACTTGAAGATCAATTCCTCGTTGAAATTGGAATGAATTTTCACGTCGCCACCGGGTGATTTAACCTTCGTCAAATGCAAAACTGTGTTGGCGAAGTGCTTTAATTCGCTTGTATTCCCTTGCCATAAAAGCTGCGAGCCACGAAGTACAAGCAGATTATTTTTGAAAGTCGAACTATCAACTTGATCGCTTCGATGTAGAGAATTTGAGTTCGAATTTATCGAACATGCGGAGTTCAAAATTTCCTGACTAGCCGCCATTAGGCTGTAGTGAGGTGGTCTGAAATTTCGCGCGAAATATCTCGAGAAGTACGTTGCGAGACAACTCCAACTTTGTATCAGTAGGATCAGCGAGAAATTAGGAACAATTTGGAATGTAGTTTATCCGAAACTTATAATTTAAAGGCGAGAAAATGTTAAAAACCCAGAGAGTCGAAGAGTGATGCAGCCGCGGTGTAATACGATCAGTGTAATTCTATCTAATAATATTGATCGCATTAACACGAAAAATCTTACCTAAATCGTATAAATAGCATATTTCTTTCTTGTACTTTGATGTTGTTTACCTCGTGTGTTGCAAAAACCGGAAGCGTCAGGACTTTTCGACGTTCGCTCATTGGCTGACCAATTTAGGAACCAATGCCGATAGCCAATCAGAGCAAAGAAGCTGTCTCATAGCAGCAGAATTGTGCGTTTCAGAGGTTGGACAGCAGGCCGCAAAGCATCATGGGTAATGAGCGTATGTTTCCACGTGCGGCCTCATTTATGCGTTGACTGCCGTGAAGTCAACATCTCTGGCCATAGCAAATTCTGCGAAAATGGACGCTATTGATCAAGAGACTCAATGCCATCATTATGGATGTGTTTAGTGTTTGTGTATCGATGTATAACAACGCTCTTTGAGTCCGTTTAATGGATTTATTTGTGCAGAAATCGCAAAGGCTGCGTGTGATCAACTGGTCTTGTGGTCAATATAAATGTTGTGTTGAAAATTCTATATGTATTTGTGGACACTTTGTTCAGTGTTGCACGTATTGCATTTTATACACTTAAGTAAATGATTTCATAAGCTGACCCATTGGCACTGCCTGGATCGTCTGTATTTGTAATGTATTATTTTCTCAATATTTGACTGTAAATAATTTCATTACGTAATTCTTTATTAACTAGGGGTCTTAATTCAAAAGCCTGTTTAGGTTTCTAGTAGATCTCTAGGCCTTACTTTACTTATTTTATATAAATTACTACTTTTGTAAATATTAATGGGCGAAAAACCGATAAATAAAAAAAAAAAAAAAATAATTAATAGTGCAACTAGTGAGGAGTGTAGTACAGACAGTTAACTAAATATTTATTGGCCAGATTGATCTTTTGCAACAGAAATTACTGGTGAAATGTAGACAAAACAAACTTTACAGTAATATACAGTTCCATTTTTATTGAAAATACATAGCACATGCATAAAATATAATAATATCTCTGCTCATTCTCTACATATATAAAGAAATATTAAAGAAAGCAAATATCCACCAAGAAGGCAAATTAACAATACAATGATAGAATTCAAACCAAAAATACAAATCTGTAAAGAAACAACAAATTTTATTCTAAAACTCAGCACTTATTTTAAACAGTAAAGTCCACTTCTTCAGAAAAATACGAGCAATCACTGCGTCAATTGTGGAAATTCGAGATGTTCAACTTCAAAGATTGTTGACAGAAATGGCATCGGATTAATACAATATGACAACGTACAGCCTACATAAAAGATCAAAATAACGTTTCCCTTAAAAATACTGCTCACATAGGTAGATCAATAGTTATTGAAATAGCATGGATGCATTCCAGGAAAAAAATTGAATAACAATGACAAAATATTCGATATTTGCGAGTCGAGTGGGCCGTCAGACAACAAAATTGCAGACAGAGCCAGACACTAGCCCAGATATAAAATCTCTAAACAACACGCAAATAACTCCTAAATCTCCTAAAATTCATTCAAAAGTACTTTAACGCTTACTCTAAAGAATAACGCTCTTTATATTAAAGAAGTTTCAAGATTCATTGGGAAAAACAAGCTTTGGTGGCGCAATGTCGTCAGGCGCAATAAGGTGCCATTTTGGCAAAAGTTGAAATGAGTATGGTCACTTCAATACCGAATATCTCGAAAACTGCCGGGGGACCTCCGGGACCCCTCCAGCAGATTTTTAGTTTATACATTTATCTTGACTTTTTTGCAAAAAATAGAAAAATCGAACCATGGGAATTCTAGATATTTTATTTTGAAAGTTGTAAACAGACGCGGCCTTGAGTCATCACGTAACGAAGACACGGCAAACTTTGATGCTCAAAATAAGTTTAAAAATTACACTTACCTCCAAGGTTTTCGCAGATATCGCAAGTCCTTATATAATATGAAAGCCACGCTTGCTTTTTTACAGATTTTTTAAAATATTAATATGTATTTTTCAAGTGTTCCTGCGTGCAATGCAAATTACACGACCAAGAATTTTGACAAACACGATGGAAAAATAGCGCGATTTCATTGGTCGAGAAATTCACGTGACAGCTGTCCACCCTCCTCTGCGTTTGAAGTTAAACTACCGCGATTTCGCGGGAAGGAGGCTTAGAAATATCATATTTTTTCACTCAAAATTTAAGATTTCGACTTGGTAACACCTCAAACCTTATTCCCTACATCTACCTGAGTATGAATATGGTTGTTACCAGCTTCTAACATAAAATTGCCATCGAAATATTTTAGGAGCATATTTTGAACTCTTGGTCGGCCGACTATTGTGTGCGCTTTTAAAATGAACCATAGGATCGGCGACGATTGCAAACGGCCAATATGTTTGTGATATATCCTGTTCCTGATGGTGGATCAAACAATTTAGAAAGAAGTTCTATTCTTTTAAAGTCGATTGCTCCATATGACGACGACTATATCGTAATATAACATAGTAAGAACTAAAGCTGGCTAAATCAGCAATATATGCCAAAAAGGTACGTGGATTAGTTGGATGGAAATAGACAAAATTTGGCTAACCATAACACCTGTTTATAACGCTGTATACCAACTCACAATTTGCATGGTGGCCGGTTACACCAATGCATGACAAATTAGAATTGTAGTGACGAAAACGTATCAATCAGTATACTGTAAATAGCAAGGTTTATTCTATGGTTTATGATGCTCACAAATATCAAGATGCGCAGTGCGGAGATAAAGTTAATTTGCTTCAAAAGAACGATATATAGGCAAAATGTTTAACAATAAATAACTTGAGATATTAACAAATACACGACAAAAGTTATTTTGTTTATTGAGATCAGTCTTTTCTAGTCTCTAACTGAGTTGCCTGCGTAGCTGGCGGTGTTAAGGGGTTGGAGGTTGAGGCGCGGGCTGGGAAAGATTAGGAAGGCGAAAATAGCCGAATTCATATTAGGGACGGGAAACTCGTCTGAAAACCCGTCTGGAATATGAATTTAGGGACGGATTTAAGACGAGTTTCCCGTCTAGATGGGATTCCCGTCTAACTTTCCCGTCCGTTTGGACGGGAAAGTTAGACGGGAAAGTTAGACGAGAAACTCGTCTGCCCCCGGTGTGGCGGCACAGAATACGGAGTAGATTGTATCGTGCTGAAATTGATCTGCACATGCGCAGTAAGCCACTGAGCCCGCAATGAATCTTCGCCGTGCTCAGATTGTCTTCGTTCGATCTAAGCCAGACTAAGGATAAAAAACATCAAATCTCTTCAAAATCTTCGCTTTTTTGTATTCCTTTTGGACATTTCTCTTTTGTGGCTACACTTTTGGATTGTGTATTATAAAGGTGAGTAATTTTTAATGCTTTTTCTAAACGTTGCATGCTATTGTTGCACGAGTCAGTAAGAATTTGCAGATATGTCGCACCGTTTGCAAGGTCTAATGGGATTGGCTAAAGCAAATATTTGGTGGTCGTTGTGGTCGACGAATCATAGCAGCCCGGAATGATATGTCTCCCTTACTTCCGTTTAATCATCAGGGTGTTGGATTGCGCTTGAAAAGAGTTTGATGTATAATACCTATAGAAAACTATATATTTATATGTCTGAAGTATAGATTATGCTGTCTTAAGTGTTGCGTTATATGAGAATGAAGTATTTATTGCGCTGTCTGTTGGTCTCTTGATCATCAAGGTGTTGGATTGCGCTTGTATACTAATACCTGTGACAATACTATAAATGTAAATATTGTAATCGAGGCGCGAAGGTCTATTTATGAGTTAATTTGATACAATCCCTATCTTTATTGTCGTATTGATTAATTCCTTTATTACAAGAATGAAGAATGCAGCGCAATTATTATTATAATAATGAAGAATACAGCGCAATTATTAGTATAAGAATGAAGAATGCAGAGCAATTATTATAAGAATGAAGAATGCAGCGCATTATTATTAAAACTTATCTTTTTAAACTTTTTATTAACAATAGTTCCCTGTATCTTTCTTTTGATTGATATAGGTAGGTTTATAAGCATCTAATTATTTAGATGAATTTTTAAATTCAATATTTGTAAATAATTGTATTTTTTACTATTTTAGCTACTTCTTACTATTTGTAAAGCGCCTTGAACTTTAGGATATGTGCGCTATAGAAATTGAGGATATTATTATTATTATTATTAACACACCAACACTTAAATGTTCGCCCATGACCAAATGTTTCATCAAGATGTTTGTTTCTCCACATATATCGGCTTTCCATTAATCATCATTGTTATTTTTTCTACAAATACATATATATTCATAAAGTAAATCCCATGCGCGGCTCATGCACGACTATTTCAATTTTCAACATCATGAATTAGGACTTTATATGAACACGTACTGAGTATTTAATAAATGCATAACTTAAGTGCGCAACAATGGTAATTTGGAATATCGAGATATAGATTGTTAATTTTATTCGAGTTACCGTTCTTGGGTATAAAATAACATTTTAAAAGATAAAGACTAACCAAATATTGTATAAAATATTTTCTTAATTTAATATAGCCTATAGGTAACACAGTTGCTGAATAGTGGCTATTGTCATATTGAAATGCTCTCTGCAGATTCATTGACATCGTCATCCTGTTAAAGTGTTAGGATATCGAAAGGCCAAAAACAAAGCTTAAAAACTTAAACAAGACGAAACTGCAACCTCGGCTGTAACCTGGATGCTAGACAGAATGAACAAGAACTTTGTCGTTAGGCAGCCGGTTACTATTACAAAATTGGTCGTTAAAGCGGGACAACATTAACCAGATTGAAAACTGATAAACACGTTCGGTCTTCCCGAATATTGACTAGGCTATGCCAGTTGTGTAGTCCCCACTACACCCCTGCAAAATGTTAATTACAAAATTGCTAGAAGCAGAAATGAAAGTTGGAATTTTCCAAGCTTAAGCTGTCGCTCTCCCCCAATTCCAGACAATACATAGTGAACGATAGCCACCTTGTAACCGTTCTACTTCTAGGTCTGATTCCTGAGCTATACTAATAACAATGACAATTATTTAATTTTAATCCTTATTGTCTAATATTGATCTTTGTAGTCATACGCCCTGGCGTGGGTGAGAGTCGGAAGAATGGGCCAGGGTGGGATGTTGGCGTAGCGACTGCTTTGGCGAATCTTCGGCGTAGCATTTACACCGAATGCACCCTGGACAGAACACCTCGAATTTCCACAATTGACGCAGTGATTGCTCGTATTTTTCTGAAGAAGTGGACTTTACTGTTTAAAATATTATACGTGCTGAGTTTTAGGGGCTGTTTACATGAGCCCGGTTTAACCGTTCTTGGTTACAATATCAGTTTTTATTAAAATTAAATTATTACCTTCGCTACCCTCGCTACGTTCACTACATTTTCTACCCTCTGGACGTTCGCTACCCTCGCTACCTTCACCACCCTTCACACCCTACCTCACCCTCGCTACTCCTCGCTACCCTCCCTACCTTCCTTCTACCCTCCTTCCTCACTACCCTCCTCTCGCTACCTCCACACCCTCACACCTTCCCCCCGCACCGCCACCCCTCGCTACCTTCGCTACCCTGGCTACCTTCGCTACCTTCGCTACTCTCGCTACCCTCCCTACCTTCGCTACCCTCCCTACCTTCGCTACCCTCGCTACCTTCGCTACCCTGGCTACCTTCGCTACCTTCGCTACTCTCGCTACCCTCCCTACCTTCGCTACCCTCCCTACCTTCGCTACCTTCACCTTCACCCTCGCTGCCCTCCCTACCTTCACCCTCCTCACCTTCACACCCTCCTACCTTCACCCTCGCACCTTCACTCTCTCGCTACCTTCCCTACCTTCGCTACCTTCACACCCTCGCTGCACCTTCACCCTCGCTACCCTCCCTACCTTCACACCCTCGCACCTTCGCTACCTTCACTACCCTCGCCACCTTCACACCCTCCCTACCTTCACACCTCGGCTACCTTCACACCCTCCACCTTCGCTACCCTCCTTCACCCTCCCCACCTTCACTACCTTCCTACCTTCACCCTCCCACCTTCACACCTTCCACCTACCCTCACTCTCGCACCTTCCTACCCACCTTCACACCTCTCGCTACCTTCACCTTCACCTTCGCTACCCTCACACTTCGCTACCCTCACTCTCGCCACCTTCCCACCTTCGCTACCCTCGCTACCTTCACCCTCCCACCTTCACCTTCACCCTCCCTACCTTCACACCCTCACACCTTCACCCCTACCCTTCACCTTCTCACCCTCCCTACCCTTCGCTACCTTCCCCACCTTCCCTACCTTCACCTTCACACCCTCGCCACCTTCGCACCCTCACACCCTCCCTACCTTCGCTACCCTCCCTACCTTCGCTACCTTCGCTACCTTCCCTACCTTCGCTACCTTCGCTACCTTCGCTACCTTCGCTACCCTCCCTACCTTCGCTACCCTCCCTACCTTCGCTACCCTCCCTACCTTCGCTACCCTCCCTACCTTCGCTACCTTCGCTACCTTCGCTACCCTCCCTACCTTCGCTACCCTCGCTACCTTCGCTACTCTCGCTACCCTCCCTACCTTCGCTACCCTCCCTACCTTCGCTACCCTCCCTACCTTCGCTACCCTCCCTACCTTCGCTACCCTCGCTACCTTCACTCCTTTCATTACCCTAACTCTCCACTACCCACAAGCCCTTCATTACCTTCACTACCCTCGTAGTGGAGGAGTGAGGGTAATGAAGTCATGATTGTCCCTTGGCAATGGCTACCCTCGCTCCCTTGGCAACCTTCGTCGCTAGATTTTTGATTAAGTAGTCTATTAATAATTAGTATAAACTTACTAGTAGTCTATTACAAATTCAACGTTGTGATTGGCTGAGCTACTAATGGTCTATTGGTGATAGACCACTAGTAGGAAAATTCAAAATGGCGGAAAATTCGCGTTTTGCCGAAGTGTTTAATGATGTTTTTGGACGACTTTTTGGACTATTTCGTACCAGAAAAAAACCCCAGAAAGGCAACAAAATATGCAATGGCAATTTTTAAGGGTAAGAAAATAGATAAAACAACATACACTCAATGAAATTTTAAAATTAAAGTTGAATTTTAATACAATTTAAGGCGAACAAAAACTGACTATTTGCTTCCTTAATACGATATAAATTTCAGATTGGTTTGCAAACCAGCAAGACGTGTAAATTAATGTTATAGTTTATACTAAAACAATTAGACAACTCGGCCTCATTGTCTATGAGCGAATAGTCAACTCGGCTTCGCCTCGTTGACTATTCGCTCATAGACAATTCGGCCTCGTTGTCTAATTGTTAATTAACTTGCCCATTGACCAATCACAGCAGACCTTATTGGAGCTGCTACACTACCCTGTTTATATTCATTTGTTATCTTAGATCACGCGAATAATGCGTGATTTCCACGCGAGACATTATGATTGACATTTGGAGAACTTAGTGGGGGGTCATAAGAGTTGTTGTAAGAGGTGTTGTAAGAGGTGGCGTGAAAGAACAACATAATAAATTATTCATATTTACGAGCGTATTAATGGTTTATTCGAACGAATTATTACATATACAAACTTTTATGTAGAATATAGAAAGTTCTGGCTAGATTATATATCACTGTTTCCTCTTATATCGGCCGCTATCTTTATAAAAAATGTGCATCTGCAAAAATGATTGTACGAGACTTATACTGGGATAATTTTGAAGGACTTGACAACATACTCCTAAGTCCTAAACAGTATACTGTTTAATGACACTTTGAATTGGAGCTCTACAAATGGGACAATTCTGTCCTGTTGTATAGAGTTGTAAAGCACATGTTATACAGCAACAAACATGACCTGTACTACCGTGTACAATAGTTGCATCCTTGGGTCTGTCAATACATATTACGCAATCCCCAGTGCCTGGAAGGCCTACTTGCTGGTCGCTTTCATCTGACGGAGAGCATATTGGGTTTTGGTTTTGTGAATTTTGTGCGCGACCTCTCGGTCCAGAGGAACCTGCAAAACATAGCACAGTTTAGGAAAGTATCTTTATATTTGGGGGTTCAATACCCACGTATTTGAATACCCAAGTATTTCAATACCCAAGTATTTGGGCGTCTGCGACGCAGACTATATCGCCCACGGTATACTATAAACAAGTTTTGGTGTTGGATCACGTCAGCCTGAAAAAGATAACTTAGAGATCCTAAGGATAGTGCAAAGTTTCAAGACTGCATTGAACTGAGCTTTGGCCGTTTGCGCATTTGTCTGACTAATATTTTGCTTTCTATAATCTATAGCAATGGTGTGACCTGTGTTCGGGCAAATGGTTCACGAATATTCGGGCAAAATAGAACAAAACCAGAATTTATAATTTAAAGAACTCTATATTTATCTGGTTAGCGTGTTGTTGGAAAACAATTATAGTATAATTTGAACATTTATGTAATTCAGTTGCATACCTTTGCCTAGAACGAGAACGGCGCATGAAAACCTATCTTCGCACAACAATAGACAAAGAACGCTTGAATTATATCGTTCTCATTAACATGGACAAGCGGGGCCGTAGCCAACAGTGAACGGAGAAAATGCGAGTGACATCTGTCGCACCAATTATCTCACAGAAAATATTTTTTTTCTTTAAGAATTAGACTGAATGATTATTTAGCAACTGATAATATGAACCATTATTATTGAACAATGGCAATGAGTGTACGCGATTTTGAATGTATATTATCTGAGTATCAGAGTGGTCTCAGAATGCACGAAATACCCTTTTAGAACCCTCATATTTTAAAAAATTTCCGGGGGAGCATGCCCCCGGACCGCCATACAGATTCTCGTACTTTTGGCCTCGAAAAAATCAGTTGCGCCAATGTTAACATCGTGGCTACGGCCCTGACAAGCACATGCCAACAAAACTATTAACGACATGATTAACCTGAAAATAATTGACACTTGGTCAACGACATGGACGATATAGGTATTTTTTCCAAGTTATGTAATCTCCTACTCGTGGATTTGTAAACATTCATTTTGAGTTCACAGAAGCAATGCATATTGCTGTTGTTATCAATATGTTATTATCCAAATTCGGGCATTTTGGGTAAGCTTTAAAATTCGGGCAAATTTGTTGGCCCCGAAAAGAAGTTGCGCCAGTAACGCCTCTGGGTAAACTCTAATGTTCATTAAAAACATAACGTAACATAACATAACATAACTGCCATATTGGTTTGACCGCCACAAATCTACTGTGGTGTTGGGGACATGTATAAAGGGCTTCTATAAGTTTCTAGTTAGGGCTGAGAGCTGAGCTGACTTGCGAAGGACGCAGTCCGACTTAATCGAGTCGAAGGCTAATTAAAGGCGTATGACTCGTGCCTGATCAGGGAGCACAGCTACAATGGAAGGGTTAGTTTGGGGCTAATACAAATCCACGCTGTCAATATTCCCTCAAGTCCGTGGGTTTTCTTACCTGGAGAAAAACCCACGGACTTTCGGTAGAGCGTTGACTGACTCTTTTCACATAAATGTCATGAGTCCCCAGCGAGAGTCGAACCCACGATCTCAGAGGTGAAAGGCGCTTGCTCTGACGACTTCCTCCCACTCTAGACGTTTTTAGCAATGTATTAAGTGTATGCAATGTTTGGCGTTGTTGTCCTGAAAAATGATAACAGCATAGCAACTTTATATGTTAATACCTTCAAGGTCAGTTCATTTGGCGATCCAAGGCTAGCGGTAGCTAAATAATTAATCATGATGTTAACATCCCGCGTCTCTGTATATCTAGGTAGTACGCGTCCTTGAGGTCAACAGAAGTCATATAACAATTACGTTCAACCAGGCTTACAACAATCGAAAGAGATTCCATTTTAAAATGGTGATATTCGAGAAATTTATTCAAGCCCTTAAGATAAGTATCATTCTCGGAGTCCCATCTTTTTAGGTGTAGTAAATATTGGAGAAATGTAGTCTCCTTGTTCATGCTCACATGGGAAAGTTTATCTCTCACTTTGGGGCCTGATCGTCAGTGACTGACATTTTTTCAACTGGCGTGTCGCCCTCTTTCTCGCCGCTCGTTTCGGCAGTGTCTGCCTCCCCAACAAGCTGTGTCGTCGCCTTTTAGAAGGCCTCTCATGGTTTGCATCCATTCGTGAAACACGTTTTAGTACGTCTTTCAAGCTGTCGTTGAGCATTTTAAACATACTCGCTACAGGCATAGCTTCTGTCGAGTCGACAGCGGTTTTAGCGGGTTCCGCATCGCCAGCGCCATCGCCAGCGCCATCAATTATTTTTCTTGCTCTTTAGAAAGGATCTCTCCTTCTTCAGTATTCGTTTTCGACATTGTAAAACTTAAAAATAGGTACGCAAAACGTACATGTATCTGCGCCAAGTGTTGATCTATGTTTATTGTAGCAGGTGTTTTAGTCGCTGTTATATCGCTGATGTTGTGCTTGTTGAAGTTGTTTATATTGGAGTGGTTGTGGCATAGTTGGTAGCTTCAACGAATAAAAAGTAGGCCGTCCCCCACCTTTTGAACAAATAGTTTGTAAGACAAAGCTTAGTATTTGTGGTAAATTGAGTAAAAACTACTCAGATAACTAAGTTAAGAACTTGATCTGTGAACCGAGTAAAATTTTCGATGTATTTACTTCTGAAACGTTTTCAGATGATACTGCCTAGCGATCTTAGATAACATAATTTGCGAGGATTTGACTATGTTTTCAAAAATATCATGCAGCCATATGAAATTTAACAACACCCACTAAATTTAATTGTATTTACGTTCAAAACAATGAAATTTAACCACTGTGGAATACAAAATATTCGCTGCAGTAGCAAGACAAATTATATACAAATTATATTACAAACACCATTTTTTTAAACTATATTTCACGCCACACCCACGGTTTAATAATCATCGTGAAGTAAGAAAATATAATTACTATATCCTTTGTAAGCTTTCAAATAATGTTCGCATTCGCTTCAATGAATATACCTTGACTCGTCATTGTACTTGTACGGACGATCTTAAATTTATATAATTTATCTAAGATTGAGCTAGAATTGAGCAACTTTTAAAAATGCTATATCTGGATTTGTGATAACAATTTGCATGCACTAACCTGCGGTCGGAAGGCGACACGAAGTCAAATTTTACTTGTTAATTGAACATATTCGCTATAGCAACCCAAGTTACATATAGTCAGAATCCTTAGACGATATTAAAGAAAGCTGAAAGCCAAATAAAATTTGAATATTTGCGGTAGAACAAATATTTCAAGTGTACACAATTTATCCTGCTTGAAAACCGGAATATATTCTTTTATATTTCACGTATATATTTCTTTGAAATTTGGCCAAATTTCATTTTGATATTCTTCGAAAGACGCCATCTTGTTTTAAAGCTGTTCTAGCCTGCGAACAGGTCAAAACAAAGTAATTACGTAATTTCACAAGAAACTGTGGTTAACTTACAGACGCGATAGCAATATATCTGCGCTAGCGCAGATACAAAAACTCCACAGAAAGATTTATTTTCTCAAATTTTATCGCTCAGGCTTTGTTCGATCTGATCTCACCGAAGGATCTTGCACTATCTCACTCCATCTGGTTCGCGCGCTTTCTCACGTGACTCTGTATAACGACAGTGACCAATGATTGAATGATGAAGCAGAATCTATCCTTGCCCGAGTTGCCTCCACCATTTTGCACGTGCGATTACATGACCCTCAAAATTCTTTCACGGGGGGGGTAGTTGTCTATAACGCAACACGAATGCTTTGTTTCAATGTTGAAATGTACATAACTTCTTAATATTGCATGAAATAAGCAGATTGATCGCATCAAATAATGTTTGACAGTTGGAGAAACAATTAGTCAATCCTTAAAATTTTATAAAACGTAAATGAACATCATCGCAAGGAACCCTCGGAAAGTTCACACTATGACTGAATGCCTTCGTGTGAATTTTTGCCACACATTACAATACTGCAAAGTTGGAAACTTTGCACTAAAAGCACCTCTCAACGTTTCCAAGCGAAGACCGCTCGTCACCAGAGTCAGAAGTTGAGGAGTTTTTATCCAACACGCTTATATCGGCAATCGTATAAACATCAAGTAATATACAAACCTTGGACGGCGGGTCTTGGTGCATCTAAAAAAGATAATGAAAGTTAAATTTAACCCAATTCCAAAGTAGGTTCCAAACTAGGAAAGCATGGTCTCCATTTGGTCGCAACTGTCGTGACCAAGTCATGTTCAACGAAGTCTGTATCTTTCCTGTGTTTGTGGGCTGTATGCAAATCAGTCTTTAATGATTGCAGATATATATTGGCATTCTATTATATCAGTCACCTTGATATATTCGCGACCGCTACGACTAAATGAAAACCAGGCTTAACCCAAATTGAAACTGGGTTTTTTTTGATAGTGTAAAGGGCCAAAGACACCGATTTAATGAAGTGACCAAATCGAGTCCCCGTGCCCCGTGGTAAAGACACTGTGCCACGATCGTGACTAAAACACCACACGAGTAACACGAGTTACATACGAGTACATACGGGTACATACGAGTACATACGACTAACATACGAGTACATACGACTAACATACGAGTACATACGACTAACATACGAGTATATACGACTAACATACGACTAACATACGAGTACATACGACTTACACACGAGTACATACGACTTACATACGGTAGTAAACTCGTTTCAGTGTTTGTATATTGCATTATTGACAAATCGTATTCGATTCTTGGTCGACAAACTTGATTGGTTGAAGCTAATTTTTTACGTCTTTGCGAAAAATATCAATTTCTCTGCCCTCACTCCTACACTCTTTTAGGTGTATAAAGCATTATAGTAGCACGAGCTTTGAAAATTTAAAGATATGAATTCTAAAATTACAGAAATTCGCACATTGTTTATCTTCTTGCATGGTACATGGCGTGGTGAAGTCTGGTGCGCATATGGGATATTTAGGGATAAACGTTTGGATATTAAAGACTAAAGTGGGACTAAAGTTTCAGAAAATTTGGGTTATTGATGGATAATTTTCATGACGTCAAAATATTGACGTAGGTGCATTTTGTGCCCAACGACGTGGAAGAAAAAATGCTTGCCGAATCCTATAGTTGCTGCATGTTGTACCCCCAGCAACTACTGAGAGTTTGGAGTAAACTGACTTATATTGCGATACTAAAGATGCCATGATCTTGTACGATAGCTCAATTCTTTATCAACAGGTAAGAATTGAAATAGCAATGCACTGAATATTAGCGGGAAAATTCGCTGTTGAAAAAAATCGAAATGCTCAAAAAATACTTAATTTATAGTTTTGAAAAGCGATTAATCGCTTGTATTAAAAATTTTGGTCCATGCACTGAACCGAAGATAGGACTTCGGACAGTTTCCCGTGTCGGACTTTTGATTGGCCTGTTGATAAGGAGTTTAATAATATAACTCACTCATTCTTTAAAACGAGTTTATTACCCTTATGTTAGTCGTATGTACTCGTATGTTAGTCGTATGTACTCGTATGTTAGTCGTATGTACTCGTATGTTAGTCGTATGTACTCGTATGTTAGTCGTATGTTAGTCGTATGTACTCGTATGTTAGTCGTATGTACTCGTATGTTAGTCGTATGTACCCGTATGTTACTCGTATGTACCCGTATGTGCTCGTACGTAACTCGTATGTCACTCGTGTGGTGTTTTAGTCACGATCTGTGCCACAACACCCTTTATGTCCATTATTCACAGTAACGACTGTGAAAGAAATTATGCAAAACGGTATGTGCAAAGCAGTCGCAATGTTTGTGAAGTAGCTAATTTTCTGTCGTTGTCGTAGTCATTGTCACAAACTGGCATTTCCACAATGACCCAAATCCAAACTGAAACTTATGCTTCCTCATGTACATCTAGTGTAGGAATTACGATATAGTTCAGCGTGCATCAATTCCAATATTGCGGCTTACGCAAGGAAGGCGTAACTATTTCAAACAATTTCGTTAAATTTTAATCGAATTGTACCGGGTTTTTTTATGGTTTTGATTGTGTTGCTCTGCCAAAAGCAACGGCTTTGTTCCTCTAATTTGAAACTTTACTGCAGTCATACATCTTTATCTCCATAAGCTACAGGTTTTCTATTCTTCTGTCCGTCGCAGGCGGAGTGTTAAGGCCGGCCTCCACTTGCACGTACGGCCAGCGCGGCCGATTTTGCGCATGCTCTGAAAATGATCGCTAATCTTGACCGTCGCGGCTAACTTTTTGTACGTATGACAGTAGAACTGTATTCTACTTTCTGTGCGGCCGTCAAGTTTTTAACCAATCACATTTCACGAAAGTATAAACACGTACGTGCGTGCAATTCTGCGTACGTACGTGCAAGTGGAGGCCGGCCTTTAGCCTGAGCAGAGCAGACGTCTTGTTTGTCCTCAAACCAAATGAAGTGCATAATTATAAGAAATCTTACCTGCAGTTGTTTTCATACAGCTTTCACACAAGTCAAACTCACACTGGGAACAATGGAAGGGAAGGTTGTTCCTTTCCGGAATAAAACTTCGTGAACATTTATCACAACGCCATCCACCATTACATCTAGGATATGTAACGTTTGAATCTGCTTTATACAGTATATGTCCTTCATGGAATGTCGATCTGTATGGCTTGATACAGTTTTCACAAAGATCAAACTCACATGTCGAGCAATGTGCCAGATAACTAAAGGAATTTAAACATATATTTTTAAGGATATGTAGGGTGAGAACACATGTAGCAGGATAACATTACACCAATAGTTGAAGAGTGCAAATCTATACGTTTATTAATTATTAACATAATTCATGTTCGATAGTATCACTCCGCTTAACCCATTATCTACAACAGGACTTCTAAGTACCATACTCTAGCTAACGCCAGATGATTTTAATAATCAAAAAGGAAGTCCTTGATTCAGTAAATATAATATAGGGTAAGGCACCTATTCCAAAAACGGAAACCGACGACTGGTAAGCTTGGAGAAAGAAGTCATATGTGTATTTTTGACAATCTGTTCTACTGTTCTTTTTCAAGATAGAATAAAGGTAATTCAATTAAGTTTGTCCTTTGAAAGCTGAAACTCAAAACAAAATAACCTTGACCTCTAAAGTGCATTTTCCGTGTTTCCTGATAGGAATTTTTATCATAGTTGTGAAGATTTTACTTCAGATTTCAAGATTTTGTAACACACTTTTTAGCTATTTACAACCTAATCCCCAAGTTTTGAAATAACATTCGCCCCGTGTAATTATTACAAGCATCAACAAATTGGTTAATTTGTTCCTATTGAATACATATATACACAATGTCAAAGTAACGACAAACTATTACAGATGAGGTGATTTTAGTTGGCTCTGCAAGAAAATATATATAGTATGAAAAGAAGTGAAATCCAGGAAGTAAAATGAGGAAATTAACAACGGCCTTGGGATCAATTGAATTATACAACCCTCGTACTAACGTTAGTGCTGTATAGAACTGCTCTTTCTTTTAAAAACTCCACATATTTGATATTTTTGTCCTGGGATTGTCAAATTCATGGATTTAAGTTGTACTGTATAAATACAATGGGGTTTCTTAAAGAAAGAGGCAGTTCGATACAGTGCTAATTTATTGGGGATCGTATACAGGGTGCCGATAAAAAAGGAGTCCTCGATGTAAAATGTAAATTTTGAAAAGACTAATAGAGTAGAACGTTTATATTTAAATTCATTTTAAAGCTTAAGCCTGGTTCACACTAGCAATTTTTCTCTTCCTGATCGATGTGATCGAGCGAATGACATATCAACGTATGCGTTTGTAAAACCAATCCCATAATGATCACATACTTTAGTCCGTGAGTCCACTCATTCGCATGCGTCAGGTGGAGGATTATCGCTGACAAAATTGCTAATGTGAACCAGGCTTTAGCCATTCAACTTTTTATATTTGAGCGATTGGTTTGCGAATAATAGTATTTAAGTGATTGCGATTGGAGAATCAAAATTTGATACAGGGCCTTTTTTAACATATAAACTGGGGGGGATCCCCAGGATCCTTTTTTTCCATGCAGCAACATTACACCATCAGGAAAATGCAAGAATTTCACACACGACTATGAAATATTAACATAGATGCTGGATGTTTTTTGTCCCCCCTGTATTTCAATTAGCTGTATGAAAGATAAAATAGTATCTTACAAATGTCCTGGTCCATTGTTTTTTCGACAAACACCACAGTTCCATTTTCCATTAGATTGAAGATAAACAAATCTAGCATCAGTGCGTTGTAAAGTATGTCCATGAAGTGGACTGTTCACACCAGCAAAACATTTCTTACACAGGTGAAAATCACAATGCTTACAATTATAGCACGATGTCTCCTGGATATTTGCACTGTCACGCTTGCATACATCACATGTCCATGGTGATGTAGGAGTAATTAGGTACACCTCGTGATTAGGATGAACAGGATGGGACTTCGGTGTATCACAAGTTGCACATACGGTGTAGTCACACTGATTGCAGTGGAAGGGTGGTTTTTCAAAATGCGATAAAGGTTTAAGGCAGGTACTACATTCTTTCACACCTTGAGCAACTGCTACTGCATCGGATTCAGTTCGACCAGTATGTTGAGGATGCAAGCGATGTATAGGGTGAATCATACTGCCTATACTAGAAAACAGAAAATATTTGAAAATATTGGTGCGTGTCGTAAGCGTTACATACAGGGCACAATATGGTGGTCAACTTCAGAAATGTTGCTTTTCAGTACATATTCTAATATTGACCTTCATTCTTCGAAGATTCAAATTTATTAAAATTAATTGGTCGAGAGCCATGATCTATTAGAGGACAGATTCTTTGAAGATTCAAATTTATATAAGTCCAGTCTGCCTAATTTTCATGGTAAATTTTCATTGGTGCATGGAGAGCCATGATCTATTAGAGGACAAACGCACGGATAACACCATTTCAGTTGCGTAATATCTTTATCCCAATCACAGCTCTCTCACAAGGATCACGAACCAATGATATGCTTTGTTTGGTATAGATCATAGATCACTTCAAATGGCATGCAAATCTCTTTCCAACGCCTTGAAACACAAAAACGTTTCGAAAACAAATAGATAACATTTTACCATCGTCTGTACTCTGTTCTGCTATAGATACACACAGTATGAGGTCATAACGTGGTAAGAACATCAGTGACTCACACGCCCCACTAGCTCATGGGCCACTATTTTGTTCTTACCATGTTATTTCATCATACTGTGTGTCTATAACTGTGAAATCTGACTTTCCTATGAAATCTGAGGATATTGCAAGATTATCACCTGATGTCAGAAAAGAATATGAGAACTCTATGACCCATTAGTTTGCAATGCGCCCAGATACACCCTACAGTACTTTAATTAGAAAATTTTACTCTGTCTAACGCCAGACGATTTTACTCGTCAGTGCTCTATAGGGTACTGCCAGTGAATGGGTTAAACACGCTTAGTACAAAATGTACTATTCCAACTCGTATATATATGTATACTGTATAATATATATCTGGCAGCCTAATAGTAAACTTATCTTAAAGCTATGTAGCATTTTCGTACATATTAACATAAGCTGCGCTGACACGCGAGGTCTCAGCAATTGCTTAATTTAATACGCGAGGTCTCAGCAATTGTTTAATTGCTAAATATTTGTACAGATATTTGTGTGGCATTTTTTGTTTGTTTGTTCATGCATATATTTGTCCAGTTGTTTACGTGTTTAATTGTTACAATGCTAGCTTAATTTTTTAATGTTTTCATATAATACTTTAAGTATTTTTTGGAACCCCGTTATTGGAGAACTATCTCTGTGTGGAAATTCCAGCCATTTGTAACTACTTTATATATAAAATCATGTACACCTATTGCAATGGCAAACTTGTAAAATAAAATAAATGCGCAATGTAATGACACATTGTTAGCCTGCTTATAGCAGTACTAGTGATGACGTAGCGCTTGAACAGTGCTTAAACGAAGCTGCTATAGCGCTTGAACAGCTATATGGTAATTGTGGTTACAATTATCATATATCGCGTCAAACTACGTCACATATAATCCGTACAGGTTGCGAAAAATGCAACACTAGGTCCTCTGGCAGGAATTGAACCCACGGCCCTGCAACTGGCCTCTGTAGCTCAGTTGGTTAGAGCGCTGCACCGGAATCGCAGGGCCGTGGGTTCAATTCCTGCCAGATCTTAAATTGGACCTAGTATTGCATTTTTTTCAACCTCTTTCGGTTTAGGTCTTAAATTGTATATATATCTACTCACTTGGATTATCCACCAAACCCAGTATTTTAATATATATTCAAGTTATTTTATCTGGTGTATGGTTGATTTATTTTCGACGATGGTGCAAACCTGAATAATGTGGGTATATTTTGGATATATGTTTTATGCACACTAAGAACTTAATCAGATGGTTTTGGTTTGTGGTCCAACGTTACAGCTATATACGCTTAGGCTTGGCATTATAATTTTATTGCCTAGGGCTTTTGGGTTTCTTGGCCCAATGGCCTGTTGTGTCTTGTGCTGTTGGGTTTTGTTAGGCTGTCAGGTTTTGTTAGGCTGTCAGGTTTTGTTAGGCTGTCAGGTTTTGTTAGGATGTCAGGTTTTGTTGGGTTTGTTGTGTTTGTTGGTTTTCTTGGATCTTGTTGGGTCTGTTTTACGTTCAGTTTGTTGGGTCTGTTTGGATTTTTCTTTTTGGTCCTTTTTTAAATTTTTTGTTGCCTCTGCCCTTCATGTCAATCTTTCTTATTTTTCCTTCAATATTTTTTCTCTTTTCCTGGTGTCTGTTTTTGTTTTTCTTTACTGGTTTTGAGTACTTAATGTTTGCGTAATATTTCATACATAGGCGTACGGGCGCAACTTCATTTGGGGCGCAACTTCATTTGGGGGGCAAACAAAATTTTGCCCAAAATTTAAAGCTTACCCAAAATGTTCGAATTTGGATAATAACACATTGATAACAATAATAACCACTTTTAACACGATGTTAACATTGGCGCGACTAATTTTTCGAAGCCAAAAGTCCGCTCCCCCGGGAAATTTTGAAAATATGAGGGTTCTAAAAGGGTATTTTCGTGCAATCTGTTTCTCTGTAAATTCAGGGGGGCAGGTGCTTCCCCTGTCCCCACGGCCCGTATGCCTATGATTTCATATCGAGATTAGGCATTAGGCATATCAGAATTACTTAGTGGTAGATTCTGTAATTAGTGGAATAGCCAATTAGGTGTTGGGTTTTGTTTGTACAAATAAAGTGTTAATATTGTGCATTCTCAGGACTCAACATCCTCACAATGGAGGAAACATCATAACACAGTACAAGAGTAGGTAGGTAAGTAAGCAGGGGTGCTTATTATCCTTACTTGCAGCTGAGAGCTAAGCTGAATTGCGAAGGACACAGCTCAACGTGACCAAGTCGAAGGCTTTCTAGGGCGCATATGGCAGCCACCTTTTGCTCGCCATCACGGAGCACAGCTACGATAGAAGGTCCAGTTAGGGGTTAAACCCAACCCACCCTGTCAACATTCCCTGTGGGAGGAAACCGGAGTACCCGGAGAAAACCCACAACTTTCGGCAGAGCGTTGACTAACTCTTTTCACATAGCTATCATAAGTCGTCCCCAACGGGACTTGAACCCACGATATCAGAGGTGAAGGTAAGCTTGGGCGGTTTTGGTTAAAATTAAAACCGGTAAACCGTACGCTAAAAAACCGGTTAAACCGAAAAACCGGTTTTTTTAACTTAAAAAATTAACGCAATTCCAATATTGAATAACGCGCAATAAGCGCTATCCTAGCGGGCAAACAACGTGAAATCGACGTTAAATGGTTGAAAAACGTCATTTCGATGCCTCTTCAACCTTGAAACAACGTCAATTTCATGTTGTGTGCACGCTGGGAAATAGGTACAAATAAAAACATAATAGAAACTCTCAACAATTGCACAAATTACACGAGTCTTTAGCGGTAAGGTTCGATAGTTGTAATTTTATAATTTGTTTTTCCCATCTCCAATAATCAATATTATAAAGCATTTAATAATATATATACAAATGTTTATTGGGGATGTAAACGACTTTTTTGAACGTAAATCAGCAGCGCTAACATTTGGCGTAGCCATGTTTCAGATGTTTGCGTTGATAATTGGCGAAGTAAAGACTTTATACGGCTTTAGGCTGCGTCTGCAAATGAATTTGACACCGCGCGTGTGGGTAAAATATGTGGGTAAAATATGTGGGTAAAATATGTCGATATATGTCAACATTGCTTAACAATTAACAATTATATATTGCGCTTTTTGATATGTAGTAAAAACCGGTTTTCCGGTTATTGAAAAAAAAACCGGTTTAATAAAAAAAACCGGACAAAACCGGAAAACCGCCCAAGCTTAGGTGAAGGCGCGTGCTCTGACGATTGCGCCATGTGTGTTTACAACACACACTTCTAAATTGTAATTGATTTCACAAATTGTGACAAGTCATGCATTGTGACAGTATTGGCCATGTATCCCCCTGGACCAACCCTGAAAGTCACAAGTCAGTGGCAAATTCCCTGCCACGGGGAACCTTATTCCACTTTTGAAAGACAATATTATTACAAAACATAAATACTTTAATGTTGGTACAAGGCAAAACAATTACATATAGCTAATGATAATTTTGTACAAATGTACTGTATGGTGACCCCGAGGGGGGATGGCACGCTTGGATTTGACTGAGCATTATTATGTATATACCCAGTTTAATATCATGAATATCAATTGTCGATTTCATATTACTTTTCAACGCGTGGTTTGGAAGTTTGTTGCCAACTTGACAATTACGTTTCGAAGTTCGCAAGTTGGGCATGAACTTCGCAACCAACTTCCAAAGTTCGATTTGGATTTCAAATTTTGATTCGGATTTCGAACTTCGCTAACAAGTATAAGTTAGTTTAGTCACAGGTGGCCCAATCTTGGGTAGTAGGGATAAAAGGAGAACAAAGTAGGGATAAAAGGAGAACACAAACAACAAGTTAGGCAAGTAAATAGCGCGGCCGCAGAATAGCGCATAATTAGATTTTAACATTTTAGAACATTGTTAATTAGCCAAAATTTGGAAGCCATTTAAGTGATATTTTAAGCCATTTTAAGCCATAAAAGATTTTAACGGTATACCGCGATATTTAAAAAATACCGTAACCGATATTGAAATTTCAATACCGCCCAACTTTAGTAGAAATATTACACTGTAGAAATATTACACTGTAAAACGAACAGAACGAAAACAATACCCGGCTACATTTACAGTCGATTTCAACCAGTTATATTCATTTCACTGATTTCAACTCACTTTTCACTCAAATGTTCCGAACTTCGTTTCCGAACTTCGTTGCGAAGTTCATAATGAAATTCAGAACCGGTTTGTAAACTGAGCATTTGATTGGCTGCTTTTTCTCTAGTAACCAATCAGAGGGTTTGTTTACAACATAGCATGTGAATTTCATAATGAACTTCGGGGTGTTTGTATTCCGAGTAATGAGTAATGGATTTATTATACTTATGTTGGTAAGAAAAGCCTTAAAGACATCAAAGTCCGGTCATCCTTTTTTTGAATAAATTACTTTCACAGTGATATTAATAATAGTCATATTTTGGACTCATTTTAATAGGCATGCGTTTCGGCTAGCATGCAAGAACCGACTGGACAGTTAATAATACTCGTTAATGCCACATAGCCATTTCAGCCTTCTTTGAATACCAGGTTCGAAACGTCCCAAACCTCGTCTTAAACTTGGGGTCATTTCTTTGCGGCCAGCCGATGGTTTTGTATTTTAAAAGTAAAAAATCCTAAACTTTAGGTTTAGTTTATCTATCATCTTAGTTTAAATATCCAGTTTAAATTGTAATTCCTCTTCGCTTGTATTTGATGGCCGACTTTTCTCAATTTCAGAATGATAAGTCCGTCTTTCAGGTTCCCAGGATCGACTAGGTAGATACAGGGGCGGATCCAGGGGTAGTCAACCCGGTCACGCGACTAGGGTAAAAAATTGCGAAGTTAATTAATTTGAATTCAAATCGCGGTCCAGTTATCAAATTGGTTCAGTGGCGTCAGCATATTTAAGTTTGTAGTCCAGTAATTACATTGCGTTCAGCGGTAAAGGTTTATGTAAAGCAATATGATGATCAGTCAAAACAGCGGTCTTCCGCTTGAATCTTGACCGACTTGGTGGCAAATCTGGTCATTTGATTGGTTAGCAGCGATGTTGACCACTTTCCGGGGAGTTCTGACCGGGCAACTCATCAGGGGCACAATCTTAAAAAATATCTGAGTTCTCATTGGCTGCATAATTTTGACCGATCAGAGCGAGTCAGCCTGAATATATTTATAGAACTATAGAAGGCCGTTCTGATCGCAGCTTTGACCGCAAAGGTTCAACAAAGTAGCACAGCCAGAAATCCCAATGTCTACTAGTATTTACGAGACCGTACAGTCCGCGTTTGCGAAAAACGATCGGCGATATCTTCAAGTTGATCTAAAGAAGCGAATAGACGCTTCACCGAAGAGTTCTGTTGAAGAGCTAGTGAGCGCCATCAACAACACAAGCTTTTGTCTTGGGAGAAATTTTGGTGTCGAATCATACATCCCTAAGGTAAATATATTATATGTTGACTAAATTTGACTCCTATACGTTATTAATACATTCTCCTATACTGTTTATTTGTGCGCAAAGTATTGACCCACGTAGGTGATGAGGTGAACTGATTTACATAATATTGCGGTCAAGACTTAGACTCGACGCTTTATAATATACTTTATAGATAAGATTTACAGCGAACCAAGTTTAATACCCAGGCGAATCGGAAGTTTGTTTATGCTTTTTGTGGACTAATATTAGTTTAATATTATCTATATCTATACTGGATTTATATAATGTATATGGAGCAATATACAAAGGCAATACCACATGGCATAGCTTGGTGTAAATGTGTAATACGATCATGTGTTATTTTGTGAAATTCATGTTTTTAATCCACAGCCACAGACGTAGTTTCATAGGGCACACATTCAATGATTCAAATATTTAAATGTCTGATCAAGTGAAGTGAAATCCCTAAGGAGTGATTTGTGGGAGTCAGTGAGACTGAAAATTGCTATAATTGGGTCCCATCTTATGAGGTTAATTTTTGGCTGAAGCTGCTCCCAGAGTGCCGCAAATGGTGTTTCAGAGGTTCAAAAATCAAAAATTGTCTGGGGAGTATAATAAATCCATTACTCGTTAGTCGTTACTCATTACTCGGAATACAAACACCCTGAACTTCGCAACGAATTTCCGAAGTTCGGAACGAAGTTCGGAACATTTGAGTGAAATGTGAGTTGAAATCGACTAGTTTATTTTGATTTACAGTTTGTAATTATAACTAGTTAACTACCGTACCCGTTTCAGCTTTTTAGTTCCAACAATTTCCTGTCTAACTTTAGCAGATAATGCTTTTCCTTGCGTACTAAACGAACTCGTACTTGTTAGCGAAGTTCGAAATCCGAATTAAAATTGGAAATCCAAATCGAACTTCGGAAGTTGGTTGCGAAGTTCACGCCCAACTTGCGAACTTCTCTGCTTCAAAGTCGAGCTTGTAATTTGTCAAAAAAATATCAATCCCAATGTATGTTATCAACTGACACCACGCACGTTTAATACGAGCGTATAAAAACAGACGAATTATCCAATTTGTCCGTACTTCCCCTCAAAATTTTGCCAAGTCAATAAAAATATTACGTATTTGTTCTGAATTGTCGTTGCCTCTATCAATACTTACCCGGCTGTCGACTGATTGTGCTTCTCTTCCTCTTGAATTTCCACTGTGCCTGTTGACATCCTTATCCTTTTCACCTATATTTCAGTACACATTTTACTGCGAAGCTCGCCTTTTAATACTTTCAATCAACTTTGCAATTCATATTTATAGATCATGTGGTAATCAATGCCATGGCAAAGATTGCTGACTCATACAACTACCACTGCTCATACCACGCCCTGCTCATACGTAGCCGATGCGTGACCTGCACAGTGAGCTCTATATATATATATATCTGGAGTGAGAACTTATGTCCAAAAAGTGAAGCCAAAGATGGCGGAAATTGACGTCCAGTGCCAATCCCTTTCTATTGTTTTCGACCGCGCGGTTTGCACAAGCCGGCAAGGAGTGTGCCGAAATTTCGTGTTTTTACTCCGATGTAAACAATAACATCATGATTTTATGAACTAATAACTTGATTAGCGATGCGATCTGTTAGTATAAACTGGAATTAGCTAGAAAAATGGTATGAAAACTGTTTATGACCTTCATGAGTTTGGACGTCAATTGCCGCCATCTTTGGCTTCACTTGGCCTATTGGCCGAACATTAGAAGTTCTTACTCCAGATATATATATGGAGCTCACTGGACCTGCATGACAAATCCAAGATGGCCGCCATTCAGGGCAAAAAGACTATAAACTCTACGGGGAAAACCATATTTTTTGCATTTTGCGTTGTCCCAGTGTTTCGAATTCACTTCGATCAAACTTTTTTGGCAATAACTACTTATCGTGAAGGTTTTAGACGCAAACTGGACAGCTGGGGATGAATTGATGTAAAAATATCGCTCGCCGAAATTTGTACGAAATCGTCACTTGGTCAGTTTGAGTGAATTACTCTGGTTTAGAGTATTTTATAAAGGACATTTGTGGTTTTCAAGGCCAAAGACGTATACCTTGAAGGTTTTGGATGCAGAATGGACCGTTTGGGATGAATTATATTAAAATATCGCTCGCCGAAGCTTGACATGAAAATGTCACTTGCTCAACTCGAGTCATTTACTGCAGACAAGTACTTTAAATGTACTTGGTTTAATACATTTAGTCATTAGATATTTTGAGGAATATTCGGAACATTACTTAGAGGATAAAAGCAGTATTTAAAAGTTAAGTCCACTGTTAACTGATGCCAAATATCACCTAGAGGTAAAATTTGACACACAGACATGGTATGTGTGCAATGGCCCCACTCTGGAAAGTTTGTACCGCGCAACCGAGTGGTAACGTTACGTTACATATACGGGCACGTATGTTACATATACGGGCTGCATACGTAATCACGATTAACACAGCCGTGTCGAGTTACACTGTCGTGTCTCGAGGGTTTGTACATCATAATAGTAATTTTTTATGTACATGTATTTCTTATGTAAAAATTGCTTATATTATTTTTGTATTATTTATGAATTAAAATGTTTATCGTGAATTGATTTATTCTAAACTGTTGAGACCCAGCGGCATAATTTCGCTTGACGAGAACTGCGCATTCGAAATATCAAGCAGCATACGAGACTGTTATAAGTTTTGCGCAAAGTCACTTTTAAAGTATATAGAGTTATAGTTATTGAAAAAATTTTTATATCTTATTCGAGCAAATGTACGTTAATGTTAAAATCGCTAGTCAAAGCTATCGCCGATAGAATATTAAATATTTTACCAGGAAATGGCATTTCAGAGACTCGATATTTAAATATTTTCCGGAGGGGGGCATGCATCCGGAGCCTCCTAGAATGCTCGTGCCTTCGGCGCGAGCTTGTGCCTTCGGTACTCCTACTTGGGGAGCCTTCAAAATTTTTGAACCGGGGGCCCCTGATATAACGTTACGCCACTGTTTTATTCACTCACATTCCTACTATAATTTGTAAAATGATTCCCACACGGCAAACTTGGAAATCAGTTGTAATTCTTTTTCCTATCTAATTAATGTACTGAAGTTTTTACCGTGTCAAAATAAAGTTTTATTGTATTGTATTGTTACGGTGGCCCAGAAGGGACAGCACCTTCATAAGATAAAAATGCTGCAATACAACCAGATTATAGCACAAAGAAACCATTTTATTTCTTTATATGAAATTTACAAACAATCAGTATATCACGCAGCAAGCAATAATAATCCTGCATCGACGAATAACAAATGCACACTACAAATAAAAACTTTTGCACACTACAAATAATAACTTTTGCACACTACAAATAAAAACTTTTGAACACTACAAATAAAAACTTTTGCACACTACAAATAAAAACTTTTGCACACTACAAATAATAACTTTTGCACACTACAAATAAAAACTTTTGCACACTACAAATAAAAACTTTTGCACACAGCAAATAAAAACTTTTGCACACTGCAAATAAAAACTTTTGCACACTACAAATAAAAACTTTTGCACACTACAAATAAAACCTTTTGCACACTGCAAATAAAAAGTTTTGCACATCAAAACCGTGCGCGCGCATGGGACGTGCGATGATTATGATAATTTATTGTGATACAGTAATAATTTAATTTAATGAATAAATTTGGCAAAACTAAGATGGCGTCTGATTTAAGAAATGAAATTCGGGAGGCCGTTCACGAAGAAGTATCGCGCCTTTCTGCCAATGAAACTGCAAACTCTCGCCTCAATTCATCAAGAGATATCGAATGTTCCTTCGTGTCTACCCCGGCTTTGAACAAAAGTTCTTCAAGTCTAAATCGCAGTCATAGTATCCCTACGTCTTCAACCGGTGTCACAGCGGATTTGGAACCCCCGCGGATTTGGATCCCCCGGTCCATATCCGCTAGCGGATTTGTGAATCTCCATGCTTTAGTCATAGGTCTTATCTTGGTCAATCACTTATGCTTTAAACAGATTTTATGAGAAACGACTAGGCGCAGGGCAGTTGAAAGCACATGGGTATTGAATAGAACTTGAAATTTTGCGAGTAATTAGCACCGATATTTCGAGCCTTTCGCAGAGAGTTACTGACTCCTCCCTCTTCAATGGATGTTGGATGGTTTAAGTTGTTCAATTCCATTACATATTGAAAATACTCTTCAAACACAGTGTCTTCTTCATCCTCCCCATCTAATTCCTCCAATCTGTTTTCGATCTCTGCTATTTTTTCAACAGAAACTGGGTAAAAAATACATTATATCAGGTACACCAGAAGTACTGCCATGCCTTGACTTTCTAATTCGATGTGAGTTCCAGTATTTCTTAACCTTATTCAGGTCAGCCTGCAATAAATCAGCAAAACAATACCATAATGCTTCCATGTGTATTTCACTGGTGAGATTAAGAATATCTGACTCACGAAGGCCATGAAAAAAATCAATCCACCAACTAGCACGCTGTTTTCTAAAATGGGACCATTGGCACTCAATTCTTTGATTGCTAGTGCTTGAGACATATTTATGTGCCTTCGAGGCAGCATGCTCATCTGTGCCTTCTGCACGTAAATAACATTGTATTCCTGCAATTAAACCATTCTCTGTACCAGGATCAGTATAAACTCTTGTTGGGCATCCTCGGGATGCTTTTACACATTTAAAAAAATACTTGGCCACTGCTCTTGGATTTTTGTTGGACCTCTGCATTTCAAGCCAAATTATCCTTCGACTAAATCCGTCTACACAACCGTGTATTGAAAAGCCAAAAGACTTTAGTAGTTTGTCATAGCCATCTACGTGCCAGCAATGGTTAGGACCTGCCGAAATATACATTCTCCGTTTCAAACATCTACGCTTCCTCCTTTCCACACCTTGAGGATCCACTTCCTTTAAGATTCCTTGTACTAAGTTCCTTGGAAGTTGGAACATTAATGCCGTATCTATCGAAGAATATGCTACATAGTTCGGTAGCCATTAAGACTATCTGGTCCATTTCCAATTTCTAATAAGATAAGATCCCTCACCCGTCTTCTTAAATCGTCGTCAACTTCAGAGCGTCTTGCACAACCATAGTCGTTCAGCCTACGTTTCAAAGTTCTTTCGGTCATCACAACATTATGATGTTTCTCTAACATTAGAGTAATATGTCTGTAAGTTAAACCTCTCTTGAAGTAGTAATCAACCTAATCTCGTTCTGACCCTTGCGGTAATTCGGTATGCATACTTGTTTCATATATGATTTTCATCCCATGCTTGAATTTCATTGTCGCTTGACTCATCAGACGCCATATTGGTTTTAAATTCTTATGCGCGCGCACGGTTTTGAGCTTTTTATTTGCAGTGTGCGAAAGTTTCTATTTGTAGCGTGCAAAAGTTTTTATTTGCAGTGTGCAAAAGTTTTTATTTGTAGCGTGCAAAAGTTTTTATTTGTAGTGTGCAAAAGTTTTTATTTGCAGTGTGCAAAAGTTTTTATTTGCAGTGTTCAAAAGTTTTTATTTGTAGTGTGCAAAAGTTTTTATTTGTAGTGTGCAAAGTTTTTATTTGTAGCGTGCAAAAGTTTTTATTTGCAGTGTGGAATTGTTATTCGTCAGTAGTAGGGGAAGGGGGGTTCTACGTCGGGTGGTGCAGGTGGTGCACTCAGCACCACCTATGACGTCATCATTTCTTAATGTAGGTAATGAATCATACGCATGCGCAGTAAGACAATTTGTACAATGTAGAGGGTTATGTTCAGTTCACTCTGAGATCCATTTATTTAAGCTTACTACAGTGCTAATGGCTTTTCATGACATTTTTGAACCGTTGCCGTTTGTTTATCCACAGTTTTTAGTTTATTTCTGACTACGTCGCTGCCGTTTGTTTATCTAAAGTTTTTATTCCCGGCTACTTCGTTGCCGTTTGTTTATCTACAGATTTTAGTTTATTTCTGGCTACTTCAAAAGGAGGATAAAGGGGTTTAACGAATACGAAAATGTATACATTTTTAGAGCAAAATATGAGTAATTAGTGACGCTTGGATGCATGCATAAACTAACACAGACAAAGATTAACGTTTTAAACAATTTATTCCTTTAGGTATAACAAATATTTACACAAATATACAGTTATTAAACATATTGTCCAGCTTTTACACTGTTTTCTATGCGAGGGTCGATGTGTGGTCGATGTGAGGTCGATGGCCAAACAAGTCAAACAGGCCAAACAAGCCAAACAGGCCAAAAAGGCCAAACAGGCAGGAAAGGAAGTAAAATAAAACTAACTCTATGTGAGGTCGATGTGAGGTTGATGTGAGTCGATGTGAGGTCGATGTGGGGCACCGATTCGAATCCGGTTCGGTAGATGTAAACATTTCGGGGTTCTGCAGGGGTTCTCTCGGGGTTCCGTGTAGGGGTTCTGTGGGGGTTCTCTCGGGGTTCTCTGGGGGTTCTGTAGGGGTTCTCTCGGGGTTCTGTAGGGGCTCCCTCGGGGTTCCCTCGGTTTTTAAGGCCAATCGGACCACTCGGACAATATTTATTTCGATATGCGGGCTTTTGTGGGACATACTTAGCAAGTCCCGTAGAAATACTAATTTACGGGACCTTGCTGCGGGACATATTTAGGTATGTCCCGTAGAAGTACTCATTTACGGGACCTTGTTGCGGGACATATTTAAGTCCCGCTCGAAGGGACGCGTTGGGGACGTCTTGCGGGACATATTTAGGGCGTCCCGAAGTCCCGTAAGACTGTTCCATGGCGATACCTATACATTTTTTGTCAAACGGGACCCCGGGACGTCGCTACGGGACGCATTTTAACGCGTGGGAGCCCCTACAGAACCCCGAGAGAACCTCTTTAAACATGTCCCCAACACCACAGTAGATTTGTTGTGGTCACACCGATGTGGCCGCCATTGGCTTCATTTATGCATGGTAGATGCACTATCCAGTCCTTGTTTTCAGATCAGTGGTAACAACAGAGGAGAAGGATCTTGGCATTTGGGTTACTAGTAATCTGACATGGTCCAAACACACCCTCGATCGATGCGCCGCTGCCAATAGGATGCTCGGATTCGTACGTAGATCTGCAACAGAAATTACGGATAAAAAGATTCACCGTGCATTGTATTTGGCAGTTGTACGACCAGCCTTGGGCTACGCCACTCAGGTGTGGTCGCCGCAGTCGGTCAAGCTCATCAACCGAGTAGAACGTGTTCAACGCCGAGCTTCAAAGTTCATTCTAGGCCTCCCATTCATGTGTAACATATCCTATAAAGACAGACTCATCTCGACAGAACTTCTTCCCCTCTCATATTGGCATGAATATTTAGACTTAATGTTCTTCTTCAAAGCTATTACTGGCATTGTATCGATATCTCAAAGTACCTTACCTGAACGTATTGCTCCCGTAAGAGTCACAAGATCATCTGCAAATGTCAACGCAATCTCATTTCGTCAACGAAACATAAAACAATTTATAATCGCTCATTCTTTCTTCGAACAACTAGAACTTGGAACTCTCTCGCGGAGCATTTTAAGGCTTGATAATCTTTCTTTTATTCAATTTAAGAGAGGAATATTAGCATAGAAAAATTCACAAATTATGGGGGGGTGTCACCCCCCCCTCCCACACACCCCCCTATTGTGCGCCCCTGTATATAGTGATGTATATAATAATAATCTTCGGTATATTTGGCGTCTTCGGCGTTCTCGGCGTCTTCGGCGTTCTCGGTGTCTTCGGCGTTCTCGGTGTCTTCGGCGTTCTCGGTGTCTTCGGCGTTCTTGGTGTCTTCGGCGTTCTCGGTGTCTTCGGCGTTCTCGGTGTCTTCGGTGTTCTCGGTGTCTTCGGCGTTCTCGGTGTCTTCGGCGTTCTTGGTGTCTTCGGCGTTCTCGGTGTCTTCGGCGTTCTCGGTGTCTTCGGCGTTCTTGGTGTCTTCGGCGTTCTTGGTGTCTTCGGCGTTCTCGGTGTCTTCGGCGTTCTTGGTGTCTTCGGCGTTCTTGGTGTCTTCGGCGTTCTTGGTGTCTTCGGCGTTCTTGGTGTCTTCGGCGTTCTTGGTGTCTTCGGCGTTCTCGGTGTCTTCGGCGTTCTTGGTGTCTTCGGCGTTCTCGGTGTCTTCGGCGTTCTCAGTGTCTTCGGCGTTCTTGGTGTCTTCGGCGTTCTCGGTGTCTTCGGCGTTCTTGGTGTCTTCGGCGTTCTCGGTGTCTTCGGCGTTCTCGGTGTCTTCGGCGTTCTTGGTGTCTTCGGCGTTCTCGGTGTCTTCGGCGTTCTTGGTGTCTTCGGCGTTCTTGGTGTCTTCGGCGTTCTCGGTGTCTTCGGCGTTCTTGGTGTCTTCGGCGTTCTCGGTGTCTTCGGCGTTCTCGGTGTCTTCGGCGTTCTTGGTGTCTTCGGCGTTCTCGGTGTCTTCGGCGTTCTTGGTGTCTTCGGCGTTCTCGGTGTCTTCGGCGTTCTCGGTGTCTTCGGCGTTCTCGGTGTCTTCGGCGTTCTCGGTGTCTTCGGCGTTCTCGGTGTCTTCGGCGTTCTCGGTGTCTTCGGCGTTCTCGGTGTCTTCGGCGTTCTCGGTGTTTTCGGCGTTCTTGGTGTCGTCGGTGTCTTCGGCGTTCTTGGTGTCTTCGGCGTTCTCGGTGTCTTTGGTGTTTTCGGCGTTCTTGGTGTCTTCGGTGTTCTCGGTGTCTCCGGCGTTCTCAGTGTACTGCTGTTGTGTGGTTTCTTTTGCGAGTGTATGTATGTATGTGTGTATGTGTGGAAAAACCTCTTGCTCCCATCTACTTTATTACTGAACAACGCTTTCGCATCTAGTTCTGCTTCTAGACCCGCATGATATCCATTTAAACGCGGGACATCAGCGTTCATCAAAATGCGAACTATTAAATAGGAGAGACATTTTCAAATATCAAGTTATTATCCATTTTACCAAAAATAGAATGCAAATAAGGCATTAGCCAATCAGAATCGATCTTCCGAGAGGTGCTACAATACTCATATTAGTTATTTCATGGATAATTAGCAGTTGACCTGGGGTGGTGCATGGTCATTTTCTTGTAAAATATTATACTTAGACAAATTTTTCTTTCCAATAACTACCCCTAAAAGCAACCTTCTAAACACTATAAGCACTTCAGAAAGGCTGTCGCTTCTGCTTTTCGGAAGTTAGAGCTATGTGGGCACTGCCGTTTCAGGGCGGGGTCATTTTCAGGACTTTCGTCCCGGATTCAGGTTTTCGCACATATGCCATGTTGACCGCCATGGTCATTTTACCCTAAAACAGTTGAGATTGCCTGTGCTAAATGAAACGCATACAAACTCCTATACAGGTCCTAGACTAAGGTGGGAATTTTGTTTGAGCATGCGTTAGAATTCGCACGGTTATTAGAAATGAGATCTGGGGCGAGTATATTCGACTATTGAATTTCCGAGCGATTTTTACAGATTTTGGCCTAGTTTTTTTTTACCAGCCGAAAATATTTGATAGATTGATTGATTGAGGGTACAAGCAAAGGAATAAAAACATTTGGAAACTTAAATATTGTTTAAAAAATAATTTTTTACGTATCGGAACAGATCGGAAACTCTCGGAATTCGACGGAAAATACCCAAAATTCCTACTTTTCCGAATTTTGAGGTAAACAAATTGTGCCCCAATATAAAGTATATGTTATTAGAAGTATTTTAAACCGTATTTGGTTTTGAGGCTCTGGACAAAATTTTGAAATATTTTACTTCTTTATCATTTTACTGTGCTGATTTTCACACCCTGAATTACTATTTACTATATTAGAGAAAAAGGGGAAAATATTCATATGATTTCAAAACTGTCTGTATTTCTGGAATCAATGGGCTTTAATCTCTCAACCAATATGCTTATAACAAGCAAGAATAAATAGTATAAACATAGAATTTCTGGCAGCATTTTCAAAGCTACTTTTGTGAACAATTTCAGATCACATAAATAGTACAATGAAATAGTATCGCCGTTTTTAGTATCAGTCCGAATTTTTATGTCTAAATTACTTTGGTTAAGGGATTAAGAAAGCTTCAGACTACAGTTTAAGGATAGTCTCGTTTTGAGGCTCTCGGCTAGATTTTTTACAATCTTAAGTTGAAAAGTTGGCTTTTTCTTATTTTTCGCAAAATGGCGATTTTGGTCCTACCAAATCTCACAGGTTTTGATAATAAGAAAACTATTTCAGTAATTTTTGTATAGAAAAATGTGTAAAAAATTAAATTCAAACCCACCGTATTAGTTTAACTTTTTAATTTAATCTGTTCACAGAGCCAAAACAACTATCATCTTCGAACAAAGTAAAATTTCGCTAATGTTTCGTCGTAGAATAATATCCTTTATAATTCTCTGATTTCAGTCCAATTTCTTTCGTCCGTTTATTTTGTCATAAACTTTGTAGAAAAATATTTTAATACTGATAAATCCACTGTTTTCTGGCCAAAAAAGACACTCGAAAACTTGTTTTTGCTCATTTTAACAAATTTTGAAAGAATTTTTTGCGTGCGCCCGCAATTTGTTGACCAGCGCTGGCAAAATTCCCACCTGTTTCTCAGCACGATAACAAACTCAGACCGCTGTAACGCGTGCTAAGATTGCAGGCGCCATGTCGAGCATGCGCAGTAGTCCGATTACAATCTCAGCACGATGACAATCTCAGACCGCCACACCGGATTCATATTAGACGAGTTTCCGTCCCTAATATGAATTCGGCGAATAGGAATCGAGACCTTGCCTCCCTAATTCTTTGCTGCCCGCGCCTCAACTCCTTAAAACCCCGCAAGCTACGCAGGCTATCCTGCGTTTGATATTGGTCTGCAGTGATATTTACTGTAATTTGACGTAAGTAAAGATAAAGTCTTACGCCTGTATTCTAAAAGCTCACTCACACTCACACTCAAAGAGTGGAGGTTCAATCTGAGCTTAACTTGAGTGTCAGTGCTGTTTTTGAAAAGCTGGAGGGTTAGTGCCGTACCATACTATGTGAGTACTCACCCTCCAGCTATTCAAAAATAGCACTGATACTCGAGGGAAGCTTAGATTGAACCTCCACTCTTTGAGTGTGAGTGTGAGTGAGCTTTTAGAATACAGGCGTTAGTGTCTGAGTAACTTCTTGCGAAATCAATTCGATCTTTGGTTGATCAGTAATTTGAAAGATTTTCCACAATTAGTCGTAAGATCTCCATGCCGTCGATGTTTCGTGGATGCATTTTTAAAGCACTAAATGAAAACAACAGATTCTATTCTTAAGGTAAAAGACACAGGGAAGGCTTGGACGACCGAGAAATTTCCCGGTAGCCCCTCAGTATTTTCTTTAAAATGCCCTATATAAGGGGTAATTCTTCTATCATTATAACGCTTGCTTACCTTGAATGTGTCACAAAAGGAATAGCTGTGTTCTTTTTAAATCGCACGCAGTTTTCAAAAGAGTACATGATAATTATTGTTTTAATCACTTCGATTGGCTCATTTTTGAGATACACTATATGTATACTGTATAGGTTTCCGCGCTGTAATTACCATGGGCATGGCATAAACACACCTTCATGACGTAAAGATTTTGAATCCAAATTGTGCCTCCAACTTCGATCAAAGTGCTTATAAAAATATTTGATAGATTTTGAAAAGATTTTGAAACGTAAATTTTGTTGTAAGCCAAGGCTTTCACTGAGGCAGCCAATTTTCTTCGAGTGCACGTCTATCTATACTGCATTATCCTGATTTTATATGAGCCCGTCAGGGCGGTCAGGCCAATCCATTTTATGTCGAGAAATGTGGTTCTAAAATGCTTAATTATTCGGGCTGCCTAAGAAGTGTCTATAATTGTATAAAGGGTCCATAATATAATAACTATTTATCTATCCGGCTAAACAGTTTTGCATTGCATATTAAAAGAAAGTATACAAAAAGAACAAAATATATTTATGAAACATGGAAATCTTGTACCTGAGTATATAAGGAAGAGCTTCTCGTGAATGAGCAAGATTGTGGAGAGCATCGGCATAGAGTATGAGACTGACTGCGTGTAACGGCTACGAATGGACAAAAAATGTTAACGAGCTTAAAAACAGAGTGTTCGAACGTATCGCAACCTTCCGTAGCATTTTCTTTCGTGTTGATCGAAGTCGTTAGTGTTACCCAAACGCTCAGGAAACAAAAGATAAGCTACGTTTTGGTACGATACAAGTGCGGTGGAGAACAACCTTAACTTTTATTAATTCATGATTGAGTCGGTTTTCTTTGATCTACCGCGGTGGTTAAAACACGTACTTCCGGTTCCCCCAGGCCCCAACCCTTTGGTTCGTGCTGATTGACTGACATGACTGTGACGAAGCAGTTATGTTCCAAGGACAACAATTATTTTCCCTGGGACAATAATGAATTTATAATTGCCTAAAGAGGCAACTACAAACTCCATCACATTTTCGACTAGATAACGCGATACATCTTTAGACGGGAAAGAGAATGCTCTTCAGCCATGCCAACATGAGGTCCACGAAACACTATCACACGGTATGAAGGATTACCCACAAATGACCCAGTTGTAGTCTGAAATTTTGACAATATATTCACAAGGGTTCGCTTTTGGGACGCTAAGTGCCCATAATCAGCCACATTCGACATTTATAAAATTATGCGCATGCTCAACCAGATTTTTTTAAGGAATCAGGAGGGCGGTGCCAAACAAATAATCGTGGACGTGGTTTTGACGCGCAAATAATTTACTTTTACGCCAAACAAACCTTTGCGAAGAATTGTTTCAAACTTACCTGTTGCCGAAGAGCTTGCTCACAATATTTCAATGCATCAGTGTAGTCAACTGCCTCTGTATATTTTTAACTATATAGAAATTAAGAGTAGAAGGTGTTTGTAGATGGAATATACAAACGAAAATTTATATACATTTTTAGACCTAGCCAGGAGCAGTTGCGAAAAATGCTAATTATACCAAATATCAATAGTTCCTATATATTCCATAACTTTCCATCTACAAACACCTTCTACTATATTAGTCAAGCGAACGAAATGCCGAGAAAAATCTTGATATATAGAAATTAACGTTTAAGTATAACACAAGGGATTGCATTATTTATCTCTATTTTAACTCAAAACCACACACTCTACGTGGTACATTATCATTTACCTTGACAGCCATTGTTGTTGAAACGTTGTAAATGTATTCTCGGCAATTTTGGTTAAAATTACAATATACGAGCGCCTAGAATAGTATGAATTCATGGTTAAGCAACAATTAAGTTCATTATTTATTTTCTATCGTTCGTCGGTTTGTAACTGTTTAATAACATTTACAATCTACAGACTTCAATAATCTAATTTAGATGCTGCTCAAATAAAGGACCGTTAATGAATTGTGCTTGCGTGGGTTTGGTACCGAAAAGAAATGGATTTAGTGGTGACATTTTTTCGACAGATGTACGCCTTTTTTATTGAGACTTTTACTACTTTTTGATTGTAGACGAAGTCTTATAAAAATAATAAAGTAAACTCTTGTCATTCGATTATGTCATGATACGTGAAAAAATGCGTTTAAAAACATTTGCCAAACAATGAAAAAACACTGACCAAAATTAATCACATAATATGCACATGCAAGCTTATTCCAGATTAGCGTGTACTTTGAAACTTTGGAATGTCTTTTCACACTACCATTGTTTTAACAAAGCATCACATGCATGCATGCAGACGTATATAGTTTGCTTTGGGTATTGATTCGTTATATACTATATAGTATATAACTTTAAAGGATACTGTTTTACATGAATAAATATGGTTGCAGGGGTTAAATTACTTTCAGTCGTCTTGCCATTTGTGTAAATAGAGGTGTTACACTTTTTAGGTTCTCTTTGGTACCAACCTCAGAAAAAGAACTTCCTTAAAAGAATGTTTAATCGTCATAGATTGAAATACCGTTTTCAATCCATTGTGTTACAAAAAAAACTTGAAGTACGAATTGAATCAGGTCCATTTCAAGCAGAATAATTATATATATTCCCTTTCCTGGCTAATCTATGCTGTAAGAAATCGTTTATAAGTATCACTTGCATCATTCTGGTATTGTGGTAGTATTGGTTTTTCGTAAAACCATTTTTGATAAATATATTTCTCTCCTTTCTTCACTTGACCAGCTGTATTGCAGAGTTGGTAAGTATGGACAAAATAGAATAATGAACATAAAATTAGTAATTAAGTCGTGTGTATTAACTATTATATACGTGGTCATTGCGGGGAAGTATTTACAGTCATTGATTTGTACCTATAGTTACATAACAGTATAACACCCAATTTGTCCAATGGTTAAACTTCATAAGGGCATAACGGATCTATAAAACGCCACACATATATGACAAACACTGGGGTCGCTCGTATTGAATCGAGTTGGAAATTCTGAAATAGTTTATTCATATATATTTTTTATTATTTCATTACTTTTGTGTCAATTTCTATAATTTTACGGATTTTTGTTATGAGATCATTTTTAGCATGATTTTCTGAATATTTTGTGGAATTTTAGTAAAATATTTTCTACTTTACATTTCCTGTTATTTTATCTGATTTTTGTAACGTAATATAAATTGGTTATTTGTTCACGGGTTCTAATTGATACTATGGTCACTCAACGATGTGAGTAGTTCGTTCATCGCACTCACCATTACCATCTAAACTGTAGATGTTAATTGACGTTAATTTATCAATTTGTGAGTGTCACAAAACAAGCGAAAAATGTATTTTATCAATTGAACTGTAAATTTTAACCTTTACATATGCTAGCATTATCTTATAACCACGCGCGAAGCGCATGCGCGAGGGTACTAATTCCGCCCGGCTATTTACACCCGAGCATAGCGAAGTTCAAAATTATCAAAATGTAACAAAATGTATGCCATGGACGGTTTTGTAAGTTACGCGCATGCTCGTATGTAACGCGAGAGAGGACTGGTGTTTAGCAAACCGTGGTCGACCGTTCTCGTCCCCAGAGCCATGTTCACTCGGTTCCTCGTTGAAAATTAGGCTCTGGAATATACGGCCAAAAGGAGAGATCTGATTGGCTGTTCAGTAGAACTGCTAATTACCTGCAATGTACTATTTCTTGTGTGATTTCCGGTGTAAATAGCAATTAGCGGGAAGTGTAAATATATACGATGGCTGATCATACGAAAAACAACAAAAGTATATCTAGGCACTATCAATACACTCTATAATTTTAAACAAAGACACTTTATAACTTTAATAAGATACGTCGAATCTTTCGCTTCTCACATGAAATCAACATTTCACAATAACAAAACTGTTAGTGAATAACAACAGTGTAATTATTACCATATAAGGTCGCGATGGAACTAAATTTAGCAGTCGAACTAAATTTAGCAGAATTCAATACACGGGCATGCGCACTATAAACAACTGCATGTTTTCCTGCACTTCATGTTCGGTGTATTCCAGGGCCTATACATTCTCGTCCCCACAGCCTTTTTTCACTCGCAAAAATTAGGCTCTGGAATCGACGGCCAAATGGAGAGATCTGATTGGCTCTTCAGTAGCACCGCTAATTACATGCAATGTATTATTTCTTATGTGATTTCCGGTGTAAAAATAGCAATGATTGCAAGTGTAAATATATATATCACTGATCTGAAATATATACGATGGCTGTCATACTAAAAAACAGCAAAACGTTACATCTGGCGCTATCAATACACTCTATAACTTTAAACAAAAACTCCTCATTACGCCCGTCGATTCTTCCGCTTCTCACGTGAAATCAACATCTTTTACAATACCAAAACTGTTACTGCATACACAGGGTGCAGAGGAGTCAATTTCGATTAGAAAAATAACCTATTACCTTGTTGATTATAATCTTTGATAGCAGAGTACGATAAAATTCCAATACACACAGTAAACATGCCTTAAAGTCGTGAAAATCAACAAAACAAACAAAAATAATAAAATTATATTTCCAAAATATATAAATTAATAAATATTCCGCTGCCCGCATTACTGCAGACTCGTATTCTCCGAAAGGAACGAACATCGCCCGAAGGTCAACGAATAGAAAATAGAGAAAGGGAGGAAACTTTACAGATCTTTCGTCGAATGTGCACCGCAACACCCTATGACGGAAGTTAATAAAACCGGAAGTAGCCGTACTAATTGACCTATAACCTCATTTGACAGCTTTGTAATAAATGATCGAATTTTGAATTTCAAAAATCAAAATATCCCCGTAAATTAAAAATTATAGTTGAAACATTGAGAGATTTCTTATTAAAAAGACAAGTCGAGAGCAACTTTGACGAAGTTGAGGGGAAAAAATTAAACATTTCGAACAGAGAAAAGCATAATTATATTTGTATCTAAATGGTAAGATATTTCAATATAAAGTAAATTTATACACCGTTTTTACACCGTATATTAACAGATTTTATTCGACTATCGTCAGTTTATATGCTTCTAATTTTTACCGGATTTTTACAGTATGTTACATAAGAATTGTCATGTTAGTTTGCTTCAAATGGAAATATTCCAGTATGAAAGCTCTAATGTCAACATAAAGAAATAGTTATATGAACTTAAACACATGGAAAGCTACAGCTAAAGACCAATCATCTTGGAGGCAGACAATGAGGAAAGGCCTCCTACACTTTTGAACAGTACCAAGCAGTCTGAAGCAAAAAGGCCGAGATGAGTGTGCGACACAATCTTACAAAATTGATTGATGCCTAATATATCAGTACTTATATTATGCAATTATATATTCCTTTTAATTATATAAATGTACATATATTTGTGCAAATATACAGTTGTCGAAGACCAAGTTTAGCTAATATATGTTGGAAAATAGAGAAACGGAGATTATTAATGTGAGCTCATTGTAGTTCATTCTATATGTTCTTCATGTTCATTCTATATTCAGCTGCATGTTCAGACAAAATACTTTAAATTGCCTGACTTTACTGCATACATATTTACAGTTTTAATACTATATGCTAACAAAGTAGGACAGATGCATCGGGGCACATTGCTGCTGGTTACTACCCATTAACATCCAACACTTAAGTTCCCTTGACAAATCGTCTGCCATTTAATATCTAGACAAAGTATGATATCAAAATATAATTAATTGTTTGATGATAGTATTTATCTATACTTATGAGTTTATAATGTAGTGCAGTATATATTATACTGATTGTTTGACTGTATGGCATTAATTGCTTCCAAATACAGAGTTTTAACAAATGTTGACATCATGCTAGGTAGGGTTTTAACACTGACACAAAATGTCTGAAACTACATCAAGTATTCATACACATTTTCATGCCCTGAACAGTTGTATATCAGACATTCAGCCAAAAGCCCAAAATATGTACATGCATGGTCATGGTTATGGTTATGGTTATTGTGTAAATTATATTGTAGTACAGTATTTAAAATTGCTACATTTTAAGCCCTCTTTCCATTTTAAGACCTCTTTCCATTTCAAACGTACCGTCGCGTGTTCTACGCGAAATACGCTACGTTTTGCTCTTATAAAAGACATGCTTGAAATTATTAACATACTTATTTTATATACACTAGCAAAATGTTAATTATGCAGCTATATAAAAGCATATTATTCATAAATTCTCACCTCCCAGTGTCACCGTCTGTGTTTGTTTCGTCCAGGTTTAAAGCAGGTTTCAGTGTTTGACAATTTTACGTGTAGAATTTAGAATATAATTTTATATAAGTGATGATAGCTATATAAGTAGCTTCCCGCGTTTCTTCGAAAACACGAGGGAAACAGAAAAATAATTAAACAAGAATCTGCTAAATTACTTCCTGCCATGCAATCTACACGTCACTTCCGTCATAGGGTGTTGCGGTGCACATCGAACGAAATTAATCCATGAATATCGGGCGTCAAATATGTAGGTTTAACGTCCTTTTATTGAATTTTTTTTATAAAGTAGTTAGAACACATGATTTCTAGATTGCACACCAAAAATTATTACTTTTTAAGAAATATTAAGCAAGTTATAGCAATTCTACAATATCATCCCGTCGGCTGTTTCCTCCCTTTACTCTATATTATATTGTAAGCCAATCATTTCGGGAAGCGCGAGCCCACAGTAATGCAAGACAGCGGAGTATATTAATTTTGGTTGATGTTACATGAAGTAACATGAAGTACGATTTACCATTTCGACGACAAGTGTATATTTTATGTGTTTTTATCTGATAATATGGATTATATTTCACTAATTTTGTAACGAATATCAAAGATTATAATCAACAAGGTAATTATTTTTCTAATCGAAATTGACTCCTCTGCCCCCTGTGCTGCATACCAATTCTATATAAGGTCACGATGGAACTAAATTTGGCCGTCGACTAAATTTAGCCGAATTCAATACACGGGCATGCGCACAATAAACTAGTGCATGTTTTCTTGCAGTTCTGGTTCGGTGTATTCCAGGGCCTATGGAGGGCGCGCGCGACCTAAAGGCCCTGGGGACGAGGATGTGAGTCGACTGGTATCTTGCAAGCTTGTGATTGGCTAAGTTGAAGATTTTGTTTTTCATGGTATGCGTCAGCAGTTTAACCGTCATCACGATTAAAGATTCTAACCTCAACCCTGATCTTAACCCTTAATCCTAACCCTAATCCTTGTGACGTAATTTCCGGACAGCAATATGGAAGGTCATCCGCAAATTCGTCCGGTTCCATTTGTTTACACGGAATTCGTACGGTTAATCCTGGGTTAACTGTGCTCATGAATCCATCTCAATCACTCCGACTTATCTTTTATGCAATGTCTTCCACCCAAGTATTATCTCGCATTTTCAGACCCCCTTCCGACTCCTACGGTCAATAAATTACAAACAAGCAATAGAATTGAACTTTTAATAAAAACTCATCAAGTCTTCATCAAATTCCAACATTTTTAATGACATGCTGTCTGCATGACAGAAATCACCTGCTTTGAAATGGTTAGAACAACATCTGATCATTATTAAACACTCCTTAATGATGCTGTCTAACATTTAAACACAAAAGTATATATGTACGAAAGGGTATCGTATATATATCAAAGTATATTATAAAACAACTGTGGGTATATGTATAAGCAATGTCAACGAACTCGGGTGTATTCGAAGTCACAAACATATCTAAAGATGTGCTATACATGGATCTGGATGCAATGTCGTTATCAACCTATGCTATACAAATGTCAATTCTTTCCCTTGGAATCGTTGCAAACATTCTTCTAATCTTCGCGCATTGGAAAGACCCGCTACGCGTGTTCAAAAATACAACGTCGCTCTTTGTTCGAAATATTGCAATCATTGACATAAATGTCGCGTTTTTCTGGATCATAAGAATAGCTATGATACTAATTCTTAGGAGGAAACCCGAAATTGTTTCGGTCATTTGGATGGGGTTTACAGGGATGTGTCCGTGTGCGTTTTTATGTTTTGCTGTCGAACGTTTTTTGTCCATCGCTTTCCCATTTTGGTATCGTGTTCGAGTCACGATTCCAATTTGTCGGAAAGTGTTGTTGGGAAAATGGGTTGCACATACTGTAATTTATATTCTCGCTTGCTTTAAATTCAATGCAAGCGTTAGAAAAGAACTCGTACTTTTGTATGCGATAGTTCTATTTCTGTGTGTGTATATCATGTACTTTGCGACATATGTAGCTCTACGTCGACAGAGAAATGAGCTTCTAAAGAGACAAGACATCGGCGAAGGAGCTTTAAAAGTCATGAGAGCGAGGCAAGAACACGAAAAACGTTTCCTGGTGACAATTGCGGTCCTCTGTTTTATGCTAACGGTATTATTTGTCCCGATTCTTGGAATGCGAACACTTACTGTGCTCTTACCAGATGTATTCAAAAGGAGTAGTACACGGAATATTGATTCAGTCCTTCAAGCTTTAGTGAGCATCAATTTTCTCATAAACCCGATAATCTATCTGTTAAGATTACCAAAATATAGAAAAACATTTAAAATACTTTATTGTAATTTCATATAACGTTTCTTTTTAATATACTTTACTGCATTTTATATTAATGCATTATTCATTATGTTATACCTTAATTACTGTATTTCATTGAACATTTCTCGGTATTAAAGTACTTTACTGTAATTTCTGATGACATTTATGTCTGGAAAAAGATATAGCAGAATGGCGAAATGAGAACTAACGACAAGGCACAGCCAAGCTTGCATGACCGTTCAATCTTTAATCTGTGCCGTCATTTTGCAAAATACTTTAAACTTTTGTACAAACTCAAATTTTGTGAAGCCTATTTTGATCAGTCAAATATCAAATGTATTGGCGTGATTGCTATTCCATCCATTATAGAAACCTGAAACTTTCATTAAAGTTATCGTAGTAATACCACGAAATATAGTGGGGGGCATTTTTTTGGGGACACATTGTACAGTTTATGTTTTTTTTTTGAAGTGAACATTGGAATCGGCGACGATTGCAAACGACCAATATGTTTGTGAAATACCCTGATGGTGGGTTAAACAATCTAGGTGAAGGACTGGGACTAGTAGTTAAATAGAAATCCATTTTCAGATTGAAATTGATAAATATCTTGTGAAATGTATTTCATTATGTTATTAAATTTGTCATGGACTTGTGGTTTCCATCAATAAACATATTGACAATTTTCAAATAGTTTCATAAAAGAAAAAGAAAGCAGCAAGTGATTAAATACAGCAAATCAGATTTCTATTCTGTTGCTGGTTCCCTGGCCCTTTGCTCGGCTGCTCCATACTAGATCAATATGACGACTATTTAAGAAATAGAAAACATTTTCCGTGTTTCTATACAGTTTTAGTAGAATCATACTAGCATACTATTGCAAATGCTGTAATTTGATTGGCTACCCTACTCGCTATCTAACTGTCAATAGATAGCGAGTAGCGAAACAGCCATCTCCTCGGCGCGATTTTTAACGAATTTATTTCAATAAATTATGAAAAACGTTTTGAAATACTGTTTTCTTGCTGGTTTCTACTAAAACAATTAGATTATTCGCTCTCGATTTCTATTAGATGATAGTTCATTCGGGCTTCGCCCTCATCAACTATCACCTCATAGAAATCTTGAGCTCATAATCTAATTGTTAAATAGAAACATGCGTGGGAGTTTGGGAGAACGAGAAATAATCAGTGGGAAGACGAGCCCGTAGGGCGAGTTTTTCCACGTTATTTCGAGTTCTCCCAAACTCCCACAAGTGTTTCTATAACTGTATAGAAACACAGCTCAAGAGACATTTTTAAACTCGATTAATTTACATATTCTCATTACGTACGCATGCTGACTTTTGCTCGTCAATTTTACGTCAAAAAACAACTCAGTCACAAATGAGTTAAAGTATTAAAATTATCTTTAAATCGTGTTTCTATACAGTTTTAGTAGAATCATACTAGTATACTATTGCGAACTGTGCTGTAATTTGATTGGCTACGCTGTTCGCTATCTAATTGTCGATAGATAGCGAGTAGCGAAACAGCCATCTCCTCGGCGCGATTTTTAACGAATTTATTTCAATAAATTATGAAAAACGTTTTGAAATACTGAAAGATTTTTTTGCACTTCACTTGGTTGAACTAGAATACTGGGTTTGGTGGATAACCCAAGTGAGTAGATATATACACAATTACTACTCACTTGGGGTATCCACCAAACCCAGTATTCTAGTTCAGCCAAGTGGAGTGCAAAAAATTCTTTCAATTTACCTTATCACAACCCGCACACCCGATAACCTATATATACAGAACTTACGGTTACAGTTCAGTAACTGGCCTCTGTAGCTCAGTTGGTTAGAGCGCTGCACCGGAATCGCAGGGCCGTGGGTTCAATTCCTGCCAGAGGACCTAGTGTTGCATTTTTCGCAACCGTTCCTGGTTAGGTCTTAAAATTGTGTATATATCTACTCACTTGGGTTATCCACCAAACCCAGTTTTGAAATACTGTTTTCTTGCTGGTTTCTACTAAAACAATTAGATTATTCGCTCTCGATTTCTATGAGATGATAGTTCATTCGGGCTTCGCCCTCATCAATCAACTTCTCCACCAATCAACGCTCGCGTACTATAAATGTTATATTATAAATATAACATAGTAAGAACTAAAGCTGGATATAAATCAGCTAAATATATGCCAAAAAGGTACGTGAACTGGCAATAGACAAAACTTGGCTAACCGGAACACTTGTTTATAACGTTGTATTCCAATTCACCATTTTCATGGTGGCCGGTTACACCAATGACGAATTAGAATTCTATTGACTCTTTAACATACGTTGAAAACATATCAGTCAGTATACTGTAAATAGCAAGGTTTAATCTTTGGTTTATGATGCTCACAAATATTAAGATGCGCAGTGCGGAGATAAAGTTAATTTGCTTCAAAAGAACGATATATAGGCAAAATGTTTTAACATTAGATAACTTGAGATATTAACAAATAAATTAATGACTATTTCACTATAGCTATTTTGTTGATTTAGATCAGTGAGAACAGTCTTTTCTAGTCTATGACTGAGTTGCACAAAGAATCCTGTGTTAGCTTGCGTAGCTGACGGTTTTAAGGGTTGGAGGTTGAGGCGCAGCCTCGCTTCCCTAATTTTTCGCTGCCCGCGATTCAACCGCTGCCCGCGATTCAAGCTACGCAGGCTATCCTGTGTTTGATATTGATCTGCAGTGATATTTACTGTAATATGATACAAATAAAGATATCAAGAAATCCATGTCTTAGTGACTGAGTAACTTCTTGAGAAATTGTCGTTGGCGTGATTAGTCATTTCAAAGATTTTCCACAATTAGTCGTAAGATCTCCATGGCGTCATTATTTCGTGGATGCATTTTTAAAGCACTAAATGAAAGAGAACAGATCAGTTATGTTTATCTTAAGCTAAAAGACACAGGGGAGTCTTGGACCACCGGAAATTTTCTCGGTAGCCCCTCAGTACAGTGTCCTTCTTAGTTCTTTCACTATACAGCCTGGTTTGCATTTAGTCGTGGCGGTCGATATACCTTAGCAATCATTAACGACTTATTTGCATGCATACAGCACACAATCGCCAAGATGCACACTATTTCACATCGGCAAATGATGACTTATTGACTTGCTTACGACAGTTGCAACCAAATGGAAACTAGACTTTGCACTGGTAATTTAAAATAATGTGTCGCAAAAAGGAACCATCAGGGATCGCGGAGCTGGGGGGAGGTTAGCTATGCAGCTACTATTCTAACTGCAGTCATGCGTAACATTGGATGTAAAACAATGAGATCTCAATAAGTCGAGATCAGTTTGTTTAACGATGAATACAAACCTAGCTATTTTTGATGCACAAAATTATCGCAATATCCTATTCCTGGTCAACTGCGTGGATAAATAAATATTTCTGCTTTCGTCTCAAATATATAGACGCGGTCACGCACGGATATATGGTAATTCATATATCAACCGAAATGGCCAAATAGCTAGGTTTTCCCAACTACACCCCCAGGCGCCTCGTTAAACAAACTGATCCCGACTTATTGAGATCTCATTGTTTTATACCCAATGTTACGCATGACTGCACTTAGAATATATTGTTATTTAATTAGTTAAATTGACAGGAATTATTTTCAAAATGACACACAATGACATTAAAGTGGCATGCAGCGTAAGCTTTGACGTACTGTAACCGAAAGCACAAGTTGGAGCAAGACAAAATTGAAGGAATTCAAAGAAAATCCTTTCATTTTGTCTTCGTGCTCGAGGTCCGGAGAAATACTTTGCTTTCTCGATGTATGCTTGCGTCACAAGTAAAACCCATGCAATGTTAAGCATAGGCAATACCTCTAAAACGTACTTGTTTTTGTAAATCCCAGTAGATTAATGCCTATATGTTTAACGTTTATGCATGCCTCACTTTAAACACACACTGTTCTTGTCTTCTTGAATGCATAAATGGTTCGTTCAGATGCGGATTCCCTAAATTGAAACTGTACTGTAATTATCAGCCAAGAATGTGCCCTTCCTTACTGTATAGAGAGTTATATAGTTAGCAGAAGCGGCCAAACGAAAGTTATGGAATTATTGGTAAGGCAAATTAAATAATTATGCCAAAGCAATTCAAGCGCACTCAGTCAAGCTTCTTTCTAAAGACAAAAGTTCTCATCATTAAGACCGTTTTCTACCTCAGAAGTAACGTAACGTAACGTAACGTAACGTACCGTAGCATTTTCTTTTGTGTCGAAGTCATTAGTTCTACGCGAGTGCTCAGGAAACAAAGAAGAAATACGCTACGTTTCGGTACGATAAGGTTGAAGTGGAAAACAACCTTTATTGATTAATTTTTTAAATGTAAAGCCCGCCGCACACTAGAGCTATCAGCTTAGCAAAGTTTCACTCGTGACTGTTGGCGTAAGCAAGTTCCCCCAGTGTGCGGTGGCATTTTGAGCGTTAGTGTTCACGCGTGCCATCGGCACCTGATATTCGTAGATATGCGTAGAAGTGCTGATCGCGATAAATAAAATGGCGGCGAGTAGTGATTTGGTGGTATGTCAACCTGTGATACTGTCTAAATTTTTCGGGGTCTTCGCTACTCAGCTCATGAACAATATTTGCAAACGCTCCTTGTGTTTGGCGGCGGGAAATCCAACGCTTTGTCCATATGTTCCTATTAGCAGCTCTCAAACGTCTTCTTCTACGTCGCAGTAAAAGAAGGAAAAGCAAAACTTCTTCTTCATCTGACGAGCTTGAGTCTGCGCTTGAGTTTAGTTCTTCCTCAAGAGCATCGGCCATGTTTGATCGCGATTGGCACTTCTACGCATGCGTATTCGTATGACATTGTAAGACGATAGCTTTGCACGCGCGCACACTTGGAGGAAATGTTCACTCGTGCACAAAATTGTTCAACATGTTGAATATCAGGTGCCGATGGCACGCGTGAACAATAGCGCTCAAAACGCCACCGCACACTGGGGAAACTTGCTTACGCCAACAGTCACGAGTGAAACTTTGCTAAGCTGATAGCTCTAGTGTGCGGCGGGCTTAATGTTAATATACTCCGTTTTAATTTTAGGCTGTATGCATGAACCTGAAAATAAATTCAAGGTATGATTTGAAACAGAATTGTCTATTAAACGCTATTATTTATTCTTCAATTTCATGTTGTTCATTCGGCGATTGCAGGTCAGCTGAAAAATAGACTTGAAATTTAATTGAGCATTTAGGTTATCGACGTATTTTTCCGTCTTTTGCTCCAGCATCATAGCTGTAGAGGCCATTTTGCTGATGCTGATGCTTAGCTGTCTCTTGAACGTTTCTGCTACACATATCATGCATGCACATTGGCCTACCGCTACGGCTATCCGTTGTTCATAATAATATATGTTTACATAATTATGTATGATGTTAGGGCTTGCGGAGGCACAGCTCAATGACATATACTGTATACGTAATCTCTATATGATGAGAATAAGTTGAGTTATTCTTCGGTCCATATTTCAAATAACAAATTGACTGAAAACTTTTTAAACATCTACTAATTGTTATTTGGTCACCAAGGAGTAGTTTTATATGCCTAACCCTGCTTAGGACGTCACTAAAACCACCGCTAATGAGATAAAAAATGACCCAAAATGGCGGACAGCTCATTGTTTTAAGTCAAAATATTTCAAGAACTAAGCAAAATACGAAAAATCGGTAAGGGAGATTCATTTATAATTTTAAAAGTTCCGGCTTCAAATGAAAGAAACTAAATTTTTATTGCCATAAATAAGTATAATACCTATTTACCTATAACCATAAGCTGTTTTGTATGGAATATTAAAAGAGTAAACAAAAAGAACACTGACAATATATTGATGAAAACATGAAAATTTCGTACCTGAGTATATAAGGAAGAGCTTCTCGTGAATGACCAAGATTGTGGAGAGCATCGGCATAGAGTATGAGACTGACTGCGTGTAACGGCTACGAATGGGAAAAAATGTTAATGAGCTTAAAGAAAGAGTGTTCGACGTTAGAAACCTACCAAAAGGCCGTAACGTTCCGTAGCATTTTCTTTTGTGTCGAAGTCATTCATTCTACTCAAGCGCTCAGGGAACAAATAAATACTCTACGTTTCGCTACGATACGGGTGCAGTGGAAAACAGCCTTAATTTCTATTAATTCGTGATTTGAGTCGGTTTTCTTTGATCTACCGTGGTGATTAAAACGCCTATATTCCTACCAAGCCTTGGGTTCATAGGGTCTGACTGTGACTAAGCAGTTATGTTCCAAGGACAACAATTATTTTCCCTTGGACAATAATGAATTCAGTATAATTGCCTAAAGAGACAACTACAAACTCAAGCCCCTCATCTCATCCTCGATTAGACAAGGCGATACATCTCTATAGACGAGAAAGAGGCAATGCTCTTCAGCCATGTCTGAGTCCACCAAACTCTATCACCCGGCATGGAGGTTAAGCCACATATGACCCAGTTGTATAGTCTGGAATGAAGACAACATATTTGCAGGTTCGCTTATGGGTGATGATGATTGATTCTTCTAAAACTGGTCGAGTCAATTTGTTGTCCATATTACATAGTGTACATAGTACATATAGTTTTAATGTTTGTATAGAAATACTCGGGAATAACTTTTGGGGATTCTATAAAAGGGTTTTCTTTTTTATGTTATCTTACAGTGGTGTACAAGGGGAGGGGGGCAGGTGAAATTTGGCGGAATTTTTCTTACAATCGATCTTACGAATAGAGGGCGGTGCCAAAACAAATAAATCATTTACTTTTACGCCAAACAAATCTTTACGAAGAATATTTTCAAACTTACTTGTTGCCGAAGAGCTTGCTCACAATATTTCAATGCATCAGTGTAGTTAACTGCCTCTGTATATTTTTTCATTAACTATATAGAAGTCAACGTTTATTTAAAACACATGCAAAAATTTGAAAGGCAACATATCTCTATTTTACTGACTTAAAACCACGTATTCTACGTGGTACACTATCATTTACCTTAACAGCCATTGTTGTTGAAACGTTGTAAATATATTCTCGGCAACTTTGGCTTAAATCACAATATACTAGCGCCTAGAATAGTATACACTAATGGTTAGGCAATAGCAAGGCGGGTGAGACCCAGTCACGGGTCCAGGGCAGATTGGTCCCCCTCAGTCTCGCACTCATGCGCTTTAGTTTGCTCCGTCCCCACTCAACGCTCGCCAGGGACATGAACTCTGTACAGTACAATGTTCTGGCTCCACTATCGCCGGCAAATTTCTTGCGAAAGATTCTTATCTAGTTCGGGCGCGTGTTATCGTAGGTAAATTTTTTTTACAATAATGCAGTCTTTAAATGCTCCTTACGTGTTTAGCTAACATGATATGGGTTCTGTTATACCATTTATTCCAGAAAATGTGAAGTAGATTCAACGAGTAGGCGCACATAAAAGCTTGAGAAGTGACATGTTCATCCTTATCCAACTTTCCGGGCTCCTTTGAACAGCCGGGCCCCGGTTATTTCCCCCCCCTCTGTCCCTCCTCTCGCCGGGCTTGGGCGATAGTTATTGGATACTGTTGATACATTGATATATATGGTTGGGGACTAAATTACTTTCAGTGGTCTTGAAGTTTGGTAAATAAATGTGTTACACGTTTTTAGGTTTCGCATATCGTGTTACAAAAAATGTATCGATATATTGAACCAGGTCAATTTCAAGGAGAATAATCTTTATATTCCTTTTTGGGCTAATCTTTGCTGTAAGAAATAAGTATATCACTTACATCATTCTGGTATTGTGGTAGTAGTGGTTTTTCGTAAAACCACTTCTGATAAATATATTTCTCTCCTTTCTTTACTTGGCCAGCTGTATTGCAAAGTAAAAATGTATAGAGGAAATAGAATAGTATACATATAAAAGTATTTTACTTAAATCTCTAAAAAATTCAGAAAAAACCATGATAAAAATGGTCTCGTAATAAACATCCTTTCAATTCTAGAAATTGACACAAATATCATGACAACGAAAATGATATAGCACATGTATATAGTATCTCCTAGGCAACAATATAGGCGCATTATTCACCTGAGTGTGGCAAGCTTAGTTTGTCATACGAAACAAATTTGTATAGTGAAAATAAAAGTTTTATGAAGGGACTCAAGTTTGTCTTCTAATCTATATATATATTACTTCTAAAATTCATTAATTATTCATATTTATTTATTTAGCTTCGCCAACTAGGGCCGGGTCACCACAACAGCATATGCCAATTACTGTGGGCCCTTTTACCTAACCCATCCTGTCAACTTTCCCTGTGGGAGGAAACCGGAGAACCCGGAGAAAACCCACGACTTTCGGCAGAGCGTTGACTTTACTCTTTTCACTTGAGGACTGGGTTCGAGTCGCATTGAGAAAGTTCTCACTGAGACTTGAACCCGCGACCTTAGAGGTGAAAGGCAAGTGCGCTAACCACTTCGCCACCGAAGCCCCTTGGGAAAATACAAAACACAAAGGAAACTTATGACCCGTAGCGGATCTATATATATAGATCCTTCAATTTTTACAGCGTAGATAACATCAATCTTCAAAATTCCATATATATCCAAGCTTACAACATGTACTATATCACATACATAGTATATGAAAACAACCACAAACAATATCACATTACAGATATGTTGAGACTTTAAGCACAAAGCACGCATATCATTAGTAGGAACCAGGTCTCTAAATAACATCAGATTGCCGTCTGAAACCCTATAGTCTAGTGGTAAAACAACCGAACCGGCAATCGGGAGACACGGGTTCGAATCCCGTTGGGAGTTCAGATGATTTTTCTGAATACTAAAGCTTGAATATATATATATACAGCTAATTCAAAAAAGGTTGTCATTTGCAAACCTTGAACTCTAAAACCTTAAGTAACTTAAACCTTATACTCTAAGCGCGAAAAGCACTATGGGAGCGCAAGTTTCCAGTTTAGGAATTGAATTTGGCGGTCATTTGTGAGTGAAATGATTAATATCTCCCTACACAAATGACCGCCAAATTCAATTCCTAAACTGAAAACTTGCGCTCCCATAGTGCTTTTCGCGCTTAGAGTTTAAGGTTTAAGGTTTTAGAGTTTAAGGTTTGCAAAGGACAACCTTTTTTGAATTAGCTGTATATATATATAATACACATGACTTAGTTACTAATTTTCCTGTAATTTTTTCTGATTTTTGGGAGCAATCATTCGTGAAAAAATCTAAATTGGTTGCTTTTCCTCGGTCCTAATCGATATTATGGTTCACTTACCGACGTGAGTAGTTCTTCCATCGCACTCACCATCACCATCTAAGCTACAATAGTATTAATTATTTATTTATTGATCAGGTTAATTTAAAAAACGTGGCTCAACGTCCGGCCACCGAATTTAAGCACATTAATACTAAAATTGTGTTTAAACTGACATAATATTGTCGCCATTTTCGAAACATATATCATGCACAAACGTGTGGTGACAGTGTAGGTAGCGTCTCACAGAATACTTCGATTTCTTTTGGATCAATCTACCTGAAAAATACAACAAGAACTTCGACGTTTCGAGCGAAGGCTCTTCGTCTGGAAGTTAGCAGCCAGACGTAAGTAAAATAAGAAGCAGGAGTTACTGTCGGTCGCCCTAGCAAAAATTGCGCTGCAAGTAAATTGTAACGATTACAAAGCATTGTCTATCATATAATTTATGTGTTTCAGTTTTTCGAAAAGAAGAAGAGGAAAAGAAGGTAAATTTTCATTTGAATAAAACATCCCACACTAAAATATTTCGAGGCATTAATGAATATGGGCATATAGCTCCCCATACTTCACTATATGATCTCCTAAAGCCAAAGGGAAAATAATTAATCTTTCTCTTACGTACTTTTTCCAGACAACAGCCATTCCCCGTTGAGGTTTGATGGAAATATTGAGAAAAGGAAAAACTGTTTCACCGCCCTGAAATGAAATGTGCAGGTAATTACAGTACTGTGGGGAAACTCGAGCTGGCTTGCGCCAGGCGAGCAAGATAAGTACGCTAAACTTTTATTAACAGCGCATATTGCTAACATCGATTTTTATAATACTGATTCGTGTGTTGTATGTTAGTTTTATATGCTCTTGTAAATATGAACACGCTAGCCAGTCCATCTAAACGAGAAAAAGATTGATTGTATTTTATAATTTTTATGCTTCATGTTTGGATGGTATTATTTGTCGGAATTTTTCAGCGTTTCAAAATTTTTACCATTTCTTTGGCATCATAGATTTAGTAAATTTACATATCAAATATCACAAAACGGAGTATCTAAATTGCACCCAAATATCTAAAAGAGCATGCACCCATACTAAAACAGTAAGACTAACTTCTGGTATTGTATACTCTGTAAAAGTCAAAACTGATCAACCATGCATATCTCACCTCCTCAACGTCAGTAAGGTAAATGATGATAGTTGCCATTCGATCATTGGAAATATGATGACAATCTGTATGCGCTTTGTACTAAATAAGAATATAATAAGTAAAAATTAGAAATATATAAGAAAATAAATATGAAAATATAAAACTGCATATACACTGTTTTCAAACAGTCACAACACGTGATGGCAAAATAACGTTTTGAGAATTTGTTACCCAATTAGAAAAGCTGTAGCTCATCGCTTATTGGAAATTAGCAGTGGATCGTGGTAAACTGTGTTTTATTGCTTTACATTACTTAGTTTAAAGAAGTCTTTTTCCAAAGAATACTGAGATGCACGAAGACGTCGAAGAGATCTATATTTTCATTACTTAATTATTTTTCAAGAAGGTTTAAAACTGAAAAGGTGTTATTAATTAAATGTGTTCTAAAGGAACCAGCCTTTTTACACCGTCTTTTTGAAAAATTTATATATTTAGAGAGGATACGTGTTTATCGGACGGGGAGACTACGCTTACTCGACATGGTCCCTGCATTCCCACTCCCTTCTCACTAACTATCCCTGTGGAAAGTAAGACGCAATGGGCATGCACTTTTCTCCATGCTCTCTTATCACTCATTGACATATATTTTACTATTTATACGGCCATAGTTATACAAGGGCGTAATGTTAATATTTTAGTTACCTCACTTTTCGCTTCATAATTCACCAGCTGTGTATGATACGCATTCGTCAGTGGCAATCCTACCACATCCTGAATGTACTTTTCCAAAATATCCACCTCATCATTTTCTCCTCTAGGTACCAGCACACTGGAACTGAAATTGAGAACCTTCGTCAACTTCTTGCTGATATTTACGCCCTCCAGCGTGCCTCCGTCGCAATATTCTTGTGCATTCATGAAAATGTTATACTCATCTGGCGATAACGATGCTTTGTAAATGGCATCGAGCAATTGTGTTGTCGTTGAAAATCTCCATAGCTTTCTAGTAAAAAGATGAGAATAATAGGAATTTGAACAGTATGAATTCGAAGTAGTTTAGGGGGCTTTACGGTGAATTCACTGGAAATATTGCTGTCCATAGCTAACACTTGCTTAAAAATAAAAATGAATATAGAACTTAAATGGGAAAATGTATGCCATTCTCAAATGCTCAAAAACATTAGCACAATTTTTGAGCCGTTGCCATTCTAAATTGACAAACTCCCTATATCAGTATCCTACAGCGAACATGATCCATGACTATGTTTGTTTACATGCTTGGGTGGATTGCCTAAACGATTTTTCTCATCCTCTGCCCCGCGATGTCTTAAATCCTGAACCTCGTCATCACGTTTTCCGTTATCAAAATACACGTTATTAATATAGCTTAAGTTCCTGAAAACCCAATTGTAATCCCTCTATACGGTACTTTGACTCTAACCACTACTTATATTACTCTATGCTACCCTATTACTCTGATTATATACTCAACCTCAGATTGACAACCTCAGAATACTGAAAAATGGAGAATCTCGGATATAATTGATGCTGTGATTGCTGTCCAAAAGTTTGGAAAGCTACATAACTGAACGCGATTAGGGTTTGATATCATGTCTTGTTTACTCCATTTTACACTGACAAAGAATCTAGTTTGAAAGAAACTACTCGCATGTGCATGTTTGAATCCTGTAGTTCGCTGTAATTAACACATAACCGAACAACAAGTATACACTTTGCTACCTATCCGCCCTCGTTTGTTTTCGTCATAATTACTGAAAATTGCTATAAAAATATTACAGGTGTATTTACCGTGTAGCAAAGCTCCGCCTTATATCTTCGTGAATCTTCACTAGCTCTTCACATTGTTTTGCTGTCAAAAAGTTCGGAATGACAAAAACATCAGGTTCATTTTCATTGGTTACTTGCTTTCCTTGTGCTACTTTGATTTTCTCTTTAATCCAGCTCCACTCCGCTTCGTCAAATGCGCAGTCCCTTTCTTTTTCGAAATCATGAATTAGGTACCACAAATTCTGCAGCAAATGATTGCTTAAAGACAAACATTTATTTTCTTTGGCTTCGCACTGTAGTCTTTTACCGAACGACTTATAACAACCGTACGAATGCAAGGGATGCTGCAGACGCTTCGATTCCCGTAAGATTTCTTCCAACATTGCAAGGCTTTTTGGTTCATTTGCGCAGCGTGAAAGCGCAAAATTCACTCTTAGCGTGCAAATTATCAGAGATGAATATGCTACTTTCGTGAATATATTCATGATTTCTTATCAAGAATTAACTTAGGAAAAAGATTCTTAGCATCATTCATACTTCAGCATCTAGCTCTCTAAAATTATGACGGGAAATGATACACAGAAACTCAAACCTGTTCATTTAACAAACTGACGATTGTCATACACATCTGGCTCACAAAGTAACTTGATAATTAATTAGTTTCACGTAATTAAGGCACAAGCGCTTGCCATATTGACATCTGCACGTAGCCTATATACAGTTTGCTTGATAACGACTAAAATCAATATACTTTTTAGCTGGAAAGATTGAAATTTTAATCGATCTAATTCTATTTTCAATCTTTCTCTTCCTTAATCTTTCTCAAACAATTGCGTAGAGTGCGACGCTCCTCAACACTGCGCACGCCAGCTTGGAAACCTCACATCTTTTGGCAATTTGATTTACAATCTACCGAATATAGTTTGGACTGCATGTCATGTTTCAAGCTATAAAATAACCGCAGCATTCCTTACCTTGCATGTACCCTAGTTGAGTAACATATAGCACCCCTAGTGTCGGATAAGGCGAAACAGAGCGATTTTCTGACGATTTATTAACTCGTTCACTGAAAAATTGAATAACAAACAAATATGAAAGTGACTGAATAAATAACAAAGACGGTGAAAGAGTGCGTTGAAAGACGAGGCGCTAGCTGAGTTCTTAAATACTTTGAGATATTTTGACTTTAAAAGACTTCACTGGAATGGAGGACACTCCACAACTTCGAGTAAATGATATAACTATTTTTCAAACAAACTACTAGTTAAAGAAAGTTACCTTCATGGACGTTTATTATGGTCATATGCGCAACTTCATTTGGGGGGGGGAACAAAAATTTGCCCGAATTTTAAAGCTGACCCGAAATACCCGAATTTGGATAATAGCATATTATAACAATAATATAACCAGTTTAAATTGCATTTTACAAATCAATATGCTGAATTTTCACTTGTGCATTGCTTCTGTGAGCTCAAGGGATTGAATGTCAATTGGGACTTTTGTCCTGTTTTCATTCCCTGCCATGCACAAACTGTAATCTTTGGAAAATCTATTAAACTAAAACTAAACTAAAATGAACGATTCCAAATTCAACTGCCTATGAGTAGGAGATTACCTAACTTGCCTATATCGTCCATCTCGTTGACCAAAAGTTTTAATTATTTTGTTAATCATGTCATTCTTAATATTTTTGTTGCCGCATGCCTGTCAGGGCCGTAGCCACGATGTTAACATTTGGGCGACTAATTTTTTCCAGGCCAAAAGGCTGAGAATTTGTAGGGGTGTCCGGGGGCATGCTCCCCAGGAAAATATAAGGGTTCTGAAAGGGCATTTCATGCATTCTGAGACCACTCTGATACCCAGATAATATATATTCAAAATCGCGTACCGGTACACTTGCCATGGCTCAATAATAGTAACAATGGTTCAGATTATCAGTTACTAAATAATCATTCAGTCTAATTCTTAAAAAACTTATTTTCTGTGAAATTATTGGTGCGACAAATGTCACTCGCATTTTCTCCGTTCACCGTTGGCTACGGCCCTCATTCAGAGCGATAGAATTCAAGCGTTCTTCGCCTATTGTTGTGCGAAGCGGATAGGTTTTCATGCGCCCTTCTCGACTTCTCGTTATAGAATAAAACTAGAATATCAATGATATCAAGCTAGAGCCAATTCTTGTTCGCTCTCTGACATGATAAACTTCATGTTACAGTCACACAATATCTGGTGACGATAATGCAGGTTTCGCAAGAAACGTCAGCGAAGGCATGCAACTGAATTACAGAAATGTTCAAACTATTGTTTTCCAACAACACGCATAAGTTATTCAGAATACATAACTCTATTTTGCCCGAATATCCGCGAATCATTTGCCCGAATGACTTGATTCTCCAAATGACTTGATTCTCACGGCCCGTACGCCTTTGAGTATGGTGATGATAAGACCACGATGTGGGGTGCCGATTTCCTTTGATCATGATGTGTGCTGTGAAAGCGTGCTGAATTTCAGACAAAACCCTCTAAATTTCCGACAAAGCCCCCATTATACGCTCAAAATCGACGGTTAGCACCTTTTAGGTCAAAACTTCAAACAAATAATCTATTTTATGTAAAGCTGGAGGAAATTTCGGCCCCTTCCAACAGAAATTTCCGCCACAGTAAAAGACCATATTACTATAATACCAAATAAACAGAACATTATTATTATGCCTTTCAAAAGTACTTAGAGCTCAAAAGGTCAATTTCGTTGGTTTTCTAATTCTAATTCTAATTCTTATTTTCCTTTTTCTTTTTTGCTCCCCTACCCCGCGCCCTGTCTCGTACGTCTACGCCCAAGCTAAGCATGTCTCGGCGTTAGCAGGCAAGAAGGTAAGCAACATATTTGCAAATTCAACATGTCTATCTATATCATGGTATAAATAAGAGCTTTCAAATATTTGTTATATTTGAATTTTGTAATAAAGAAATGCCGTTGACCTTTTGTGCCAAAAATTTCATTGTTTCCTCAGCCATAAAGACATCTGTTTGATATTTTTCTGTGCAATCTCTGGTCGTGAACCGTTAAAATTACCGGACATGACGTCATATTGAGAATTTTGTAACCAAACAAAAGAAACTAATTCGTAATTCTAAATAATATGCATGATCATGTCATGTCTGGTAATCATAACAGCCAATGGATCTTATGCATGATGACGCTTCGTTGTGGTGCGTGACTACTATTACCAGAATGCTTTGCGAGTATTTGCTATTATTTTTCTAATACGATTCTCGCGAAGCCTTCTGGTAGTTTTAGTCATGCACGCCAAAAAAACATAATGCATAAGGTCTATTAATCCGTGCATGAAGACGAGAATTTTTCCCATTAATTTTTCCTATTCCTATTCCTACGGTGTGCTGATCATCCTTACTTCCAGCTGAGAGCTCGGACGCAGATCGACTTGATCGAGTCGAAGGCTCATTAAAGGCGCCTCTGGCTAACACCGTATGATCCATGTCTGATCAGAGAGCACAGCTACGATGGAAGGGTTAATTTGGAGGCTTATCCCAACTCAACCTGTCAACATCCTCTGTGGGAGGAAACCAGAGTACCCGGAGAAAACCCACGACTTTCGGTAGAGCGTTGACTGTTTGGAGAGTTTGATAGAAAATTATATCCCTGAGAAAACTAAAAAGGCCACAAAATATGGCATGAAGATTTTTAATGGCAAGGAACGAAATAGAAACCGTATTTTATTAATAAATCTGCTTTTACTTGCCGCTCACGAGTGGTTAAATAACACAACTGAATTAAATTATTTTAAAAATTACACGGTGTATGGATTATTTTCTCGAAATTAATATATCTATACAAGGTGTATACTAAAACAATTAGACAACTCGTCCTCGTTGTCTATGAGCGAATAGTCGACTCAGGCTTCGCCTTCGTTGACTATTCGCTCATAGACAACTCGGACTCGTTGTCTAATTGTTAATTAGTATAAACTTACAAGTAGGCTATTACAAATCCTTCGTTCTGATTGGTTCCCTTACTAGAGGGCCACCAGGTGATAGCCTACTAGTAGAGAAGAGCGAGAGAAAAACTTGTGAATCAGTTGTTCTTTTAAGAAAAATTATTTCGCAAAACGATCTAGTTTTTATTCTGCAGGAATAAAAATTAACAAAACAATCTTGGAAACTGCTTGCAAAACAGGTAAAATGTTGACGTTTTTTACGTAGTTTTACAGTTTTGAAGCATTTTCTTGATTTAAGAATATTTTCATCCATTTAGCTATCAAATTTCAAGTTTGTTTTTTCAATCCGTTTCTATGGTATATTTTATGTGCTTCGAGATTTTCCGCCATATTTGTTTACAGTTTGAAATATCGAATGTTTTGGCCTTTTTAAGACGTTTTTCTTTCTTTCTATTAGCCAATTATGAACACGACATTTTTCGAGTCGCTGCATTCAATCCTACATAATATTCAATATTAATAATGAAATTCTGCATTCAATACATCTAAATGTAGACAATAAAATAATTAATGAACAAAAAGAATACCACTTGTGCAGTAATGCGACAATAATGACAATATTTAAGCGCTTGAACTAATTGTATTGCTCAAAATACCCTGACGAAGATTGCAGTTAGCCACCGAAATTTTAGGATTTTTTATTTGAAGATTGGGTAAAATTGTAATTGAAAGTTGGGTAAAATTGTAAAAATTATTACCAAACGTCCTAACTACTTGAGGTTGGGTAAATGTGGGACTGTGTTCAAATTCTCTTCAAACTTACCCCGGCACTATAATGATGAATGGTCCCTTACCTGTGCGTTCTGAGCATGCGCCAATATGAGCATGTAAACTATGAGCATGTAAAATATTCGCGTAAACAATGGCGGGAGTAAGTGACTTGAATAGCACTGTTCACAGCTGTAAAAATGACTCACTCGACTGGGATATGGATGAGATTTTTCGTTATAAAAACGAGAAATGCTTTGCTTATGATGGAAAACGTGTTAGATGGACAGATAGCTTTGAAATGCTAAAAATATTTACCAAATGTGCTATCGAGCAGTCCGGCAGATGGTCATCCCCCGGAGGCAAATATAAGAAATTTACCAGCTCAAATTCAGACTTAACCTTTACATAGAACTATGAGCTTGGCTTGCTTTCGTTTAGAGGTAAAATGGGTGATCGTGTAAAAGAGTTATTCATTAATGTGTGTATGTTGGGGAATAATTTGCCGGTGGATCGTACAGGCTATGTCTATGAGTCTGTCGCTTTGAACAATAACAAACTAGACTGAATCTACTCGAATGCTTAGCGATATTGATAGTGATAGTTCTAAAGATAAAAGCGGGGTGGTTCCACCAACTTCTGATTGCTCAACCCTTGAAGAGTTGCAAGTTTTTATTGACCGCTCATTTCAAAATGTAGTATCGTGGAACGACAATGTCAATATATCTTTCGCCCAGACAATCGATAGCTCTACGCCATGTCGGTCGCGAGCCGATGTTTTTTCGGCCACCACAGACGAACAGCTTTGCAGGTTTAAAAAGAACATTGAATCCCAAGTTGTAGACTTGATAGCTAAACTGTCGGAGCAGACCCAAATTATTAACAAAAATAAACAGGATTTACACAAATTGACGAAAGAAAATTTGCATTTAAAGTCACGCTTGACAGAATTAGAGGAAAAAGTACTCCCTAAGGATAAATTTAATATTGCAATTAACTCCAGTAAGGGTAACGATGTTTCAAGCGGTCCTTCGGCAAATAACCTCCAACCTGCCATCTTTAGCGAAAATAATCATCCTAAAGATAGTCCCTCATCAGATAATTTCCTCCCTGCTGTCCCTAATGACAACAACCATTCAAAAGAAACTGGCAGTTCCGCGGCATGCAATTCTCAATTGGTTATCTCTAACAATGGTGATGTGGTTACAAAACAACCTACACTTGTGGTTAATCACCCACCTATTAATATGAATAATACAAATATAAATAATACAGCAAATCAAAAACCAAGTGTCAGAATAACAGACCCCTCAGTCCTAGGTATAGAACCGAATCTAACAAATATAATTCCTGTGCGAATTACTCAACGTCAACCAACCATTAACAGAAGAAAATCACATGGTAAGAGACAGAACAGGAGAAATACTAACTACCGGGAGTTTTTTCGGGAGGAAACTCGGCGGTGTCAGAGAAAGGACTGGCTCAACTATCTAGAGTTGGTCCGGTGCAGGATGAGAACAGACAAATCATTATAACAAATCATACCCGGCCATATAATACTGCTAGGAAAAACGGCAATGTGGTCAATAGCAATAATTTAACTTATATCAATTGTACAGAGGAACAAAAGGCCCCGGTTAATTTTTGCCTGCTGAACACCCGGTCAATAAATAGGAAAGAACTTTTGATTAATGATTATGTGTCTGAGGACGATATCGATATTATGGCAATAACTGAGACATGGCTACGCGAGGATGATAATCAATTTTCTATTGCTGAAATCTGCCCAACGGGGTTTCATTTTTATCATGTCACAAGGAAAAATGCGCGAGGTGGAGGAGTTCGTCTCCTGCTGAAGAAATATATTAAAGTCAAAAAACAAATTCAGAGAAAATTCTCTTCTTTTGAATATATAGATGTCATCTTGAACTGTCGTAACACATGTATTAGAATGATCATTATTTATAGACCACCGCCATCGAAGACAAATAAACTAAACAGTTCAATATTTTTTGAAGAATTCTGTACATTAGGGACCGGTCATAAAGTATGTGTACTGGGGGTAAAGTTGGGGTGGGGTAATGAAACAAATTATGTGTAACCTGGGGGGGGGATGAATTGAATTACGACATTTGGGGGGGGCATGAAACAAAAAATGAGTCTAATACTATGTCTATGATTAAAACTACAAACTTTAGCACACTAAAAGAGGTAGATAAGACTCTGAAACGGCCGTTTCCGGCGATCTGGGGGCTTCAAATTTTAAAAAATTTTCGCTCGGCGCCAACCATGGTGGCGCCTCGTGAGCTTGGGCCCCCCCAATATTGAATACGTTCCTACGCCCCTGTAGCACAGTACCATTTATCGGAAAGTGTCTCGATCGGAACCTATTAGTTTGACATCTCTGCAACCTGAACAGTCTTTGATTATAAAGTCTCTTTCGACTTTATTATTAGGTACGGAAAAGATAGTCAAGCAAGTCCTATTAATGGAATACTGGCAAGCATACAAAAGTACGGATTGGATACATGTGGTGTAAAAGAGCACTATTAAATTTATGGAAATGCTCAAAACTTGGATTACCAATAACAATTTGTAACAGATTATGTTACGTTCTTGGCATTTATATTTGTTTCATGTTTTTTTTTTGGGGGGGGGAGGGTGATTGGTTGGGTGGGGTACGAAACATTTCATCACCTTTGAGGGGGGTATTAAATATTTTCCGACGCTTTTCGGGGGATACCAAATTTTATGGTAGTATTTTGGAATACCTTCCACCCCCCCAGTACACATACTTTATGACCGGTCCCTTAGTGGAACAATTGAGCATATTACCTGGCAATGTACGGTATTAATAGCAGGAGACTTTAATTTTCATGTAGATAATATAGGAGACTCTGATACCATCAATTTTAACAAGATACTGGAATCGTTTAACTTACAACAGCACGTAAGTAGGCCAACCCACAAGAAAGGCCACACTCTAGACTTGATTATGACAAGGAATGAAGATAAATTAGTGACTGATATTAGAATCCATGATCCAGTGATATCAGATCATTTTTCTATACATTGTACATTACAGTTAGAGAAACCACCATTGGAACAAATTGAAACCTACGTTCGACAATTAAACAACATAAATATGGACAGTTTTAATGAAGATCTAAAAATACTTGATTGAGGTGACAATTATGATCTCCCAGCCCTTGTTGAGAAGTATGAAAGTGTGTTGGAAAGTACATTACAGCAACATGCCCCGCTAAGACGAAGAATTAAAACCCTTCGTCCTATATATATTACCATGGTATAATGAAGAGATTGCTAAAGAGAAAAGAACACGTAGGAAATTAGAGCGCCGTTGGCGCACGTCTAGACTATGCATTGATAGACAATTATATGTTAAACAATGTGAAACAGTAAACGCCATTATAAAGAATGCTAAGACAACGTATTATTCATCGGTTATCTCTAATAATGCACATGATCAAAAAGTGCTGTTTAATACGGTTGATAAATTACTTCACCGGAAGCCAGAAAAGCGCTATCCAACTGCGCCTTCAATGACTGAACTTGTGAATTTTTTCAGCAATAAGATAACTATTATAAAGGAAAAACTAGTCATTGGTTCTTCCTGTTACAATCAGCAAGATCAAGAAGAACAATATGTGCCGTGCGCTAAATTTAGTAACTTTCAAGAAGTTACGGAACAAGAGATTAAGGATTTTATTGGAAAAATTGGCGAAAAATCCTGTGGACTTGATCCAGTTCCCGCAACGATTCTCCTAGGCTGTAAGAATACCCTTCTACCTGTAATTATTAAGATCACTAATAAATCACTCCAGTTAGGTCACATGCCTGAGATATTAAAAGAAGCCGTGTTGAAACCAAAGTTAAAGAAAGACTCGCTGGAGTGTGAAGAATATGGAAGTTTTCGACCCATTTCAAATCTAAAATTTTTATCAAAAGTTATTGAGAAGGCTGCTGCTGGTCAACTTCTGGAACATTTGGTTAATAACAATCTAGAAGAACTTTTACAATCAGCTTACAAACGCCTACATAGTACGGAAACAGCTTTATTAAAAGTACAAAATGATATTCTTGTGGCCGTTGATAATCACAAATGTGTTGCATTATTATTGCTAGATATGTCAGCAGCATTTGACACTGTTGATCACGAACTTTTATTACAGCGAATGTTTAACAAATTTGGGATAGATGGGCAAGTGTTGAAATGGTTTCGGTCTTATCTTCAGAATAGAACTTATAGTGTGGAAATTGATGGTGTTAGGTCCACCCCTAGGGATTTGCGCTGTGGGGTTCCACAAGGATCAGTTCTTGGCCCAATATTGTATCTATTATACACTTCACCTCTTGGTGATATCATCAGAGGACATGGTCTTGATGCAGATGACTCACAATTATATCTTGCCTTTGAATCAACCACGGAGGAAACATCTGGTGCATTAGCACAAATTGAAATGTGTGTCAAAGACATTGATCTCTGGATGGTTAAAAATAAATTGAAACTGAATGGTGAAAAAACTGAACTGCTGGTAATTAGGGCACGAAATTGTTTATGTCCTGCTATTGAACATATAGAAACATCTAATTCAAGAATTCAACCAAGTACTTCAGTATGCAACATTGGTGTAACTTTTGATCAATACATGTCTATGGATAAACATATTACCAACATTTGCATCTGAGGAAAATAGCAAGAATAAAAGAGTATTTATCTACTTCAGACATCCAAACATTAGTTCATGCTTTTATTGCATCGAAATTAGATCATTGTAACTCTCTATTGTATGGATTGCCTAAAGTTCTTATTGATCGGCTACAGAACGTACAAAACTGCATGTGCTGCTCGCTTGGTGACAGGGAGCAGAAAATATGATCACATCACTCCTTTAATGAAACAACTACATTGGCTCCCCGTTAATCAGCGTGTTATCTATAAAATTGTCCTTATTACATACAAATCTCTGAATGGTATGGCTCCACATTACATTAGAGATATGTTAAAACCTTATACACCATCGGTAAATTTACGTTCTTCGTCCAAAGGACTTCTTACTGTACCCTCAGCAAGACTGGTGAACTATGGTGAACGATCGTTCTCATATATTGCACCGAAACTATGGAATGAAGTGCCAGAGTACATTAGGAAAAGTGAATCGTTAAACATTTTCAAGACAAGGCTAAAGACATATCTTTTTTAAACAGTATTATGACTAGCCTACACAGTATTAGTAATTTTACAACATTTTAAATATTCATTGTTTTATCTTCGTAATATATTATGCAAAACTATTTTATGATCTTAAAAAACACATATAGTGATTTAAATGTTTGTAGTTAATATATGTTATATATATATTTATATATATATCCTAACTTTTTGTATATATTTAACTTTTAATGTTAAGCGCTATTGAGCTTTGGGAAATAGCGCTATAAAAATGAATTATATTATTATTATTATTACTACTAATAATATATATACCATGGTATTACTTATGATTATATGACACTAACTATTATTTAGAATACTGGGTTTGGTGGATGTTCCAAGTGAGTAGATATATACACAATTTAAAACCTAACCAGGAACGGTTGCGAAAAATGCAACACTAGGTCCTCTGGCAGGAATTGAACCACGGCCCTGCGATTCCGGTGCAGCGCTCTAACCAACTGAGCTATACAGAGGCCAGTTGCTGAGCTGCAACCGCAAGTTCAGCATATATTAGGTTTAAATTGTGTATATATCTACTCACTTGGATTATCCACCAAACCCAGTATTCTAGTTCAACCAAGTGAAGTGCAAAAAAATCTTTGAAGTTTACCTTATCACAACCCGCACATCTGATAACCTATATATGCTGAACTTGCGCGGTTGAAGCTCAGCAACTGGCCTCTGTAGCTCAGTTGGTTAGAGCGCTGCACCGGAATCGCAGGGCCGTGGTTCAATTCCTGCCAGAGGACCTAGTGTTGCATTTTTCGCAACCGTTCCTGGTTAGGTCTTAAATTGTGTATATATCTGCTCACTTGGATTATCCACCAAACCCAGTATTCTAGTTCAACTATTATTTACTACAATTACAACGTTAAGAATCCATAAAAGATTTTTGTCAATAACATAGCTTCACTATTTTTAACAACAAAAATAATGGCACACACAAATGACTACAACAAAGACAATTAAGCCGCCAAAAATTCCACCACCAACAGCAATCTTGACTAAATGAACGATAGAAACATAGCCAATAAGCTTGATTGGTAGAAAGACATTGGGGTGGGGGGAAGCTGATAATTTTTTTTCTATAAAAGGGGGCTTATTCGACTGGGATTTTTTGAGAGGTGGCATTTATAAGGCCATTTTCCACTTCAGACGTATCGTAACGTACCGTAGGCGTAGCATTTTCTTTTGTGTCAAAGTTATTAGTTCCACCCGAGTGCTCAAGAAACAAAGAAATACGTTACGTTTCGGTACGATGCAGTGGAAAACATCCTATAGGGCAAAAATGGGATATGCCGAGCACTTTAGAAAAGCGTTTTGCATATCCATACACATCCATTTTGTTCATGAGTTCTGACTTCATATTAAACGGTTAAATATTAATTAAAAGTAAGTGTGATGCGTTCTGAGTCGGATAAAATTGCAGTTAAATCATAACATGTAGCTGAGACTGGAATAATTAAAATATACATATCAAAGTATTCAAATGTTCAATCATCATTTGAATAATATTATGCAAAAGTTGCCCAAAAAACAATTAGTTTCCACACGGTTGATGATTTATAAAGGCCAGTGGTGTACTCCTGGAACGCTAACAAGGGGGGCTCTCAAAAGGTGTGTGTGACAAGGCTGGGGGGGGGTTGACACAACAAGATAAACTTGGAAAATTCCAATATCTATTTTTGGTTCTAGTAATTATTCAATTAGTGTTTTTATAAATGAACAAAGGATCTATAAACTTATGCCATAGCAAAGCTAATAAGTTATCGATTCTAATGGTAGGATCGAAGTGGTCAAGTAGAGATTACTAAAATCATTTTAATAGTACAGTTTCAAAGAACTTTCCAGGTTAAGATTACGCAATCTTAAAAAAATGGGGTGGGGATCAGCCCCCACAAATCAACATGGAATTTAACAAGGGGGGTTCAGCCCCCTGAGTCGCCTCTCCACCACACCCCTGCTAAAGGCGTTATAAACGCTATCGATAAATCTATACTGAAATATATAAAGATATATTTTGGTTTGTAACATTTTGCCTGAAACGTGATATGCCTTACGGGATTTTATGTGACGTCATAAAATTGGTAATATCTTAATTACGAAACCTGAAGAGCTGCTTATTCTATAAGTTTTGTAAATCATTACATCGAGTCTTAATAAAATAGATTAGGTCCATATAAACGGGCTTTTGAATATGTTGCTGACGTCAGGAAATATTAGAAAAAGGCTTGTTAAAGCTTCCCTTTTATATGTAATAGTCATATTTGATGCATAAAGTTTGGGTATGTATATATAAGTTATGTAAGTTCAATTTGAATATTTTATTTTACTGTATAGTAATATTATTTGACAAACAGTCATATCTGGACGTTTGCGTTTTTGCTGCCATGTTTGCGGTCAAATACTATAGTTTACTTACTATAATTATTGTATATCTGACCAGAAACATGGCGGCCAAAATTCTCTATAGGTCGGACAAGCACATCAATATATAACGCCTTCGGAGACAGGCACACTTTATATATGCGCAAAATAACTTTACAGTCAATTTCAGATTACTTTTCCGCGGCGTGTTGTGAAATACGTTGGGAAATTGGGAACTACATTTCAAATTACGGAAGTACATTGCGAACTTCCGTACGTAGTTCGCTACTTCGCAACGAACTTCGCAACTTCGCGCTTACTGATGTACGAATTTCGTCTTCTCGTATAGTTACAATATTACACAATATACAGTATTTATACAATCAAATATGTCAGAGTTGGAGTTATTCATCCAAGAGCTGTCCAAAAAACTGGATAGCAAGTCTACAAGTGTTATTGAACAAACTCTAAAGGTGAATGGCTTTACCACGCGGTTACAAATTAAGTTGATTTCAGAAAAGGACTTGGACACGATGTTTCAAGTTTCGGACGTAACCATGGGCGCCAAAAATCTATTGTCTTATCAAATACAACTTTTACGCGACGAGTCTCCTCTAGTTCTCGTAAAGTCTAAGAAAAAATCAACAAAAACGTCAACAACAGCTATGTATTCATCGTCTACCACAGGGACAAATATGGAAAATGGCAATTTATCTTTTGACGACTCTGACTCGGATACATACGATCGAGTACAAGATCAATCGAAAACGAATAGAGTAAGTACATCATGATTATCATGTCGTCTCTTGCAACTTTCAAGTAAATACTTTTAACGCACAATCATGACCATGGGCGTAAAAAACCGTAATAAAACGCTTAGCGTGCAAATATTTAGCTAGACAGCAGGTACATGACTTAGCCGTGTTTTGCTGTTTTTTCAGGTTTTGCCCGCTTTACAGACGCAAAAGGAAGAAAAAAAGGAGAAACTTAGAAAGGAAAAAAAGGAGAAACTTAGAAAGCAAATGACAAAAGAAAGACAGGATTGTCTTGAATTGGAAATGAATGTTGAATCTATGTTAATAGACGTCAAGGAGCCACCAACGATTGGAAAATCTAGACTTATTTGTGGACATTGTCATCATCGTGGTCACCGAAATAGCGGTGCTCAACCTTGCAAACTTAACAAATGTACGGAATACACGTATTGTGGCCTGAAGGAAAAACATCCTGAGTATTTCAGTAAACTCCCAGCTTAAAGATCGAGCTAAAGAAAAAGAAATCAACGCTTCAAGAAATTGAAGCTCAAATCAAGTCAATGGACGATTTTACCAGTGGAAGCGAATTTAGTTTCGTAAAAAATTTTACGCCGAGGATGTTTGCTGTTGATCCATCATATAAAGTCAACAAAGCAAAACTGATGCGCGATGTTCGTCTTTTACGGACATACTTAGATGGAAAAATTCCAAGAGTTACGGCAAACGATGTGGAGCAACTGAGAATCTTAATCTCTAAATGTAGAAAGAATGTTGGATCCCATCAGACACCAATGTTGACTCCTGGGACAATAATTATGTCTCGCCGATAAAGAACGAAGTCGAAGTTTTGGTAAAAACAGAGCCACGAACAGAGCAAACTGATAAAACCAAGTGCTTAGACAAGCGCGAGGAACAGCGTAGCAAGAGAAAAAACAAACACAGGAAACAAAAGAAAAGAAAAAAGGCCAAGAAACGAAGACGAGCTCGCAGCAGTTCACGGACTTCAAGCTCAGATACAGAGGACGATACCCTGTCAATGTCAAGAAATTCGCATAATGCCACAAAATACAATCAAAATGCAAGTACTCTTCCTTGTTTCAATCCTAATCCAACTTATAATTTTCCAGTTCAATTCCCTTATAACCCATACTTTTATTCGCCACCCTATAACCCACCGCATGCGTCTTATGATGCGGGAAATCATATATTGAATTCGGTTGACAATCACCACCTCATATCGTCGATTTCTAATAACAATACGAATTTGTTTGAAGAAGCTGCGCCGTTTGGAAGTCTCGATGTCCGTCTTACTACTACTTTATCACCACCGAAATCAACAGAAAATAAAACACGCAGCCATGAGCAAAGTTCATGGAACAATTTAGATGCGTTAGCCGATGCAGCAGAAGTTGAACAAGATATTTAAATGTATACTTTGTGTGTTTGTTTACATGCAGACAAATGCTTTAATATTTATGAATATGCTTTCTAATTTCAAAACAATTAGAAATTTGTTTTAAAATTTTTAAATAGTTACAGTAAATTGAGTTTATTTTATATTTGAGTATTTTTACTCGAGGACAAGGGTGTAGTTTTATTATAATATTGTGTAATGACTAATGCAGTAAATGTCGTGTTTACATATAATAATTAATATTCTTTGAAATTTTGTTACAGTTTGTGCTTGTAATTATATATTGTCATACAATTATATTATAGACTACGTCTATATTATAAATTATAAGGTAGTTTTTATTATTATAGAATATAATCTAAACTAGTAGAGAAACTATTATAAAATGTACATGCTCATTTTAGACTATAGTGTATTAAAATTCAGACAACATGCATTACCTTGGACTTGGTTTGGTTTACTGTAACAACGGTTTGGCCACATACATTATACTATCAAAATGCTTAGATACGGTTGTATTTCCAATAAATCTTAATAGACAGTGCAGTATTAAGTCGTAGCATGACACAGATAGTTTTCGATACAATATTTATTTATAGTTTATCGCAATTCGCAAACCGGCAAATATCAAATATGGCATATAAATTGTAAATTGAGAACAAACTGTCACAAAGACTCAAGAGAGCTCGTAAATTTATATTACTGCATACACTTCACCATATCATATGAAACTAAAAATATCAACGCTTTTATATACAATTAACGCATCAACTACAGTATTGTAAATGTATAAATTGTCAAATTTAAATTAATCAATATAACCACAATGCCTAAAGAAATGTCTTGACATTCCTGTGGTAATTCTATGAAGTTACATTTCCGCCAAAATTCAAGTTCCGTATATATGAGCTATTAGTTTGTATATTTGCCGATTTTGCAAGTTTGTCACATAAAACATTCAACTTTTCGGTGTAAAACGGTCAACTACGTACTATCGTATAAAATGCTTGCAAACTTTCCACGATAGACTATTGAACTTTCCCCGTGTAAACAGTGGCGTGCTGGCAGGGGGGGCCGGGGGGCCATGGCCCCCCCAGCGAAGATTTTGTAGGGGGCGCAAAAACCTAAATGGGGCGCCGAAATTGGCACAAAAAATAAAAAAAAAGGATTTTTTTTTTTGAAGTAAATTTTGTTTGTAAGGACAAACGTATTTATTGGTTAAATAGTAATATAAGAACGTTACTAGTCGGGAAATTTTTTTTAAATAACCACATTCCCCCCCCCGTCGACACATAAAAATTTTTTTATCGTGTCTAAGAGATTGAAATATAGACATATTACAAGGGGGCGCCAAATTTCCAGCTGGCCTCCCCTGGTGAACACAAGCCAGCACGCCACTGCGTGTAAAACACACAACATCGCAGTGTATACAACGTTCATATTTACTACATAAAACATCCAAGTGCGCTGTACCGTTGAAAATATTTCGTGTGTAAAACATTCAACTTCGTCATGCAAAACTTTGTAATAATGTCGTATAGAACTTCCAACTTTGTCGCGTAAAACGTTCAACTTTGCCGTATAAAACGTCCAACCGCAATCCAGTTGGAACGGTGGTACGTTGGCTCGTTAGCAAATGCGATCGATGCTCCAGTAGTATACAGATCAGTGGAGCTTCTCACTTCCGGCCACTTCCATCACTGATCTGAATATATAGGCTGGATAACGCATCTCTTGTCAAAAGTGAAGCCGGAAGTCAAGCGGCCGATCAGTACCGCCACCCGATTCTGAGGCCCTACTTTATTATAGATAGTATTACAGAATCCTAGTTTATTCGCTTTTTTTGCCTTTTAAACGTTTCTGGCCGGGCCAGTTTTACTATCACAAAGATAGAAGCACACGAGAAGAAATTTGAGCAAAAAATTTGGAGTATTACGGCTTTTGTTTTGTTTATGATATTTCAATTCAAAATCCACTCAAAATATAGAATTACTGCTACTGGACGAAGGCACTCAAGGAATTTGATGAAATGAACCAGCTCAGCTGCAGTATGAACAAAAGTGTGAATGTGGTAAGTTTTTAAAACAGGAATTAGGAACAGTGCTACACTGGTTCAATATTCACGTACTGAAATGAAGACATATTAAGTTAATATTATTCAACAATCAAATATACTTGAATACTTAGTAATATATTATTCAACAATCAAATATACTTGAATACTTAGTAATTGTAACTAATATAGTAGTAATTATATGATTGGTGGTCAAAGAAAGAGAAGTTTTTCTTCAAGTGTTGTGTGGCTTCTTCATTTCTTGTCTTGGGAGTGCAATTTTGTTAATATTTCCATTTGATGAAGTTGTGGATATAATTGCCTTAAACTGTTGTGGCATGCATAGGCTTGTCTGTTTAGTTCCAACCATAACCATCATTAAGTTATGACAGGAACTGCAAAAGATACATGCTTGGAAACGTTTTGTACAGAGGGCGTCTGACAGTCCAACTCAAGCATGCTATGTCTCGGGGCCTGTTTGTATGATCCCGCCTAGGCAGGACAGGACGTTTTCGTCCCACCTAGCCGGGAAACTTGCCTTGATGGGATGGTGTGTTTGTATTGACAAAGACATTGCTGGGATGAAGTCAGTTAAGTATGTCAGGTCATACTATGCATGCTCAGAAGGCAAGGTCAATGAAAGGTCATCCCGTCTAGCCTTATATGGGATCCCAGCTAGATTGTTCATCCCGCCTACAACAGATTGTCGGGATCCCAGCTAGGCGGGATGGAAGCAGGATCATATAAATACTCAGTAGAGTTTATATTGCAAGCGGGATCCCGGCAACTGTCCCGTCCCGCCTAGCCCGGCTCATATAAACAGGCCTTGAGACTGTGAGACATAGCATACTTGAGTTGGACTGTCAGACACAGCATAATTCTGTAAAAAACATTTCCAAGCATGCACCTTTTGCAGTTCCTGTCATAACTTAATCATGGTTATGGTTGGAACTAAACAGACAATCATATGCATGCCACAACAGTTTAAGACAATTATATCTAAAACTCATTAATAATTCATGAGCAAATTAGCGAATGAACTCACCCTAATTCGTCACATGATTGAGGTTGGATACCGCAAGGAAACACGCTAAAAATCATATACCATCACCGTTGTTAGATGAAAAACGGTTTTCATCTAATAACTGAGATCCTAATTACAAATTCAAGTCAAAACACAAAAACAAATTACTTTCATAGGTCCCCCGTTAGAGCTTAATAAATTGAACAGCCAATGAAATGTTTTCGTTTGAGATGTTGTGTAAACAACTCGTTTCTCGTGTTTCATCAGGGGACCAAACACTCGAAAACAATAAAACACTCGCGCTTCGCGCTCGTGTTTCATACCGTTTTCTCGTGTTTGGATCCCCTGATGAAACACTCAAACTCGTTGTTTACATATAACATCCACAACTTCATCAAATGGAAATGTTAACAAAATTGCACTCCCAGGACAAGAAATGAAGAAGCCACACAACACTTGAAGAAAAACTTCTCTTTCTTTGACCACCAATCATATAATTACTACTATATTAGTTACAATTACTATATATCAAGTATTCAAGTATATTTGATTGTTGAATAATATTAACTTAATATGTGTTCATTTCAGTACGTGAATATTGAACCAGTGTAGCACTGTTCCTAATTCCTGTTTTAAAAACTTACCACATTCACGCTTTTGTTCATACTGCAGCTGAACTGGTTCATTTCATCAAATTCCTTGAGTGCCTTCGTCCAGTAGCAGTAATTCTATATTTTGAGTGGATTTTGAATTGAAATATCATAAACAAAACATCGCGAACAAGTGGCTCAGTGGCTGTTCACTCCTTCGAACTTGTAAATCCAGTTTCACGGCGTTATAAAGCAGTAATACTCCAAATTTTTTGCTCAAATTTCTTCTCGTGTGCTTCTATCTTTGTGATAGTAAAACTGGCCCGGCCAGAAACGTTTAAAAGGCAAAAAAAGCTAATAAACTAGGACTGTAATACTATCTATAATTAAGTAGGGCCTCAGAATCGGGTGGCGGTACTGATCGGCCGCTTGACTTCCGGCTTCACTTTTGACAAGAGATGCGTTATCCAGCCTATATATTCAGATCAGTGATGGAAGTGGCCGGAAGTGAGAAGCTCCACTGATCTGTATACTACTGGAGCATCGATCGCATTTGCTAACGAGCCAACGTACCACCGTTCCAACTGGATTGCGGTTGGACGTTTTATACGGCAAAGTTGAACGTTTTACGCGACAAAGTTGGAAGTTCTATACGACATTATTACAAAGTTTTGCATGACGAAGTTGAATGTTTTACACACGAAATATTTTCAACGGTACAGCGCACTTGGATGTTTTATGTAGTAAATATGAACGTTGTATACACTGCGATGTTGTGTGTTTTACACGGGGAAAGTTCAATAGTCTATCGTGGAAAGTTTGCAAGCATTTTATACGATAGTACGTAGTTGACCGTTTTACACCGAAAAGTTGAATGTTTTATGTGACAAACTTGCAAAATCGGCAAATATACAAACTAATAGCTCATATATACGGAACTTGAATTTTGGCGGAAATGTAACTTCATATAATTCTGCTTAGCGCGTCATAAATAGCCACTTCTGTCTGACTGTCGGCAAGTTCTGTGTTTTTAATTACGCAACCAGCTCTTTAGAAATCTAAAACAAAACTCGCACGTATTATAGACAGGATGATAAGGCGGCTGATAAAGTAAAGTAACACCATTCGACTGCAACATATCTCTAATGCATGGATCAATTCTTGCTGTTACCATCCCCCCGGGCAAAACCCCGGGATTTGAGCTTTTAAAGCTCACTGCACATTCCCAGCCCCCGGGAATTTGAAAATTAACAATTCCCAACCCCCGGGCAAGGGTGAAAAACTAATGCAAGGAATTTAACATAAAAAACAGATACTTTCAACAGAAAATCAAAGTGCTTCTTGGTTTTGTTTTCTCAGCAGCCCTTCTTCTATTGTCAACAATCTTTTTGAGATGCAAGATATCCAACATTTGATGGGCTTTTGCCTGTCACAGAAAAATAACGTGCGCACAGAGGACTAGAGACTAGTCTGTACGTTGCCAGTCACCAAACCCAGATCTCATTCCCGCCCTAACCCCCTGGGACAAAATCATCAAACCAATTCCCGGCCCCCGGAACATGATTTGCTGCATTGTCCCGGGGGTTGCCGGGGGGGGGATGGTAACAGCAAGAATTGGTCCATGCATAAGTACAGGTTCAACATGGTGTACGTGATGAAATCCACAATTGTCCATTATGACATAATCTCCTTGTTTCAACAAAGGGTTTCCAAAAATGTTTTCCTCGAGCAAAGCTTCCGCAAAAAAATTAAGTACTTCTAAACCGTTTGAAGCCCCATGCAATATATTAACGTGGCTTACACCAAACATGCTATGCAAAAGGTTTACTGTGTACGTTGCATTAGAGGCATACCGTTGAATTTCACATGCGATTTGGCCGACTGCAGCATGACCGTATGACCTATTCCCTGTTGTTTTAATTACTGAACACTCGTCAAAAAAGTGTAATTTCCTCGCATCACACGTACTGCATATGGCCAGGTATTCCTCAAGTTTCCTTTGAACGCCTGGTATTTTTGCACGCGAAAGTGAATGTTGTACAAGAAGTTCTTCAATTTTGATTCATCTTCTACGATATTTTGCATTTACATTGAACATATCATTTCTAAAAATCTGATGTTTTTTGTTTTTGGAATTGTTGCATTTTTGGCAGGAAAATAATGTGACAAAATTGGCGCCAAAAATTTATATAATAGATACAGGTGGTCTGGTGTATAAATCTGAAAGAGGATACTATAAGAACCTCAAATCTGAAGTCCGTTTTGTAATGGAGCAATTTATTGTGAAGATATAGTAATTTGAATTTCGAAAATTCGCCATTTTGTTACTAAAAATAGAACAAAATGGCGGATTTCTTGTTTTTTGAATTGATATAACTTCGTAATGAATATTCTTAATTTAAAACGGACTTCAGATTTGAGGTTCTTACAGTATGCTCTTTCAGATTTATAAACCAGACCGGCTGTATTTATTATATAAATTTTTGGCGCCAATTTTGTCACATTATTTTCCCGCCAAAAATGTAACAATTCCAAAAACAAAAAACATCAGATTTTTAGAAATGATATGTTCAATGTAAACGCAAAATATCGTACAAGAAGAATCAAAATTGAAGAATTTCTTGTACAACATTCACTTTCGCGTGCAATAATATATAACTAGGAGTTACTATCGCAAGGAAAGTGCTGCCTTGATGCCCAAACTGCATGCAAAATTCCTCGACCAATTAGTAATATTGAACGTATTTATATTGCTAATGGCACACTGTGAATACTGTGATTACAACACTGTAATTGTAAATAATAATATATAAGAAGTACACAAGTGGTTTTCAAAGCCACATATCAGAGTGTTCAGACTACTGTCAATGGAATTCTTGGTACCAACATTATTGTTCCTGTTATTAGAAATCATTCTTTACTTCAAAGCTGTCAATTGCATCTTGCAGCTGTCAATTGCATCTTGGAAGAGTAGAGACAATGTCTTTTAATATCTTTGTGGTACAATAATAGTTTGCATGTTGTCTGTGTTCATAAGATATTGATACTGCACTTGCCATGTGCTAAACAAACATGTCACAACAATCTGTAGATATTTCATTTCATATTTATTTAGCATTTAGCTTCCATCAGTGTTCATCTGTACTGTCCAGTGAATTGTCAAAATACATGATTATACAGCAAACCAACATAATAGTATATCTCTCCAAAACAAATGTGAGCAGGGATCCACATGACATATTTATATCGCAGATTCCATCCCATTACAGATGATGTAATATATCCATATTATTTTGTAAGTTTGTTTTGTAAGTTATTTTGTAACCATTTTTTTCAAGTAAATATACCATAATTTATCAACCAAATTTGGTTTTCATTTTCTGCCTCAACAGGCGGTCAATGTTACTTTGTGCCACAACTGGCTCTACCACAATGGCAGATCAATATTATTTTGTGCCTCAACGGGCTCCACCACAATGGGCAGATCAGTTCTATTTTGTGCCTCACAGGTTCTATCACAATGAGCTATTCCATTTAAAATCCGTAACCCCCGCCCCCCTATCGAGGACAGGGTTTTTTCGATAAACCTGACGAATTCCTGACTTTCAACAGCCCACCTGAGGAATTTTGTATTTACAACACCTACCCCTGAAGACTGCAACCCCCTTAAGAAAGCAATTTACTCAACCCCTGAAGAATTCCAAGCCTAAATAGTCACACCCCTGAAGAATTCCAAGGCAAAATGGCCCCTTACCCCTGAAGAATTCCGGGGTCCTCGATGGGGGGGGGCGGTACCCAATGGAATAGCCCAATGGTAGGTCAATGTTTCTTTCTGCCACAATGGGCGGATTAATATTTTGTGCCTCAATGGGCTCTACCACAACAGGTAGATTGATTCATTGATATTTTGTGCTACGATCACAGGTACGGGCTCTATGACAACAGCTAGATCACTATTCTGCTGCACAGGCGATATATTAACTGTGTCAATCACAGACCGACATATGACATATCTTGTAAGAAAGCATATTTGAGCCGGTTGAGGCACAAAATATTATTGATCTGCCCATTGTGGCAGGGCCAGTTATGGCACAAAGTAACATTGATCCGCCTGTTGAGGCAGGAAATGAAAACCAAATTTGGTTGATAAATTATGGTATATTTACTTGAAAAAAATGGCTGTGACAAACTTACAAAAAATATGGATATATTACATCATCTGCAATGGCCCAATGGGATGGAATTGTCATCGTACATGAATTAATACTTAACCTCCACGGGTAGATTCATATTATTTGTCATCGTACATGAATAATAAACACTATTGCAAGACACTATTGTTGGTATAAAGTTATCTATAGACAAATATTCTACACCAGGGTCTAGGACTAATAAGCCATTACTCAGAGCTTTTAAATACATTTTGTCTCCTTGTATTAAGACATTATTAAATGTTGTTTTAGACCACGCGGACAATGGAATATTTCGTGCTGAAAGAAGCGCCGATAAACTCATAAAAGCACATTGCTTTCCTCTAGAATGAACACTAAACAGTTCATCACCTTGATGAATATCGGCAGAAAGAAATAAAGCCATACTTACCTGTGTTTCTTCGGGAAATGTTTGTAGAATTAATTGTCAGAATAAAAAGCTTGTAAAATCTTGAGAGTTGTGAACTTGCAGATCACATGGAACAAAACAATAAAACATGTGCGCGCAATACAATATTTTCTCGCCTCTCCCCCCATTATAAAAAATTCTCCTTGAGCTCGACTTTCTGCCCGGAATTGCGGACAGACACCCGGAAACATTCGATCGAGATCTCGACTATACATAGGTCGGCGCAAAAGACTGGGTCGAGTGAACTCTGGAAAAACCTTGCCATGTCAAGAATAGTGTGCTGCCTTCGGCAGCAATTAAATTAATTAATTAACATCGTTAGTTAGGCTTTCTTTCGGAATTACCCTTACTTTTTTGTAAGAATACCCTAGATCTTGCATCAAGACACGACTTATAGATGTTTGTGAAGGTACATTCTCTGGCAATATAACTTCGTTCTCAAGTAATTGTTTTTGAATTTCTTCGGCGGACGTACTGGGTCTTTTACTTTTGCAGAACTCTGTATAAAAGATTATATCGTCAGTTCTTGCTGTTCGCGATCGGTTCCCACCAACTCCTGGTTCAAAGTTACCTGTTCGTACATATTTATCAACAATATTTGCAACTGTTCTTCTTTCTATGTTCATTTGGCGGGCTATTTCAAATGGTTGCGAACCATTTAGCCACTTATCAACAATTACCTCGCGAACCTTGTTAGGAATTGCTTTTCCTTGTACCGTAAAGTAGTTGCCTTCCATATATATTCATTTTATAAACATTGTAATTTGTAAACTTAGTCTTTGTTCTTAAATTGAGTTTCGTACATCAATGAGCGCGAAGTTCGTTGCGAAGTAGCGAACTACCTACGGAAGTTCGCAATGTACTTCCGTAATTTGAAATGTAGTTCCCACTTTCCCAACGTACTTCGCAACACGCCGCGGAAAAGTAATCTGAAATTGACTGTAAATTGCCGACCATTTATGAAGTGGTCCATATTGCTAATTACTCTAACTAGAATGACACCCAAGAACGTAACACCAAACTTACTGCCCAAAGTGCTCTTGCTGCTACCGCCATCGTTGTTGTCGTCGTCGTTGTTGTTGTTGTTGTTGTTGTCGTCGTTGTTGCCATCATTGTAAGTACCTGTCAACGTGAGAAACAAAAAAACCGTTATAAATGTAACAAAATCCTATTCTTAACCCTCTAAAATATTCGACAATATCATCTCATACTCATTACTAATTCATACGTGACTTGGCGATACATGCATATTATATACATTATCCCCGAGCCGGCGCGAAGCGCCGTGCGAGGGTACTAATTCCGCTCGGATATTTACACCCGGGTATGTGAAAACATTGTGAAATGCAAAGTCGTCCGCCATTTGTTTTTTTTTAATGGACGGGACGGTTTTGTAAGTTATGCGCATGCGCGAGTTCAAGCCGAGAGAAGACTTCATTTTTGCAAAAATTTTTCAAAAATAGTTTTGCACTCATTTTATAAGCAAGTCTTTTATAAGCAAGCATCCAAAACAAGATGAATGAAAATTATTTAGAGGACAAATTAACAAGAGGAAAAACAGTCGAAAGACCGAAAAAGGAGCGCTTTAAACGGGCAAGTGTCTATTTTGCATGCTTGCTTTGCCGATTTATAGCATGCAGTATATTTGAAAATGTGTAGAGCATTCTGTGTGGTCAATACAACATTCATTGATCTTAAGAGTATTTTAGTATTGATTCAAATTCGTTATAGAAAAATAAAAAACATATTAAATCTCAAACACTTCATTTCAAAAGCAAGTGCGAAGTATAAAAATACTGCTCGAAAAGTAGTTGAAGTTTTATGAAAATTTCGAAACGTTTTGTGAAGGTCTAAGGTTGAATGTTACAGTAAATCAAAGCTAAAAGAGTACATAATAGCATACCCACTTTATATAGTTGGGCTTTTAGTTGGGCAATTGATAATTTTATAGTTAAAAACAAAATAACAATATTTTGTACAATTTAAAATATAAAAAATATACAGTGTTGTGTGTTACACGCGTAAAAATTGATCAGGTTGATGCAATATTGTTCGCTGAACAACGCTTGATCAATAGTGTTATCAAGGTTGAACAACGTTATTGAAATGACCATGTTGTTCAATATTGTTTCATCAACATTGTTCGTTGTTGATGAATGAACAATAGTTGATCAATGTTGTTGGAACAAGGGTTCGACAATACTTGATGTAACAAGCTTGCTAATGGTTGTCAGAACAATGTTGTTCAGCACTGTTGAAACATCATGCCAAAACAATATTGTTATGACAAGTGAGAACAATATTGATGGATAAACAACTTGTTTTTAGTTGTTCAAACAACTATTCAACAATGCTGTTAATATTAGACAGTAATTTGAAATTTTGAAATGGACGAAACCTGATTTTATTGGTTGTGATACAGCCAGATACAGCGTTGCGATACAGAGCGGACGATTAGTCGATTACAGTCAAACTGTGGCGAAAGCAAGAAAAACGGACTTTTATTAACAGCAAAATGCAAAATGTCGTTTACTTTAAAGTTTGGTTATTTTTGAAGATTGAAGAGGAAAATACGGAAGAAAATAGGTTAGTAAATGTCTTATTTTGAAGTAAAGTTAATAGTTAAAACAATACTACTTTTTGTTTTATGTCTTATGACACGAAAACACATGTTCAGACGTACAGTACAATTTGCTTCAAGGCATTGCATTTAAAAAATTTCAGTATGGAACACGAGCACTCTGAAATAGCTGTAACAATGAACTTTGCAAATTTTTGTTCAAACGTTTCTTCTGAGTTGCCCACTGATAGTAATGTTTCTGTCAGAGATAACTCTGAACAGATATCTTTCATGCAGTTAACTGGGAATTATCCTACTTTCAAATTTATTGATCCCTGACCGGTGTCAGTACATTGTCTGCCAAGAAAACCCCACTTCATAGTACAATATTAACAATTAACCAAGTACTCAATCTACACCAGGATGTATTGGGATTTTCCTTTTAGGCGATAGGTGAACTATAGGCAGGTAAGATCATAGAGTGCATATATGTGTGCAGTTAGTTGTAGTTATAGTATAATCTTCCCTGTGCTAAACAGGTTGACTTGTCATGGATGGGGATGGCCGGATGGAGGAGGCTACTATGATTCCTCGCCTGCTTATGGGGGCTTAAATCATCTTTATGTCCAAATGTAATTAGTTATATTTTTATCTCTCTGTAGTGTTGAGTATGAAAACATGATCTATGAATATATCAGACAAATTATTGTAGTTATCTTTCGGTAAGTAATTTTGGCTTTCCCCTCAGTGGAGAGGTAATATAGCACAGGCAACTAGTCATGCTATGGTAATAACCATGCACTTAGTCTGAAAACAATAGATCATAAAGGTTTGAGGAGTTCAAACAATTACATATATAGCATGACCCGGCCATCACTATTGCTACATTTGCCACTGCTTAAAATGAATGAAAAACAAATTTGATCCTAGATTATGTCCAATATAGTCTATTAATTTCAGCATGTATTTCCCTTGTATGGCCTACAAACCACTGGTAAAGGTATGGCATGACCCATGTAGAATTTGGTGCACAATTTCCTCAGGGGGCACCTGGCACATACAACATCTTAAAAAACATGTCATTGGGCTCAGGGGCCCACCATAAACATTGCAAAAGACCATTTTGTGAAAGAATGACTATTGTATATAATCCTAATTTATAGGAGTTGTGAGTTGCTAAACATCCTATCTGGAGTGAAATATTGGCAGATTTACAGAAATATCATGAATCATTATCAAACAAAGAAACTTAGTGATTCTTCAGGTGCAGGATTGAAACTGGATGTTCTCAAAATGGGAAAAAAATGTTAACTTTAATTAAATGTGAGGTTAAAATATTGAACTTTCAAGGGATGCAGACAGAAGATTGATACTCATAAGTGATTGAAATACAGGGCTGACCAGTTAATTTTAATTTATTCTTCTTCGGCCAATAAACACTATTTAGTGAGATATTTGCTATTGATGTTGTTTACTGTGTATATTAGTTTCACCCCTTCATTTCAGGTTGAATAATCATTTGAATTGACTGGAATTCCAAGGGTCTGGTTAGGTCATGCAGTATTTTAATTCAAATAATTATTTAACCTGAAAAATAAGCTTGAATTTGACATAGAATAGACTACAGTAACTATTATTATTAAAAATAGTTTTAAAATGCTGGATAAATGTTGTGTTATCATGAAACAAGCTGATTTCAGGTTGTAGGTGCATGATTATCACATTGAACTATTGAAGTAATAGCAGGGCTTTTTTTAACTACTGTACTGGAGGGGCCAAAGCCCCCCCCCAGCTCGCATGTTTCCTCCCCCCAGCCCCCATGTTGCCCCCCCATCCCAGTCCCCATGTTGCCCCCCCCAGTAAGCTATCCCCAGTGAAGGTCCCTTTTGTCCAGAATATAAGCAAAAAAGAGGAAAGTTATGGTATTCTCACAACAAAACCTGGCTCCGTTTAGATGGGATATATAAAAAATTGTCCCTGAAAATGCAGGAAATCAAGCCACTGAGAGACTCATGAATACAAAACAATTCTGGGGTAGGACCCCCACTACCCCCCCCCCACTAATGCTTTATTAAAAAATGCCCTGAGTAATAGAAAGATAATTGCAGCAACTTATAGAAAACCAGTAATTGGTTTAAATTGCACCGTGCAGTGGTTGTACGCCCTGTCTACCCCAAGCCGTACACAGGCAGGGACTCGGGGGGGGGGGATGGAATTTACATTGACTGGGGCATGATAATGTGTAATATATATATTTCCTCCTCCAAGAAGCTCTTAATTGTGCAATGATTGTTAATTATTTATTAAAGAACATACATGTATACTATAGATTGTACCCTTGGAGTTAAATAAATATGTTAAATATGTGTTTTAAGCCATTTAATAATTAAACAATAGAGTACTTAGTTTTTGTTAATATATATCAAATAATCGATCATTTGTACGTGTGACTGATATAGATTTAAGATTTTATAACATGTCAAACATTAATGATTTATATTGCAAAAATGAAATGATTGTGAACTGTGCTTTTAATACCTCTATTTGATTTGGATTCTTTTCAGGCCGGGTTGGCAACTTGCAGCCATATTTTTCTGGCTTTTCAGCACTTTGGAAAGCTACAATTACAGGTAAACTACGTCAAGCGTTCCTCTTTTCAGTTCGTAATTCAATTGCAATTTTCCTAATTACATTTGCAATTTTCAAAAACTTTGTTGCAAATCCCTTGATGAAATTTGCAATGTTCCTGGAACATGGGATTTGCAATGAATTTTTTGCAGATTGATAAGGTAATTAGGAAAATTGCAAATGAATTAGCATCTGAAAAGAGGAACGCTTGATGTAGTTTACCTGTAATCTGCCCCCCCCCCCTGATGGCCCTAAAATCAGACCCGAACTGAGTTGTTCTAACAAGCTGAATATACTTGTCATCATGGCTGTTTTGGCATTGTTAAAACAATGATTTTCACAGTTGTTGACAATAAAAAACATGAATGATATCATGTTGATTTGTGTTGTTCCAACAACATTGTTCATGTTGCTGGATACTGTTAAAACAGCATTGAACAAACATGTCAACAAGGCTGTTTTCGCATTGTTAAGACAATAAAAAACATCGATGATATCATGTTGATTTGTGCTGTCCAACAACATTGTTCAAACCTTGTAACGTACCTTAAACAATATTGTTTCAACAGACACACGAACAACATTGTTGACAACTTGTCCGGGGGGTGCAGCACAACATTGTTCAACCTTGACGGGAACAATGTTGAACAAGTTGATGACAATGTTGCATCAACATGTTGATTTTTACGCGTGTACACGCGCAAAAATTATGAGCCTGCTGTAAAACAGGATTGAACAATGTTGTGCTGCCCACATTGTTCATAGTTGTCAACAATATTGAACAACATTGTTGAGCCTGAATCAGGTGTAACAATGCTGATCAATATTGTTGACAACTATGAACAATGTGGGCAGCACAACATTGTTCAATCCTGTTTTCATCAACGTTGCAACAAGTTGATGATTTTTGGCCGTGTACCATGGTTACATTCGTCGACACAGACTCAGTACTTCATGTTACAATAACTTTTGGGGAGTAAATTGTTTGGTTCAAATGGGCGAGGGTTCTGCATGCATGTATTTCTAGTTAGTGCTATATTTGGCCACATGATAATACTGGATAATACAGTCTTAAGAATGGAAACATTATTACATAAAATTTCACTCTCAAATAAGCGTCTCTCTTCAGTTACACTAAGTATTCTTCAATCCAACCTTGGTCTCAAAATCTCATTCTCATGGGCAGGGGGTTTACGTCCACGTGTAGCGTTGGGCAGCCTGCATGGAGCTAAAGCAACATTACCCTTACCTTTTGCTAGTATAGTATAGGACGCTGAGAAAGCATCCCCAGTTCTAGAGCTGTCTGACTTAAACTTCACATAAAGATACCGACCAGAAGAAGTTTTCTGCCAACTTCCGGAACAAAATTTGCCAAGGCTTGATGAATATGTGTTATAACCATTAAACATTTGTATTGAATCACAGCTGCATCCACTGCAGGTCTCCATGTTGAGTGTGTTAATTGTGAGTTTAACCACATAGTCAGTGAGTGGAGCGTAGATACGCCAACATTTCGAGGCATTGTTTGGGTATTGAAAAGGCCACCCTGGACCTCTTATGGTCCCGCTGGTGCTGCTGAGAAATGTGGTCGTCACACAAGAGCCTAGGAAAAACGAAATATCTCATTTACTTCTTTCTATCCCCTATCTCTTTGTACGCTGAAAATGTTAATAATTATGTCCACTTCGATGATGTCATTTCTACGTTTCATAATAGTGATTTTACATTCATTCGTTCATCCGTTCATTTGCCCACTTTAATTATTCACTCGCTTTTCATTGTTGGTAATTATTAATGAATATTTAGAATGCCTATACCGCCTCATAGATTAGATAACGGTACTCTCAGTGGCTCCAAACCACTGACTTATAATACTATATCTGGATTGAGTGCTCGAGGACAAAAGTGTCCCTATCGATGCTGACGTCATATAGGATCTCGCGTCGATTAAAATTACCGCATACCAAAATTTTCCTATTGTTGTTTGTGCATGTTCGCAGGCGAATTGTGGTAAATAAACCTTCGAGTTGAGAATAACCTTTTCCGGCAAAGACAGGAGTATATTTTCGTGTTGCAAGTTTGAAAACAAACCTTTTAATTTTAAATAAAATGATGGCTTTTGTAGGTTTTTCCCATAAACTTGTCGTGTTATGAAAGTGTTATTCTGCTGTTGACATGAAAATTTTTGCCGACAATCTTTTCTGATATTATACTGAGTAAAAGACTGTGTTTTTGTGAAGTTTTCTATGTCTATTTGCGATTTTTTTCTAAACATGTACGGCTTTAATTGACAATTGAAAACATATTTGACAGATCGTAAATTTCTTAAAAATCACATTTATCGGTATAAACTGACTTTATACTTTCTATAATGTTTCGCAGAAATTTCTCGCCTCTAAAAACACTGAATATTATCAAAATATAAAACACGCGTAGGCATTTCCCGAATCCCGATTGTTCTTGGCAACGTTCGGGCAAGTTTTAGCGTTTCGAGCAACTTTTTAAATTATAGCAACTTCAAGCAACTTTTGCCTTTCGTAGCAACTTTTTAGCAAATTTAACAAATCAACAACTAATTAAGCCAAAATTGAAATGTCGAAAAAGAACTCTCCATTTTCTGATATCTATTTCTGGATATTTATTTGTGAAATTCAGAAAAATGGAGCTGCATGGGATTTTCCTATTTTCTCACTGGGAAGAGGTAGACTAGGATTCGGACAAAATTTTGGTCGAGAAATGGGATTGAACACCCCCCCCCACACACACACACACTGTACAACCCTCCTTTACCTGCCCCCTCGACAACCCTCTTCGCTCATGGGAAACGGTTTATTAGAAAAACTAAAAACTTAAATTATGTATGTATGAAAATATCGTGAAATTTAGATAGCAAGTAGGAGCAACTTGAAGTTTCAAGGTAGCAACTTTTTGAATTTTTAGCAATTTCTTAGCAACTTTCTGGCATTTTTGGTGGCATTTTTTAGGATTTTAGGAGCACAATCGGGAAATGCCTAAACACGAGCCTTTTATCAACGCATTTGCATGTCATAACAGCAAATTTTCGCATGAAAACAAGGACTTATATGACGTCAGCATTTTCGCGGACACCGAGTCCAGTCAAAATAGATTAAGGGCTCAGTCCATTTAGCATAGGTCATTGCTCCACATCGGGCAAGCTGAAAATTGTTTGACCGCGGCGGGAATCGAACCGTCGACCTTTGATTTGCTAGTCCAACGCTCCAGTTCCTTCGATATGGGTATAAATCAAAGAATACCTGGTAGAGTCAAACTCGAAGCGCTCTTCTCTAGTCCTTTTACTATGACAGAATTATAATGGCGGAATTACTAATGCATATCGTAAGAACCAGCCGTAGTCAGAGAGGTGAAAGACACATACAGTGACATGCTACCAACACCCCCATTTCATTAACGGGTAATCATATTACAAACAGGGCATGAATATTAAAAGTTCTATAAAAATCTAGGTCAAATTACTGGAAGAACTAACTTTACCTGCAATAGCTCTGATCACAAAGCAGAAGTTCAAAATGAGATAACCTTTAAAAAAGTAATTGGGATATTTGTTAAACAAGCAATATTTGTAAATAGAATCGCTTTTAAAAATATTGCTCGGCATTATTCAATTTTTCAAGCCCGAATAATGATTTACTCTTAGGATTCAAGGATTCAATCTTATGATTCAAGGATTCAATCTTATGATTCAATGATTCAATCTTATAGGATTCAAAGATTCAATCTCAGAATTCAATGGTTTAATCTCAGGATTCAATTATTCAATCTTAGGATTCAAGGATTCATTCTTAGGATTCAATGATTCAATCGCATATTCAATAGTTCGATCTCTGGATTCAACAGCACAGAGTCACCTACGCCTTTTCAAATCCGAAAACTATACTGCATGCCAAAAGTAAGTATGGAAAAATATATACACCTACGGCTCTACCCGTTTAAAGCGCTTCAAAACTCCAAAATCTTGTCGTTTTTGCGGTATTTTGACTGTTTTTTCTCCTGCTGACTTTTACAAGTGAAAATCCTCTTACAAATTTTCATTTATGCTGTTTTGGGGACTATATATTTCTATATTTTGCGATGTTCCGAGTTTGCAAAATTAAATGGCAGTTAAATTTCTGACGTTTACAATTTTACATTGAAAAACAAAATCTTTGTGTTAGCTAAAAATAGGTAACTGATTTACAAGATTGCCGCGCGGAAATTAATTTCAAAATAGCTGATTATGATGAGGTACTTGAGGTACAATGATGCAATGTATTTTTGTTATAAATATGCCGCTTATACGGCATGATTTATTTCTGTTGATAAATCTAGTGAAAAGTGTTTTGCCGACTTCAATATAAAGGAACAAATTGTCAGTCGTATCAACTACTTTACATATTTTACAATATATATAATATTTCACAGCAGAGTGGGAACAAAATCAGTTTATATAGTTTAGAAATCTAATTTGTTTATGCACTTAATGGTTTAAGACAGCACTGAAATATAACTGATTAAGAATCTATATCAATCTTGAAAAGAAAACTAACACGGCATAGTAAAAAGCTACATTTCGCTATATTGCAGCGGATAATCGTCCCTACATATAGCAATATAAACATTTTCCATTCAATTTCAAGAAAAAAAACCAAGTTAACCTCTTTACTCTAGTAATATTATCCGTAGATCCCCACAGACATTGTATAAAATATTGTACGAAACACGGTAATCTTTCCAGAACCGTATACTGTGGACTCTTAACTATTATTTCAAAGTATTTTATGGAATGCCAGCATACTTAAAGCAGAACTTTTGTAAGGGCCACGCAAAATACAGGTACAATCCACGCAAAACCCGCGCAATCAAGCAGAGAAATGAAGGCACAGTGCAGGGGTTAAATTTCCTTTTTGGAGCCATGACTTAATCGCACTGAGCAAGCAATTATACTTCCCAAAAGTTATTGCAACATAAGGTATTCTGTCAATCACTGTAACCATAGTAATACGCAAGACTGTATATTTCTTGTATGATTTGGTACAAAATGGTAAAATAATGATAAGATTAGTACTTTTAACTGTATGATTGTCAATTGTCGTCGTCAACTTTAGACGTTTCACGTTTTTTAAACAGTCTTTTTCAAACTTCGACTTTGAAAATAAGTTTTTAAAATTATGTTGTTTCTTATTCTATATAACGTATTTGAATTAATGCAGTGTGCAGAAATGACAGCAATAATAGAGATATTGTAATAGTAGACGTAAATTTTTTTTACCCAACCCAAGGAAAAAATTGTATATAAAGTTGTATTAAATAACATACCATATTAAATGTTGAATGTTGATCATGATTCTGGTGTAAAGATACGAATTCACCACAACCAGGTAATATAAAATCAGTACATATTAAAACACCTAAAATCCCTTTGATAGGTTTTGTATAAAGTTCCCGAATGTTGTCTACTAATATGTCCAAAATATTTTACCCAACCTTGAGGGAGGTATTTTTTATTTTACCCAACCTTTGAGGCCTCGGAATTTTCATTTACCCAACCATTTTCTCTTCGGCCCCAACCCCTGCCCTAATTAATGACCGGTCCCTAAAATACATTTTAAGTTAAATTACCAATATTGTATATTAACCGCACAGCGTCACCTATACGCCTTTTCAAATCCACAAAATAAACTGAATACCAAAAGCAAGTATGGAAAATAAACACTTACGTTTTTAAAAACATGCCAGTTTAAAGCGCTTCAAAACTCCAAAATCTTATCTGCCAATTAGCCAGCGGTCTCGGCCATGCATCGGTATAATTACGCGTACAACACAAATCAGCCATTGTTTATTGTCGAAGCAAGCATCGCAAAATTAACCCTGTAACTCAAAAGGAAATGTTTCTTCTGCTATTAGAATTTTAAAAACCGATTGCCCTGATTATTTATTGCTGTGCTGTTTTTTCGTTTATACTGAAAAAGTTACTTAGTATATGATTGTGACTGCAGGCCGCATCACCGATAGCAACGCGCAAAACAATGCGTTTCCATTGTATTCGTCTATGGTTTAAATACGCGTTGCAGGAAAGTAGATGGTATGTTGTGACTGATAATGCGGCAAGAAACTAAAACATACATCCCTCGATTCTCCCGATTTGCCTCCAAGTACTATCCGTTTACTACATATATGTGAAAAGAATTAACATTATTTTCTCACTCGGTTGTCCACCACCTGCTGAACAATATAGTGAAACCCACACGCTTAAAATTTTCACTTCTGGGAAAACAAGTTCTTAGCAATATGTCCATATAGGCATGGCTACGGTTGGTAAACAAAGAGGTTTTGTATTTCATTATTAAAACCCTTTTTTGAATGTTTGTGCAAAAAAGCACTTAAAAATCCAGTTTAATTCCTAGTTCTGCGAAAACACATTCCACTCTTCGGAAAAACATGAAGCCATAATCTGATGTTTAAAATTAACTAATAACAATCGAACTCAGCACTATTTACAAAATTTATTCAAATCCCGCAGCACGGGATATAAGCTTGAGAAACTCGGAAAATATATTATATATGTACCAAAACCGCACACGAACCACCGAAACGAAGTATTATAGTGGGGCGAAGTCATGGAATGAATTGTCCCAAAATGTACGAGAAATAGGTTATCTTGGGCAGTTCAAAAGAGAAATTGACCAGCTATTTTGAAATTAATTACGCACGGCAATCTTGCAAATCAGCGGTTACCTATTTTTAACTATATAATTTGTGATGTGTAATAAATATAAATAAGTATAATAAATGTATTTTTAACTGAAAATTTTACCATGTCTAAATAACGCATAATTGAATTGAATTGCATGGTTGAGCGTATATATAAGGTATCATATGCAAATATAAATTTTATTTATATTGATCCCCTGTTCATATATACCTGTCATTGTGTCTTTCCCAATGTTTTGTTATAATTTTGCTTTTTTTGGAATGTATTTCTATAGAAAGTTCAAAACAAAATGATTAAATGCTGAGTTAACTTACTTACTGAACAAAAAACATTGTAAAAGTATTTCGGTATAATTATATTTTGTTGAAACAAAACAGGTATTTCAGACCTATTTATATTCTGTAGCTGTAGAATAATTTTAGTCAAGCCTGTTTCAAAAGTCGATTGTAATTTTTATTCTGAAATGGCCAATGTTATATATGATGTAAGTTTTGGCACAGTGACTTTGGCCTCATGCTACGTAATATATCCTGTCAACATGGTCATGGACGATTTTCTTTATTATGTTGATGTAAAAGCCTAACAGTTGTCTCCCAAATAGAGAATTCCGTACTGTGCCTTTCCCGCAGCTTTCTTTTGACACCGTCCCTGTTTTCTTTCCAAGTATTCTTTCTAAGTTCTAACTAAAATTATGATCGATTACGATTATATGTTGATCAAAAGTTCTGTTTAACTTCAGTACAAGGGCAAATATCCGTTATTTAATTGTTATTCTGTTTAAAAAAAATATGTAAAAATACAGATACGCTAGCACTAAGACAGGTCCTTAATGCTAACAGCCAAACCTCGAACCTTCGGCGAATAGCAGCATTTTCCGCATACTTTTCGTGTATCGCAATTATTAGGCAATTGAAAAATCAAAGCGGGAATATATATGCGTAGATTGTACATTCTGCATGAATGTGCTAAATATTAATGAGATTATTCTGAACTGTTTCAAAATATAGTCGGCAAAGTTTTATTGGTTGAAATATGAGATAAAGAAAAGGTGCATGAAATGTCCAAAACCAATAATTTATTATGTTACTCAAGCATATATTATTTAAGCGGAACACTTTCAAATTACAATTTGAGCCCCTTTTTGTTATAAAAAAACAAAACAAAAAGTGCTGCACGCGATGCCATGCAATGAATGCTCAGCTATGGAATTGAAACGTTTTTTTCCCGAATTGTTTAGTCTATTTGCAAACTGCTGTAATAAGATCCTGGACAGCGTTGTTTAAGAAGCGTAAAATTGCAGTTTTTAAAAAAGGCGTATATAATAGTCGCGCGGTCAGCACGAGTGCGATGAGTAATTGTAATTCGTTCCTGAGCGTTCAAGGTCAAAAGCAAAGCGAAATTTACTCGCCCTTGTAAGGTCTCATTTCTAGTTAATGCGCGAATTCTATCGCCTACGCTGGCTACGCAGACACTCCGAAGATTCCTACCGTTACTCTCGCCATGCACCGGCTTCGCCCTATACCGTGGCTGGAGAAAAAACATTTAGTTCATATATAAGTTGTGCAGGTGTCTTTATATTTGTTTCCGTACGTAGTCTACAGTACAACCTATAGAGCTTAAGATTTTGATTTCCTATTTCGTATTACTGGTTTCATTAATTTCTCTTTTCTGAGTACTGTTACTACCCAAGTCTTCTGAAGTCATGTCCTCCTATAGTATATATACACGGGATTCGTCACTTAGTTGAACCATGCATAATTATATACGTATACATGGTTATATCTCGGAGTCGCTTCATTTTATACTTACTGGTATATAGGAAGAAAAATCAGCATATTGACTTACCTTTGAAATGATAGAAATATTTAATGTATTATAATAGTAAGTTTTCTGTAAGTTGTACTTTCCGCGTAATTTATCAACTCGTTTATTTCTAAAGTCTCGCACAGTTTTACATGTAGAGACTGCTACCGGTGTATTTTATACAAATTTCCATGCATTTCAATTTTAATAATGTCATACTGTCATATTTGTTGTGGATTTCGTTATAAATTAATGTAGAGTAGCAACAGCCAATTATATTCAGCTAGTTGATATTATTCATTATTATATATATATATATATTACTTATGACAATTTAGATTGACATTAGCTACCTTTTCGGCCAATCGGCCTCTCTGTCAGACAATCTGTCTTATATAGGCAAATTTATTTTTCGAAAATTAAATTGTGTGATAATATAAGCTTAGAATCGAAGTTTCCCCCATGCCTAGTACTAGGTCGGCTCTGGTCCTATTGCTGGAACTTATTAAAGTGAAAATTCCTTATTCGACCTTTAAAATTCGGGTATATGCAGAGGAAACTGGACATTTTATGTAAAGGTCCCCCATATATAAATGCAGAAAAACAACTATACTATAATTTAGTATATATTCAGCCTTGCATGCTTTTATGTCATACAATGATGCGTCATTGCAGGATTATTGCATTTTGCATGTGAATTTGAATTTATTAAGTCGGTAAAGATCAAATCTACGATAATTAAATATTAATATGTAATTAAATACTGATGATTGAAACGTCGGTCATATCCTCATATTTCGCGCGCGCAAAATAGGGTTATAGGGAAATATATTCGAGCGCGAAACACGAGGATGTTATCCGAACGTCGAAGTGTCGAACTTTTCATTTGCTAAACCTAATGCAAATGAGCTCACACAATGAGTTTCGGAACTATAGGCCTTAATGAAAATTAATAGTATATGTAAAGAATGTCCAGACTTTCTAATTCGTAATCTAGTCTGATAAAAACAATCATATAATCTAATAAAACTGATTAATAACCATGCTGTGTAGACTTATTGCAAGATTAATAGCAATGCTGTGTCCCTTATTTCGAGGGGATTTTTCCCAGCCGGCGGGAATGTAATCATATTTCGGGACTGTTGAAAGACTTGAAATAGTGTCAGCATGCGCGTTTAATATTTTCTTTGTATTCCTGAAGGACGAGTCCGACAAGCATGGCAAATTGGAGTAGCTATATCCGGTTTTTCGGGGGAATCGGGCCTTCTGCCTTCCGCTTAGAGTATTTTATTACCCTTTCATGTAAAGCGATAATTATTATTAATTGTGGTTGTGGAAAACACGACGAATAACTGTTTGACAAAACTTTCGATTATCAAATTATTCACGTTATTTGCCCCAATGCAAATCAACACATAGTCGTGTTATGTATACGTACAGAAAATTAATCCAGTGATTTGTAAGAAAAAATAGTGGCATGCAAAGTAAAAAGATATTCATTATTACAATTTCTCTGCGAATATATTTTTTACCTAACATCACTCTGAAACCGAAATTGCGTAGCAAGTTGCAGCAAAAATTGCCCCATCACAACTGCCAGACCCTGATTTTGCAATGCACTCATGCGAAAGTAGAACATCATTTTGCCCAGAGAAAACGGATGTTACCTCATACATGGTAGCTATGTCTAACAATTTGCACCTTAGAGAAGAACTACACGCTTTTATATCTGTATTTATAGTAATACGTATCGCATGCACGTTAACTTGCATTTGATTGCATATTATCGAATTGGAACTAAAGAGGCAAACCTTTCATATTCATATATATATATATATATATATATATATGTACTGGTAAACACAAGAAAAAATAAGCATTCAAAAAAACAAATCTTATAGTTTTCTGAATTTAAAATGTCTCACATGCCTTCTATCTGCTACAAGCGTAATGGTTAGAAATGCGTTGGCGGTGCGTATTCTACGTATTTATTTCAAATTTACCTGCTGTGGTGAACTCCTGTCGTACGGGCCGGTTGTACGAATGCCGGATAGGAAATTACGAGGACAACTATATTATATATATATATATATATATGTCACCGTAACAAATTTCGCGTAAACAACGCAAACAAAGCCATTTGTTTCCATGTCAACCAATTATACTATGCTCCAAACGGACCTCAACATCGTCAATACCTGGACAGAAGCTATAATAACATGCGTCTTAACATTAAGAAAACGAAATAATTCCGAATATCTTTCGTAAAGACCCCGTTAGCAATTGATCAGCTGACCATCAATAACATTTTACTTGACATAGTGAAAAGTTTCAAGCTCTTGGGAACAACAATCTCAAGCGACCTTACATGCAAAAAATCTGAAAAAATGCTAGCCTTTCCAAGCTTTGCGACTATTTTCTAGCGGTTATAAGGTTATTTACTATTTATCTGCTTCTTAAGGTTACAGAGTTAGTTTTGATAGGATTTTAGCACATATCACGGGATGTCGCGAATGACGACGGCTTTTTGCATTGGTGTTTCCAAATCCATATCTCTGGATAGCCTATGATATTGTCGAGACTGTTGTTCCATGTGTACGTTGTCATTCTTATCACGAGCTTAAACTCAGTTGTAGCATTCTTTGAGCAACATGAAAGCTTGTGCCTTGTGGCTTACTCAAAGTCGAGCTTATAGCCAGGGCCGTCCCTACGGGGTGGGGGGGGGGGTTTGGGGGGGGGTGACACCCCCCCAGAAAATGTATTAGGAGATTCAGTCGGTAGAAGTGCGATTTTAGTCGGCACATAAACACATAAACAAATTTAGTCGGCACATGACTAACTGCACATAAAACGGATATTGTGCGTGCAAAACGAGGAATAGAAAAACGGAATTTTTGTTTTTAAGAAGGTAATTTATAAGAAAGGAAATTAATGTAACGTTAATCGTAAAGTTTGAAGTGGGTTAAATAGCATTAGATTATTAGAATACTGTTACTAGTCCGGGAAAATTTCTTTAGCCCGCCCCCCCCCGTCGACAATAAAGAAAAGAATTTTATCGAAGCAAACTTCAGATAGTATAGTCGGTACAAGTTCATTTGGCAGTCGGTTTAAACAACGTACACCCCCCCTGAAAAAATTTCTGAGGACGGCCCTGCTTATAGCAGACACCGCATTTTTTCAGCCGAACTTATAGCTATTTTCAAAGCTATTTAGACAATTTTCGCACATTTGCTGAAGGAATAGTATCCCATAACGCATTTCTGTAGCTTAAATTGACACGGCGTCGTCGAGTTTGCTGCGTCATAGATCTTATAAACTCTCTATGTTCGGTACACGCGACAACGCCTTATTTCGATTCGTTGGTTTTATTGGCAATATACCTAAATAATAAGCTTGTATATAATACAGTTTACTCACCAATCTTGTATTCTACTGCAATTTCACAGCGAGACTGTGGCGTCACTGGTGTTCCGACAGAGCAACGGCCGGAATCGCTTTGCACGATCATGGCCAGAAATCACGGACATAATTTATCTATTGGACTTCATATCAATCTACATATCACGTTGAAATATGGCTTCAACTGTAAACAGTCAATTGTAGTCATATATAAAACAGTCAATTGACAGTCAATACTCTCGAAGTATTTAGTGTGAAATTGACCTCGTCTAGGTAACTATCTATCCTGCATTTTAGTGTAAAGGCAGGATGCACAGTAACTTAAACCATGCAAGCTAGTATTACACTAAATACTTTGTTTTACAACAAGCGATTTAGTCAAGTTGCAAACAACCTACATTATTCTCAGGTTTTGAGATTTACCGCAACATAGTAGTGTTATACATTTTTGATACTGTTTGTAGCTGAAGCCATATTTTAGTTCGATATTTGCAAATTACTATCAAGGTGGCTCCCTACAGTTAGTACAGTTTGAAACACGATCTATAGAGATCAGACGTCATTCTCGCGTCCCACGCGTAGAATCTTCGTGACCCGGCAGAAATTTTGAAACAGGCCGCGGAAATTAAGTTATTTTCGGAGACTTTATATCTGCGAAGAAACCACAAGTTTATTAAAATTGTAAATCTTGGAAATTTAAACAGTACGTATGTTTTTAACAAGTTTCTAAGCTTAGTTTTAGTATGTTTTTTACCCATATACGTTCAGCATTATCTTTTATGATGTTAAAATCTTCTGAAATTATATTTTATATTCTCTTCAAAGCAGTCTAGAACTGTCAAAGTAATATAATAGTCTATAGTCTTAAAGCAATTGAAAGTTTAAAACTTATGGTACTCCTGTCTTTCAACTCAATTCAAAAATGTGTACGTTTGACTAGTTAAAGTGCTAAACTAGCACACATTAAAAACTACAATACAGACAGTTAATACGAGTTGTCATGAAAAATCAGTGAATGTTTTGAAAAGTTGTCACACCGAGTTTAACAACAAAAACAAACTGAACGTTGCCATTAATAACATTTCCATTTCTTAATGTTTTGGTAATTAATCTTCCATTTTCATCTCAAACAGGTAAAGAATATTTAGCAGGAGCCAAAAAGTCGGAATGAAAGTACACACCAAAGACCCAAGCATAAAACTCACGCATTATAATTCACACGCATGCGCACAATGCGATTATGTCGAGTCAATTTTTTTGACATCAGCAACTTCATCTGGACTTTCGAGTTTTAAACTTTGCAAAATTGTATATCCAAATATCAATTAAAAAATTCTACAAATAAGTTTCTCTGCAATAAAAATTCCAAAATATATATCTCGAAAACCTATTTATAAACTACCATTCAAATTTTGATATGTTATTCCTTGGTGGACCATGGTTGCCATAGCAACACAAACGCTATTCCTGTTTGTCCATAAATGGACAGGCCAAGACCTCTTTACATTCCTGGAAATGCTAATGTTTCCCTTTCGTAAATATATCCGATAAAGTGCCCAAAGTATCAGTGAGCTAGCCACCGCAGGGCACCGCAGTAGAGTAACGTCCGTGATTTCCGTTCACGCATGACACTTGTTCAAAGCATAATTTTAACAAATTATTCAGAAATTTTTGGATTGTTTATTATGTTTACTACATCATAATATTTATTAATAATTGATTTTCCTACAGAACCCACATCTATACTGTGTTAAAACGCTTAACTCATTAAAACATTACTAATTAATGTACAAAAGAGACGAAATAACGCCCTATTACTCTATATCGTGTAGTTGATGTACTGTTTAATAAACGAGCGAAAGTGTTTTATCAGGTTTAAAACCACGAGCGCGCAGCGCGAGTGGTTTTAGACCTGATAAAACACGTCTCGCGAGTTTATTAAACGGCTTCAAAAACGATTGTCCATGTGGGAGCAATCATGGTAAATATTTGAAGCATGTATATACATGTATTGTGTTATGTAAGGAGAATTTGCTTGTTGTTTGGGTATAATCGGCATCGTAAGCGCATTTGTTTATTTCACGAGCGATCAGGCAGAACTAAGTGGGGCATATGTTAAATGTTTATTCAAGGCAGTAGGTGGGAATACGATTTTCGGGCGTTGTTAGCGTATGGTATGGCGTCGACGCGAACATTTAGGAAGCCTAAAAGTGGCGAAGAGGAGAAGCAAATGCTCGAAAATGCTGTCCCTTAGTCAACCCGTAGCATTAATAAATGGTCTATGAAGATCTTCTCGGAGTGGCAGGCAACAAGGTTAAATAAGAAAGCTTCAAACGAACAAAGCAATTCAGCTGTGGATACTTCAGTAATTCAAGACTTGCATGTCAACTTGTGTAGCATGTCGGCAGAGACACTCAATTTCTGATTAACGAAGTTTGTTATGGAGGTGTGTAAAGAGGACGGAGAATGTTATCCTCCTAGAACGCTCTATAGTATTTGTTGTGGGATTCAGCGCCATTCATTATGCGACTGCAATGGAGTTAGTGCAATTGCGATCTTGGACAAGAAAGACAAGAGGTATAAAGTGATTAATGTAATTGATTGCGTTCAATACAAAATTGAGCTAACATTTCTTTAATATATATTTTTAGATTTGCTACGTTTAGAAGGGCCTTGATCCTTGGATGCTGAAATGAGACAAGCGAATTATGAGGGGATTGCCAAATGAGGAAATGCCAAGTGAGGATGCGAAAGAATCAGATTTTCTTTTGGATGATTTTGACTTTGATATTCCAGATGATATACTGTGTAACATTCCAATTCCTGGCGATCGCCCAATGGGTAGTGATAGTAATACGGTCAGCGAATCGTTTACAAGATCTGTGTTCAACAATTGTACTATTAATTTTGTTAGCAAGTAAAATAGAGTTGAGTTCAGTAAAGGTTGTTGTGTTATTCAATTTTTCCTAATAAAATGTTTCGTTCATATTAGACTGTTTTCTTTAGCGTCATTAGTATTCTTTATATAAAAATGCTCACCCTTATTAGTATTCTTTATATAAAGAATACTAATAAGTGATTTTTATATAAAGAATACTGATGAGGTTGATGGTGTATTACCGGTTTTAAAGATGTATGCTTGTGACCTATTTTCTCGATGTGATTGGTTCATTTCCTTATGAATTATTAATGAGTTTTTGAAATCAATGTTAATACATGTTCATGAATTATTAGCTTAATTAATTAATTGTCACGTTAATTTTCTCTTAGCGGATTCAAAGCCGTTATTATAGTAATTTATAGAAAAACATCAAAATCGGTAAAGTTTGGTAAAGTCTCTGATACACCAAATATTAATTATACGGGCATGTCATTACGGTTACTAGTTACGTCACCGCTATATATCAGGATTTACGAGTGTGGTCACTCCAACATGTGCAAATGTTTTGAAGAAAAAGAAAACGAGTCGCACGAAACGAGTTTTTCTATTTCTTTTATAATATAAGAAGAAGATATAAGCATAGTAACAATTTTACTGCAAAGATCAATATTTAAATTCTCCTTACATGCTATCATTGACGTCACGCGTATGCTCCATTGCTGCCAGGGGCAAAAATAAGGAAGTCGGTGATAAATATGGACTTTTGCATTTTTATCGATTTTGAATGCGGAAACAGCTGCAAAACATTTTTTACTTCGCAATTTTTCCCCCGGGCCTCGTTTTCGACCCTTATACAAGCTTGTATTTCTTTTTCGGGCTCCTTTTTCTTGGTTTGTGACAAATTGTGGATTTTAAAACACTATCATTTTGTGCATATTGTTTTGATAACAAGCAGAGACGAAGCGAGGAAAATTGTAAAGCCAAAATTATAGTGGCAGGGCATTATTGCGTCATAATGCACGCTTACTAGTAAATCAATTTGCGTGTTTTTCTTCTTTATATTATTATATTTGGGTTTGTAATTACCTCTTGTGTCATTGTTTTCTTTTATTACCAAAACTGTCCGAGTCAGTTCTGACTGAGTTCACATTTAATTTTAGCACTTCCATCAGTGCTTTTTTCCTTTCTTCTCCGCCTAATTTCATGGCTACCATATCGAATATATGTGGAAGGATACCGACGCTCGCTGTTGTCACAACTTGAACTGCTGCAGTAATATTAAATTTATGGAGCATATTGACTAGCTCAAGAATACCATACGAGAACACAAAGGACCACAGCACTTTCAAACCAAGCCAAAATAGGTTCGTATCGTACGGTAACAATTTCTCTCTGATGTTTTCATAAAGCTCTTTAGACACCACAGGTAATAACGTTTCGTTTTTTTTCAGATGGGCTTTATCACTGACGTCTTTGTCTCGACGTCGACATTCTTCGTATATTAGGCGTTTTAATAAAAAGTATTTCTCTTCCACGGCCTTCCAGTAAGTACAACAGTAAAATGATGAGACAGAAAAAGATGCGAGATATGGAATAAAGTAAATAAGATTTAGAAACAATCCAAACAGGAAAGACTGTGTTGCGAATACCAAAATATAATAGATATGAAATGTAAACGTGAGAAAGGCGACTGTGCAGAAAACATCAAACCACCAGAAGAACTTTGGATGGGAATATTTATCCCGGTGATAAGTATACTCAAATTCTATAATTAGCTTAAGGATATATGGCGTTTTATATGATAAGGCGTATAAATATATAAGAGCGACGAAGGGTAAGAAAATGAAAACAAGAAGTAGAAAAAGAAGCACTTTAAGAAAATAAAATGCATATAGTTTGATAGTTTTTAAAATAGTCTCTTCATTTGGTTTAATTAGTTCACGCGGCATAGTAAATATGAAATTTTGCATATCCTTTATGTTTAATTTTTCGTTCTGTCGCAAATACTTTAATATGTCAAATGGCAACTGGACTCCCCCGGCAAATCCTTCATTTTCAAGTGTATCAATGAGTTTGGAGATTTTCAGCTCTACCTCTCGCATGACAACGGCGATGGACGTTATAGCTATGTAAATGGCGATTATGGGCACTAGTGTAATAGCACGGGCTATTGAAAATTCAAGCCTAGTAAACAAACAAGAAAATACAACAGACGTCTTCAACAACTCTCGATGCATTTCATAGAACGACATTAAATTCGCAATGCAAAGGTTGACGCATGGGCAGAGGTTTATTCGCGGTGTTGGTGGACTACTTCCTCTTTTTTCGTCATCTAACTCATCTTTTCAAAATGTTCCGTTTTCATGCGTTAGCACAGCATACGCCATAAACGCCAATTTTTAATTTTATTTGCTCTTCATGTTTTTGGGTACTTTTAGTCACTCACATGACATGTTGGCAATTAGATTTGGAAATGCACATACACGTAGATATTTAAGCATTGTGATCCTGATAAAACCCCGAACTAATTTACTATCATATCAAAATTTTAAAATCCGCGACCATGCACTGTCTCTGTTAACAGATTTTGTAAGCCTATTTCAAACGATACGAAATTCTTTTTTCCGGTTCTCCGTGCTACGAAACTGACAACATGCTCCATTGCAGGAACCAAGCAGCAATGCTTATTCAGCAATTTATATAGCCCACTTGTTTATTTTGTTTACGTTTTTCTGGCAGGCAAAGACTTTCATATTAATTATAGCTCCAAGGGAATTTCGTTGTTGTCATATGCATCTATGTTAAATCACAATGTTAAATTTGCCTGCTAGCAAAAGTGGTCTATAGACTGCAGAGTATAGTATAGATGAACGCGTTGTTGATTTCGGAATGTATGCTATATATAATCAGTGACAAAAAGCAACCATATAGTTTATCCAGCTGGCACATGTTTGTTAATAAGTGCATTTACGAAATATTAAAATACAAGCTTTGTGGGCAAAAATTATATCATATATTTTTGCACGCTATCGAATATATGATATATCATGCAAGTTTTATAATAATTTTTTATATCAATAAACGCAGATTTTTAAGAATAAAAAGTATTTTGAGCACGTTTTGAAATTCAAAGCCAAATTTGTGGTGTAAACGAACAATTTCAACCAAATGCTATACAATTCAAAGCAAACAACAAACTCGCGCAACGACCAAGTACTAGTGAATTCACTAGTGAATTGTGATATCGGCTATCGCTCCTCGATCGTGAAACTTCGCAATAACTCAGGGAATTGTTGATGGATTTCGTTTAAAAAGCTACCAAAAGCAACAGCTTGATTAGGATAACAATTTGATATATAGCTACTTATACACTAAAGTAGACTTTAAAGTTTTCATAAAAAACCATTAAATAATTTTGGTATTATTTTGCATTTTGTGGACATCTACAATCCGAGATCCGTGATCCATGATCGGAGAAAACACGCGCGCGAGCCCAATTTATAAGTCGCCGGGCTTCCGCCCCAGTGACTAAATATATATTTTTACAACATTTGAATTGCTTCCGAACGAAAATATCTCCTTTTGGTTTTGTCGAGTTCAAGAAAAGTCTTCATAGGATAAATATTTATAAAATAACATGTATATAACGCGTGCTCTGATTGGTCGAAACCCGTGTTTGGATCAGGCCATCCAAACACGGAAGACTATCGTGTTGTTGTTATTTTATAAATCAATTACTTTATGGTTTCCGTGTTTGGATGGCCTGATCCAAACACTTGGGAATGTTGCTCGAGTTAAGAAAAGCTCGCAAAATCACTCGCCTTCGGCTCGAGATTTCGCGCGCTTTTCTTAACTCTCGCAAAATTCCCGCGTGTTTGGATCAGGCCATCCAAACACGGAAACCATAAAGTAATTGTATAATATAAACCACATGCAGAGGGTAATTTCGTTAGTTGCAGAACAATCTCATTCCAAATACGGTTTACAAGTTGAATGTAGTGCATATCTTTTGCAGGAATGTATGCATACATACATAGATTATTCAGCTCACTCCCCGTTGGGGCTTTTCAGTGACCGATTACATCAAGTATCTCGCTTACCTATATTATGTACGTAGCCTAGTACACTATTGCCGATTACTGTGAGAATCCAACTCCTTCATTGCAACAATTACTTCACCATTTGTATGCATATATACTGCATGCACCTACTTGTGCGTAGCTATATTTTTTTAGCAAATCAAGCTTTCCTAGATTGCCAAAAATATGCATATAAGTTTAAATACCTTTTCAGATATTGAATTCCGCCAGTTCAACGTACGTCTATAATATTATTCCACAGTTTCCGCCAGTTAAACATATATTGTTATTCTGCAGTTAAAGGTCAGTTATGCCGGATTTCTATGCTAAATCTTATTTATATTGATCCCCTGTTCATATATACCTGTCATTGTGTCTTTCCCAATGTTTTGTTATAATTTTGCTTTTTTGGAATGTATTTCTATAGAAAGTTCAAAACAAAATGAATAAATGCTGAGTTAACTTACTTACTGAACAAAAACCATTGTAAAAGTATTTCGGTATAATTATATTATGTTGAAACAAAACAGGTATTTCAGACCTATTTATATTCTGTAGCTGTAGAATAATTTTAGTCAAGCCTGTTTCAAAAGTCGATTGTAATTTTTATTCTGAAATGGCCAATGTTATATATGATGTAAGTTTTGGCACAGTGACTTTGGCCTCAGCTATACGTATATATCCTGTCAACATGGTCATGGACGATTTTCTTTATTATGTTGATGTAAAAGCCTAACAGTTGTCTCCCAAATAGAGAATTCCGTACTGTGCCTTTCCCGCAGCTTTCTTTTGACACCGTCCCTGTTTTCTTTCCCAGTATTCTTTCTAAGTTCTAACTAAAATTATGATCGATTACGATTATATGTTGATCAAAAGTTCTGTTTAACTTCAGTACGAGGGCAAATATCCGTTATTTGCTATTCTGTTTAATACAGATACGCTAGCACTAAGACAGGTCCTTAATGCTAACAGCCAAACCTCGAACCTTCGGCGAATAGCAGCATTTTCCGCATACTTTTCGTATATCGCAATTATTAGGCAATTGAAAAATCAAAGCGGGAAATATATGCGTAGATTGTACATTCTGCATGAATGTGCTAAATATTAATGAGGCGAAATACTGAACTGTTTCAAAATATAGTCGGCAAAGTTTTATTGGTTGAGATATGAGATAAAGAAAAGGTGCATGAAATGTCCAAAACCAATAATTTATTATGTTACTCAAGCATATATTATTTAAGCGGAACACTTTCAAATTACAATTTGAGCCCCTTTTTGTTATAAAAAAACAAAACAAAAAGTGCAGCGCGCGATGCCTGCATGCAATGAATGCTCAGCTATGGAATTGAAACGGTTTTTTCCGAATTGTTTAGTCTATTTGCAAACTGCTGTAATAAGATCCTGGAAAGCGTTGTTTAAGAAGCGTAAAATTGCAGTTTGTAAAAAAGGCGTATATAATAGTCGGTCAGCACGAGTGCGATGAGTAATTGTAATTCGTTCCTGAGCGTTGAAGGTCAAAAGCAAAGCGAAATTTACTCGCCCTTGTAAGGTCTCATTTCTAGTTAATGCGCGAATTCTATCGCCTACGCTGGCTACGCAGACAAGATTCCTACCGTTACTCTCGCCATGCACCGGCTTCGCCCCGGCTGGAGAAAAACCATTTATAGTTCATATATAAGTTGTGCATGCAGGTGTCTTTATATTTGTTTCCGTACGTAGTCTACAGTACAACCTATAGAGCTTAAGATTTTGATTTCCTATTTCGTATTACTGGTTTCAGTAATTTCTCTTTTCTGAGTACTCATGTTACTACCCAAGTCTTCTGAAGTCATGTCCTCCTATAGTATATACACGGGTTTCGTCACTTAGTTGAACCATGCATAATTAAATACGTATACATGGTTATATCTCTGAGTCGCTTCATTTTATACTTACTGGTATATAGGAAGAAAAATCAGCATATTGACTTACCTTTCAAATGATAGAAATATTTAATGTATTATAATAGTAAGTTTTCTGTAAGTTGTACTTTCCGCGTAATTTACCAACTCGTTTATTTCTAAAGACTCGCACAGTTTTACATGTAGAGACTGCTACCGGTGTATTTTATACAAATTTCCATGCATTTCAATTTTAATAATGTCATATACTGTCATATTTGTTGTGGATTTCGTTATAAATTAATGTAGAGTAGCAACAGCCAATTATATTCAGCTAGTTGATATTATTCATTATTATATATATATATATATATTACTTATGACAATTTAGATTGACATTAGCTACCTTTTCGGCCAATCGGCCTCTCTGTCAGACAATCTGTCTTATATAGGCAAATTTATTTTTCGAAAATTAAATTGTGTGATAATATAAGCTTAGAATCGAAGTTTCCCCCACGCCTAGTACTAGGTCGGCTCTGGTCCTATTGCTGCATGGAACTTATCAAAGTGAAAATTCCTTATTCGACCTTTAAAATTCGGGTATATGCAGAGGAAACTGGACATTTTATGTAAAGGTCCCCCATATATAAATGCAGAAAAACAACTATACTATAATTTAGTATATATTCAGCCTTGCATGCTTTTATGTCATAAAATGATGCGTCATTGCAGCATTATTGCATTTTGCATGTGAATTTGAATTTATTAAGTCGGTAAAGATCAAATCTACGATAATTAAATATTAATATGTAAATACTGATGATTGAAACGTCGGTCATATCCTCATATTTCGCGCGCGCAAAATAGGGTTATAGGGAAATATATTCGAGCGCGAAACTGCACGAGGATGTTATCCGAACGTCGAAGTGTCGAACTTTTCATTTGCTAAACCTAATGCAAATGAGCTCACACAATGAGTTTCGGAACTATAGGCCTTAATGAAAATTAATAGTATATGTAAAGAATGTCCAGACTTTCTAATTCGTAATCTAGTCTAATAAAAACAATCATATAATCTAATAAAACTGATTAATAACCATGCTGTGTAGACTTATTGCAAGATTAATAGCAATGCTGTGTCCCTTATTTCGAGGGGATTTTTCCCAGCCGGCGGGAATGTAATCATATTTCGGGAGTTGAAAGACTTGAAATAGTGTCAGCATGCGCGTTTAATATTTTCTTTGTATTCCTGAAGGACGAGTCCGACAAGCATGGCAAATTGGAGTAGCTATATCCGGTTTTTCGGGGGAATCGGGCCTTCTGCCTTCCTTAGAGTATTTTATTACCCTTTCATGTAAAGCGATAATTATTATTAATTGTGGTTGTGGAAAACACGACGAATAACTGTTTGACAAAGCTTTCGATTATCAAATTATTCACGTTATTTGCCCCAATGCAAATCAACACATATATAGTCGTGTTATGCATACGTACAGAAAATTAATCCAGTGATTTGTAAGAAAAAATAGTGGCATGCAAAGTAAAAAGATATTCATTATTACAATTTCTCTGCGAATATATTTTTTACCTAACATCACTCTGAAACCGAAATTGCGTAGCAAGTTGCAGCAAAAATTGCCTCATCACAACTGCCAGACCCTGATTTTGCAATGCACTCATGCGAAAGTAGAACATCATTTTGCCCAGAGAAAACGGATGTTACCTCATACATGGTAGCTATGTCTAACAATTTGCACCTTAGAGAAGAACTACACGCTTTTATATCTGTATTTATAGTAATACGTATCGCATGCACGTTAACTTGCATTTCATTGCACATTATCGAACTGGAACTAAAGAGGCAAACCTTTCATATTCATATATATATGTACTGGTAAACACAAGAAAAAATAAGCATTCAAATAAACAAATCTTATAGTTTTCTGAATTTCAAATGTCTCACATGCCTTCTATCTGCTACAAGCGTAATGGTTAGAAATGCGTTGGCGGTGCGTATTCTACGTATTTATTTCAAATTTACCTGCTGTGGTGAACTCCTGTCGAATAGCCTCGCGAGTTACCAGACATCACTGAAATAAATGCGAACCAATAGTGTTTTTGCGGTCGGCATATTACTGAATAAAATCCGCACAACATTTGTAACGGCTAGCTATCGTTCAGGGGCCGGTTGTACGAATGCCGGATAGGAAATTACGAGGACAACTATATTATTGCTGCCGTAGGCAGCTCCCTATTCTTGACGCCAGAGTTCACTCGACCCAGTCTTTCGCGCGATATATATATGTTTGCATGTCAAATCTCGATATTATTTGGGTTTAGAGGGTTGTCTGTCCACAATTTCCGGGCAGAAAGTCGAGCTAAAGGAGAATTTTTAAAATGGGGGGAGAGGGCGAGAAAATATTGTATTGCGCGCTGCAAAATATACAAACATTTCCCGAAGAAACACAGGTAAGTATGGCTTTATTTCTTTCTGCCGAATTCATCAAGGCGATGAACTGTTTAGTGTTCATTCTAGAGGAAAGCAATATGCTTTTATGAGTTTATCGGCGCTTCTTTCAGCACGAAATATTCCATTGTCCGCGTGGTCTAAAACAACATTTAATAATGTCTTAATACAAGGAGACAAAATGTATTTAAAAGCTCTGAGTAATGGCTTATTAGTCCTAGATCCTGGTGTAGAATATTTGTCTATAGATAACTTACCAACCATAGTTAGTGTTTATAATTCATGTACAAATGATATTAAATATCTACCCGTGGAGGTTAATTAATTCATGTACGATGATAATTCCATCTCATTAGGCCCTTATAAGATGATGTAATATATCCATATTTTTTGTAAGTTTGTCACAACCATAACAAGTAAATATACCATAATTTATCAACCAAATTTGGTTTTCATTTTCTGCCTCTACAGGCAGATGAATGTTACTTTGTCCACAACTGGCCCAGCCACAATGGGCAGAATGGCAGATCAATAATATTTTGTGCCTCAACGGGCTCAAACATGCTTTCTTACAAGATATGTCATATGTCGGTCTGTGATCGACACAGTTAATATATCGCCTGTGCCCCATCTATGACGGTGACAAATAGTGATCTAGCTGTAGTCATAGAGCCTGTACCTGTGATCATAGCACAAAATATCAATCTACCTGTTGTGGTAGAGCCCATTGAGGCACAAAATATTGATCTGCCCATTGTGGCAGAAAGAAACATTGATCTACCCATTGGGCTATTCCATTTAATACCGTACCCCCCCTATGGAGGACCCTGGAATTCTTCAGGGGTAAGGGGCCATTTTGCCTTGGAATTCTTCAGGGGTGTGACTATTTAGGCTTGGAATTCTTCAGGGGTTGAGTAAAAAAATTGCATTCTTCAGGGGGTTGCAGTCAAATTCTTCAGGGGTAATAGCTGTAAGACAGGAATTCTTCAGGGGTAGGTGTTGTAAATACAAAATTCCTCAGGTGGGCTGTTGAAAGTCAGGAATTCTTCAGGGTTATAGAAAAACCCCTGTCCTCGATAGAGGGGGGGGGGTTACGGATTTTAAATGGAATAGCTCATTGTGATAGAACCTGTGGAGCGTGTTGAGGCACAAAATATTATTGATCTGCCCATTGTGGCAGAGCCAGTTGTGGCACAAAGTAACATTGACTGCCTGTTGAGGCAGAAAATGAAAACCAAATTTGGTTGATAAATTATGTTATATTTAGTTGAAAAAAATGGTTGTTACAAACTTACAAAATAATATGGATATATTACATCATCTGTAATGGGATGGAATCTGCGATATAAAGAATTAAATATTTCCAACATATGTCATGTGGATCCCTGCTCACAGTTGTTTTGGAGAGATATACTATTATGTTGGTTTGCTGTATAATCATGTATTTTGACAATTCACTGGACAGTACAGATGAACACTGATGGAAGCTAAATGCTAAATAAATATGAAATGAAATATCTACAGATTGGGAACAAAGACTGTTGTGACATGTTTGTTTAGCATGTGTACTTCTTATATATTATTATTTACAATAATCACAGTGTTGTAATCGCACTGTTGTAATATCATCGTTTGGACAAGAAAATAAATAAATATACATACAGTGTGCCATTAGCAATATATGCTTACAACTACAATGCAGTGCGGACGTGTGAAAATTTGCTCAACGTTTATGGTTGTAATTTTGGCTGCTCTGTTGCTGTTTCTCCGTGTCAACTACAGGAGAGAATCTAAATATTATCCAGCTGATACTTCAGTATCATATTTTCCTCTTGGTAGATTTCCTACAATGTCCTGGCGATATTTTAAACCAATTTTAATTAAGCCCACAACGAATGGTCGAAAACCATCAACTCATTCATCACGTAGGTTTAACAATTGGATTAGTTTTGTCTCGGGCCTCTTACTGCTGTGTGGCGATGTTAGTAGCCACCCTGGACCAGCTATTTCTGCTGACATTTTAAATCATAAAACGGACAACTCTACTGCTATCAAGAGTCTCGTATTGAATGCACGAAGTCTTAAGAGCCATCACAGACTTAACGAAGGGCAGTCAGGCCGGGAGTTTGAAAACCTGCATCAGTTTCAACACCTTGTATATGCCGAGGATGCTGATGTAGTATACGTGAACGAAACGTGGCTAAAAAACGACATTATGGACTCTGAGTTGTTACACTCTGGGTATATAATCTTTCGGAAGGACAGAGAAAATAAGCGTGGGGGCGGTGTTCTTGTCGCAGTTAAATCAGAGTCATTCAGAACCGTCAGAGAATATATTACACCCTTATCCTCTGACTTGGAAATCGTCTGTGCGGAAGCGGTAACGAAATCAAATAGGAAATTTGTGTTTTGTTCTTGTTATAGACCACCAAATGCGTACAGAAATTGGGTGGATCTATTTTCTAACTTTCTTGACGAAACGTGTAGTGTTTTTGACAATATGTTAATTTGTGGTGACATTAATTTACCGAAGATCCCCTGGGAATCCCCTGAGCTGATAGATGGTGCTAACGAACAGCGGTTTGTTGACACACTTAATGACCATTTCCTTACCCAACACAATACCATTCCAACTCGCGGGAATAATGTCTTAGATATCGTGATCTCAAGCGTGCCTGAGGAAGTGACCATAACAGAAGTGTTAAAACCTGACGAAGCTGAAATATTTAGCGATCACTGCGTAGTCGTTTTCGAACTTGCAATTTCTATTAAAGCACTACCGAAGAGTCAGCGTTTCGTTTATGACTACCGCAAAGGCGACTTTTACGGTCTACGATCTTCCTTACTCGCCATAAATATGTCGAACATAATTTCAGATGATAATTCCGATATCAATAGAGACTGGTGCCACTGGAAAGACGCTTTACTAGCTAGTGCAGATGATTATATACCTAAAAAAAAAATTAAGAAAAATAATTCAATACCTTGGATTAATGGCCCTATTATTGATCTGATAAAGAAAAAGGAATCTATAAGACGAAAATTAAAACGATTTCCATCGAGCAATTTAAGAAATAAGTTTAAAGACTTACGCTCAGAGATTAAACGCAGAATGCGCGAAAGCCGCGATTCATTCTTTGTAGCGATTGAGCCTGAACTGAGATCAAATCCAAAACGCTTTTGGTCCATTCTAAAAATAAAATCCAAACATCGGAATATTCCTGAAACTGTATCCATGGCAACTGGCCTCTGTGAACCCGCCGTCGTCGCAAACCTGAGAAATTATGCTGACACTCCAGATAAGATCGTTAATTTATTTAACCGGTATTTCGCATCGGTTTTTATCCCTCTCACAGACACCATTTTGACCAGCGAAAGCTCTGAGCGCAATACAATAGGTGATCCAATTTTATCAGAAGTGATGTTTACCACCACAGAAGTCCTGGAAATACTATGCAACCTTGACACTAGTAAGGCCACCGGACCTGATGAAATCCCTGCAAGAATTTTAAAAGAGACAGCCCATGAAATCGCGCCATCTCTTTGCGAATTATTCAATAAATCGCTAAGATTGGGTGTCTTCCCGGCGGATTGGAAGTTAGCTAATGTGGTCCCAGTATTCAAGAAAGGGAACAAAGAGCATGTCGAGAATTATAGACCAATCTCGTTATTATCAATAGTGTCAAAAGTGATGGAACGTTGTCTCTTTAACTCAATCCAAGATTATGTTATTGGCTTAATTTCTAAATGCCAACATGGTTTTATCGCTGGTCGTTCGTGTGTGACACAGTTAGTCGATGTGCTTGATTATATTGGGGCCCAGCTCGATAATGGTGGCCAGGTCGACACAGTCTACCTTGACATGTCGAAAGCTTTCGACAAAGTCAGTCATCCAAAGCTGCTTAAACGACTGCGTGATCTAGGGATTGGTGGGAGGCTGCTGAATTGGTTTGAGTCTTATTTACACAACCGCCTTCAGAAAGTGACTGCTCTAGGCGTGTCATCTCAGACACTGCTAGTCACCTCAGGTGTACCACAAGGTTCAATTCTAGGACCAGTTTTGTTCCTCTTATATGTTAATACTCTACCTGACGCTGCGCATTCAACCGAAATAGCAACATTTGCGGATGATACGAAGATCTATAAAACCATAAGGTCACCTGGAGACACCCAATTGCTGCAGAAAGACCTAAACAGCCTTACTTCTTGGTCAACATCTATGGACTTGATTTTTAACAAGACCAAATGCAAGGCACAGCGCATTACAAGGAAAATCAATCCAATCGTCTCTGAGTACTACATGCATGGAGCCCCACTTTCCGCTACCACTGACGAAAAAGACCTTGGGGTTTACATCTCAAATAATTTAACGTGGGTAAAACAGGTTTCAGAACAATGTACTAAATCAAATAGAATGCTGGGGTTTGTGCGGCGTAACACAAGATTTATCACGAGAACTTCAGTAAGACGTTCTATCTATCTTACGTTAGTCAGATGTCATCTTGGATACGCAACACAAATATGGGCACCCCAGTCAAAGGAACTGATTCGAAAGATCGAAAGGGTTCAGCGACGTGCCACAAAGTATATTCTGAACTTACCTTTTCGCTGTTCTGAATCATACAAAGATAGACTGGTCAAACTGAATCTCCTCCCCTTAACCTACTGGCATGAATACTTGGACCTCGTATTTTTTTTCAAAGCAATCACAGGCATAATAACTGTGAATACAGGTGTTCTTCCAGCTGTTCGATTGACGAGAGTAACAAGAAACAACAACAGTAATGTCACGCAGTTTATCACGAGAAAATGTAAAACTACAACTTTCCAAAGATCCTTTTTTAATAGAGCAACACGGCTCTGGAATATTCTAGCAAATGATCTGCAACTTACTCTCTCTCTTCCTCTCAGTACATTTAAATCAATATTAATGGAATACTATAAAAACGCTCTTGTCCAATCCTATGACCCCGAGGACGCTCGATCATGGAAAACAATTTGTACTTCATGTAACGTTGCTCGCAACATGTCAAGTCGGCTAACTTGTTGTTTTTAACACATTTTTAGCCTAGTTTTTATAATCTTTGGACCCGCAGTAATTGGCTCACGCTGTTGCGGTGCTCCTGCCAAATTTAGACGTCATTTGTTGTAATTCCTGTTATGTTATGTAATTTATATATAGTAATTTTGTATATTTTTTGTTGGCGAAGCTAATAAAACTAAAACTAAATACGTTCAATATTACTATTTGGTCGAGGAATTTTGCATGCAGTTTGGGCGTCAAGGCAGCACTTTCCTTGCGATAGTAACTACTAGTATATATATATGTCACCGTAACAAATTTCGCGTAAACAACGCAAACAAAGCCATTTGTTTCCATGTCAACCAATTATACTATGCTCCAAACGGACCTCAACATCGTCAATACCTGGACAGAAGCTAATAACATGCGTCTTAACATTAAGAAAACGAAATAATTCCGAATATCTTTCCTAAAGACCCCGTTAGCAATTGATCAGCTGACCATCAATAACATTTTACTTGACATAGTGAAAAGTTTCAAGCTCTTGGGAACAACAATCTCAAGCGACCTTACATGCAAAAAATCTGATAAAATGCTAGCCTTTCCAAGCATTGCGACTATTTTCTAGCGGTTATAAGGTTATTTACTATTTATCTGCTTCTTAAGGTTACAGAGTTAGTTTTGATAGGGTTTTAGCACATATCACGGGATGTCGCGAATGACGACGGCTTTTTGCATTGGTGTTTCCAAATCCATATCTCTGGATAGCCTATGATATTGTTGAGACTGTTGTTCCATGCGTACGTTGTCATTCTTATCACGAGCTTAAACTCAGTTGTAGCATTCTTTGAGCAACATGAAAGCTTGTGCCTTGTGGCTTACTCAAAGTCGAGCTTATAGCAGACACCGCATTGTTTCAGCCGAACTTATAGCTGTTTTCAAAGCTATTTAGACAATTTTCGCACATTTGCTGAAGGAATAGAATCCCATAACGCATTTCTGTAGCTTAAATTGACACGGCGTCGTCGAGTTTGCTGCGTCATTGATCTTATAAACTCTCTATGTTCGGTACACGCGACAACGCCTTATTTCGATTCGTTGGTTTTATTGGCAATATACCTAAATAATAAGCTTGTATATAATACAGTTTACTCACCAATCTTGTATTCTACTGCAATTTCACAGCGAGACTGTGGCGTCACTGGTGTTCCGACAGAGCAACGGCCGGAATCGCGTTGCACGATCATGGCCAGAAATCACGGACATAATTTATCTATTGGACTTCATATCAATCTACATATCACGTTGAAATATGGCTTCAACTGTAAACAGTCAATTGTAGTCATATATAAAACAGCCAATTGACAGTCAATACTCTCGAAGTATTTAGTGTGAAATTGACCTCGTCTAGGTAACTATATCTATCCTGCATTTTAGTGTAAAGGCAGGATGCACAGTAACTTAAACCATGCAAGCTAGTATTACACTAAATACTTTGTTTTACAACAAGCGATTTAGTCAAGTTGCAAGCAACCTACATTATTCTCAGGTTTTGAGATTTACCGCAACATAGTAGTGTCATACATTTTTGATACTGTTTGTAGCTGAAGCCATATTTTAGTTCGATATATGCAAATTACTATCCAGGTGGCTCCCTACAGTTAGTACAGTTTGAAACACGATCTATAGAGATCAGACGTCATTCTCGCGTCCCACGCGTAGAATCTTCGTGACCCGGCAGAAATTTTGAAACAGGCCGCGGGAAGTTATTTTCGGAGACTTTATATCTGCGAAGAAACCACAAGGTTATTAAAATTGTAAATCTTTGAAATTTAAACAGTACGTATGTTTTTAACAAGTTTCTAAGCTTAGTTTTAATATGTTTTTTACCTATATACGTTCAGCATTATCTTTTATGATGTTTAAAATCTTCGACTTGTTGAATTCACTAAAAAATTCTGAAATTATATTTTATATTCTCTTCAAAGCAGTCTAGGACTGTGAAAGTAATATAATAGTCTATAGTCTTAAAGCTTAAAAATTTAAAACTTATGGTACTCCTGTCTTTCAACTCAATTCAAAAAAGTGTACGTTTGACTAGTTAAAGTGCTAAACTAGCACATATTAAAAACTACAATACAGACAGTTAATACGAGTTGTCATGAAAAATCAGTGAATGTTTTGAAAAGTTGTCACACCGATTTTAACAACAAAAACAAACTGAACGTTGCCATTAATAACATTTCCATTTCTTAATGTTTTGGTAATTAATCTTCCATTTTCATCTCAAACAGGTAAAGAATATTTAGCAGGAGCCAAAAAGTCGGAATGAAAATACACACCAAAGACCCAAGCATAAAACTCACGCATTATAATTCACACGCATGCGCACAATGCGATTATGTCGAGTCAATTTTTTTGACATCAGCAACTTCATCTGGACTTTCGAGTTTTAAACTTTGCAAAATTGTTAAACTATTTTAAATATCCAAATTTAAAAAATTCTACAAATAAGTTTCTCTGCAATCAAAATTCCAAAATATATATCTCGAAAACGTATTTATAAACTACCATTCAAATTTTGATATGTTATTCCTTGGTGGACCATTAATCTTCAAAAAAAATTCAGAAAAATTGACCGAAGGAAAAAATATATTGCTGCTTAAAAATAAAAGCGTTAAAGATAAGACACCATGGTTGCCATGGCAACACAAACGCTATTCCTGTTTGTCCATAAATGGACAGGCCAAGACCTCTTTACATTCCTGGAAATGCTCATTTTCCCCTTTCGTAAATATATCCGATATAAATTTGGTTGAAGAAAAATTTACTGAAAAGTGCCCAAAGTATCAGTGAGCTAGCCACCGTAGGGCACCGCAGTAGAGTAACGTCCGTGATTTCTGTTCACGCATGACACTTGTTCAAAGCATAATTTTAACAAATTATTCAGAAATTTTTGGATTGTTTATTATGTTTACTACATCATAATATTTATTAATAATTGTTTTTCCTACAGAACCCACATCTATACTGTGTTAAAACGCTTAACTCATTAAAACATTACTAATTAATGTACAAAAGAGACGAAATAACGCCCTATTACTATATATCGTGTAGTTGATATCAATGTTAATACATGTTCATGAATTATTAGCTTAATTGTCACGTTAATTTTCTCTTAGCGGATTCAAAGCCGTTATTATAGTAATTTATAGAAAAACATCAAAATCGGTAAAGTTTGGTAAAGTCTCTGATACACCAAATATTAATTATACGGGCATGTCATTACGGTTACTAGTTACGTCATCACTATATATCAGGATTTACGAGTGTGGCCACTCCAACATGTGCAAATTTTTTTAAGAAAAAGAAAACGAGTCGCACGAAACGAGTTTTTCTATTTCTTTTATAATATAAGAAGAAGATATAAGCATAGTAACAATTTTACTGCAAAGATCAATATTTAAATTCTCCTTACATGCTATCATTGACGTCACGCGTATGCTCCATTGCTGCCAGGGGCAAAAATAAGGAAGTCGATGATAAATATGGACTTTTGCATTTTTATCGATTTTGAATGCGGAAACAGCTGCAAAACATTTTTTACTTCGCATTTTTTCCCCCGGGCCCCGTTTTCGACCCTTATACAAGCTTGTATTTCTTTTTCGGGCTCCTTTTTCTTGGTTTGTGACAAATTGTGGATTTTAAAACACTATCATTTTGTGCATATTGTTTTGATAACAAGCAGAGACGAAGCGAGGAAAATTGTAAAGCCAAAATTATAGTGGCAGGGCATTATTGCGTCATAATGCACGCTTACTAGTAAATCAATTTGCGTGTTATATCTTCTTTATATTATATTTGGGTTTGTAATTACCTCTTGTGTCATTGTTTTCTTTTATTACCAAAACTGTCCGAGTCAGTTCTGACTGAGTTCCAGCAGTTTGTTCGTCCACCATAAGTTTCACATTTAATTTTAGCACTTCCATCAGTGCTTTTTTCCTTTCTTCTCCGCCTAATTTCATGGCTACCATATCGAATATATGTGGAAGGATACCGACGCTCGCTGTTGTCACAACTTGAACTGCTGCAGTAATATTAAATTTATGGAGCATATTGACTAGCTCAAGAATACCATACGAGAACACAAAGGACCACAGCACTTTCAAACCAAGCCAAAATAGGTTCGTATCGTACGGTAACAATTTCTCTCTGATGTTTTCATAAAGCTCTTTAGACACCACAGGTAATAACGTTTCGTTTTTTTTCAGATGGGCTTTATCACTGACGTCTTTGTCTCGACGTCGACATTCTTCGTATATTAGGCGTTTTAATAAAAAGTATTTCTCTTCCACGGCCTTCCAGTAAGTACAACAGTAAAATGATGAGACAGAAAAAGATGCGAGATATGGAATAAAGTAAATAAGATTTAGAAACAATCCTAACAGGAAAGACTGTGTTGCGAATACCAAAATATAATAGGTATGAAATGTAAACGTGAGAAGGGCGATTGTGCAGAAAACATCAAACCACCAGAAGAACTTTGGATGGGAATATTTATCCCGGTGATAAGTATACTCAAATTCTATAATTAGCATAAGGATATATGGCGTTTTATATGATAAGGCGTATAAATATATAAGAAGAGCGACGAAGGGTAAGAAAATGAAAAGAAGAAGTAGAAAAAGAAGCACTTTAAGAAAATAAAATGCATATAGTTTGATAGTTTTTAAAATAGTCTCTTCATTTGGTTTAATTAGTTCACGCGGCATGGTAAATATAAAATTTTTCATATCCTTTATGTTTAATTTTTCGTTCTGTCGCAAATACTCTAATATGTCAAATGGCAACTGGACTCCCCCGGCAAATCCTTCATTTTCAAGTGTATCAATGAGTTTTGAGCTTTTCAGCTCTACCTCTCGCATGACAAAGGCGATGGACGTTATAGCTATGTAAATGGCGATTATGGGCACTAGTGTAATAGCATTTAATAGCTTGGATTTATAACTGAAGTAGATAATAAATGAAAAGGTGAATATAAATATAAACCTACGGAGAAAAGATATTATACCACTTTGTTCTTTCCAAATAATTTTAAGGAGGATAGAAGATGGCGACATCGTGCTTTCTTGCAGCCTGTAATATTTATGATCCGTCGTCTTGTCAAATACACTGTGAGACAACAACACACAAAGCAACAGCAAAAAACAAATTGGAAAAAACCCCATCATTACAGTGGTAAAGATCCACGAAAAAATAGTCATTTGAAGAAACGAATCTCTTTCGGGGCAATCGTATTTCAAGTTTGTGAAATCGGGATTGGTAATATCACAGCAGATTCGGTATACTTTCAATGATGCCTTCTTTTTTAGATAACAAATTTTGTAATTTGTTGGATTTTTTATTTTGAGAACGATTTGTTTAAGAGTATTTGAAACAACAAAGTCGTATGGATTTTCATTACATTCTTTGGGACTTCGGTCGACATGTAAGTCGAAATTTCTTCTGCCGGCGTTCAATGTCAATGTGGCGTAGTTATAGCGTTCTATATTAAGCGTTTTTAGAATTTCTTGACCAATGTGGTTCACTAATGCTACTTGCATGTCTGCAAACAACCGGTCATTGTCACTAGTACCAGAAATGAGATGAAGATCTACTATATTAACAAGATTACCTTCTATAATTTGAATGATCTGCGTGATTTCACTTTTTTTCATCTGCAGAACGCAATCCTTGGCATCACGATTCAAAGTGTTGGTCACCATAGCGGGCAACTTAGTGCTGCTGCTGGTACTTGTTTTATCTTCGTTATATAATACGTCGTTGCTGGACTGTACAGGCATAATGAATGATATTAGCCCACAGTAAAATATCAAGAAAAGCATAGTGACTTGAATAAACTTTCTTTACAAAAATGCTGATCCTACGTTAAGATTTTTCTAAATGTCACTGCATGAGCGTTTAGTTCAACTGCACTATTGAAAAAGTATAGATATTAGTCAATGTAAAATACTTTAACTATGCAGGTATTTGCTATTCAAATTAAGTTGCACTACGGGTTGTGCCAACCGCTGAGACTCAACCACCATTACCTGCACTTAATAACAGATATGCTCTATATAATATGTTTAAATGCAAATATCAGTATAATAATATACTTAATATATATCCCATTTGATTTAAATTAATCGCAGTTTGCAATATAGCATGCAAAAATTTCGTATGAAGTAAGCATGTGTGAAATTTCCCCACAAAAGCTTATACCAGCAAGGTGCAAGTCGATTAATTTTGAATGTCATTCCGTTGGCATCATACTGTATATATATTGTGTACCAAGCAGCCTACGCATTTTGTTTCGAAGAAATGTCCCCATAGGCATGTAATGACTTCAATAAACTTTCTTCACAAAAATGCTGATCTTACGTTAAGATCTTTTTAAATGTCATTGAGCATTTAGTTCAGCTTCACTGTTGAAAAAGTATGGATATTATATAGTCAATATGAAACACTTTACTATGCAGGTATTTAGGCCTACTATTCAAATTAAGTTGTACCACGGGTTGTGTTCTGCAACCGCTGAGACTCGACCACCATCACCTGCAATTAATAACAGATATGCTCTAATGATATGTTTAAATGTAAATATCAGCATATATACTTAATATATATCCCATTTGATTTAAATTAATTACAATTTACAATATAGCATGCAAAAATTTCGTATGAAATAAGCATGTGTAAAATACCAGTAAACTGCATATTTTTGCATAAAAAGCCGGCTACATGTTGCATCGCATACTGGTCGTCTCTATACTGTGCCAGCAAGGTGCATGTCGATTAATTTTGAATGTCATTCCGTTGGCATCATACTGCAGCTATATATATTGTGTACCAAGCAGCCTACGCATTTTGTTTTGAAGTAATTTCACCATATAGGCATGTAGTGACTTCATGATCAATAAACTTTTTTCACAAAAATGCTGATCTTACGTTAAGATTCTTCTAAATGTCATTGAGCATTTAGATATATAAAATATCTTAACTAAGCATGTATTTGCCATTCAAATTAATTTGTACAACGGATTGTGCCAACCGCTGAGACACGAGCAACATCACATGCAATTAATAACAGATATGCTCTAATGATATGTTTAAATGTAGCCTAAATATCAGGATATATACTTAATATATATCCCATTTGATTTAAATTAATTACAATTTACAATATAGCATGCAAAATTTCGTATGAAATAAGCATGTGTAAAATATCCCCCCATTAGCTTATACCAGCAAGGTGCATGTCGATTAATTTTGAATGTCATTCCGTTGGCATCATACTGCAGCTATATATATTGTGTACCAAGCAGCCTACGCATTTTGTTTTGAAGTAATTTCACCATAGGCATGTAGTGACTTCATGATCAATAAACTTTTTTCACAAAAATGCTGATCCCACGTTAAGATTCTTCTAAATGTCATTGAGCATTTAGATATATAAAATATCTTAACTAAGCATGTATTTGCCATTCAAATTAATTTGTACAACGGATTGTGCCAACCGCTGAGACACGAGCAACATCACATGCAATTAATAACAGATATGCTTCAATGCTATGTTTGAAGGTAAATATTAGTAGCTATATATACTTATATATCCCATTTGAGTTAAATTGACCAAAATTTGCAATAACCATGGAAACATTTCGTATGAAGTAAGCATGTGTCAAATTTCCCCACATAAGCTTATATACCAGCAAGGTGCATGTCGATTAATTTTGAATGTCATTCCGTTGGCATCATATAGTATAATTATATATTGTTTACCAAGCATGCAGCCTACGCCTTTTGTTTTTAAGTCATGTCACCATAGGCATATAGTCACTTCAATAAACATTCTTCATAAAAATAGTGATCTATACGTTAAGATTTTTCTAAATGTCATTGAGCATTTTGATCAGCTGTACTGTAGAAAAAGTATAAATATCAGTCAATATAAAATACCTTAAATATGCAGGTATTTGCTATTTAAATTAATTTGTAGCTACTACGGGTTGTGCCAACCGCTGAAACACGAGCACCATCACCTGCATGCACTTAATAACAGATATACTTCAATGATATGTTAAAATGTAAATATTAGTATATATATAATATGTCCCATTTGATTTAAATTAATCACAATTTACAGTATAGCTTGCAAAAATTTCGTATGAAATAAGCATGTGTAAAATTTCCCCACATAAGCTTTTATCAGCAAGGTGCATGTTGATCAATTTTGAATGTCATTCCGTTGCCCTCATACTGTATATATATTGTGTAGTTACCAAGCAGCCTACGCCTTTTTTTTTGAAGTAATGTCCCCATAGGTATATGTAATAACTTCAATAAACTTTCTTTACAAAAATGCTGATCTTACGTCAAAATTCTTCTAAATGTCATTCAGCATTTAGATAAGCTCTACTGTAAAAAAAGCACAAATATCAGTCAATATAAAATAGCTTAACTATGCAGGTATTTGCTATTCAAATTAATTTGTACTACGGGTTGTGCCAACCGCTGAAACAAGAGCACCATCACCTGCACTTGATAACATATAATTCAATGACATGTTTAAATGTAAATATTAGTATATATACTTATAGCTATATCCCATTTGATTTAAGTTAATCACAATTTGCAATATAGCATGCAAAAATTTCGTATGAATGCTTAAGCACGTGTGAAATTTTTCTACATAAACTTATACAAGCAAGGTGCATGTCGATTAATTTTGAATGTCATTCCGTTAGCATCATATACTGTATATATTGTTTAGCAACCAGCCTAAGCCTTTTGTTTCGAAGTAAAGTCACCATAGGCATCATATTATCTTGCGCATTCCGTTCCACTGGATCTATGAAGGTAATAGATTATTTATATATAATACGTTTATTTGTCAAAAATGAAGTGACTATCGTTGAATATGTGGTATGAAAGTAAAATGTTGGCAGTGCACTGATATTTTAAACAAAAAAATATAGTTTATAGAAATTATATCCCAAATTTAGAAAAGTTCAACGTAAAGCTCACTTCTCTCTTATTAGTTTGCCAATTTTGAAAACACAATAATCAATAGCATGACAAAAATTGGACACAATTTTAAAGAAAAAATAACCATGTAATCTCGGAGAGAAACGGGTGGAAGCGAATATAACAACGAGATTCGGGGGTGGAAGCGAATTAGTTTTTTTCAATATTCAATACTCCTATACCTATACAATATCAATATTCATTCCTTCAATATTCCTATTCTTACATGCACTTACCTTAAATACTCTTTATATTTTTCCGATAATCTTTAATATTCATCTTAAATATGTTGTAGCCTTTGATAGCTATAATGGCATGCTTCACGTTGTGATCTTGATCTTGTATTATGGCGCATGTGTTCTGGAAGGCCTTCATCACCATCGTCTGAATCAGAAATTAGAGTCAATACTTCCCCCGGTTGAGAATATGTTCGATCCTAATGACTTAATGTTGAGGCAGACTGTATAGACTATCTCCAGCCTTATTCGCTACAATATCAGTGTCGACACAATTAATGATGACGTAGGAAGAGAGTTTGTTTCCCCAATACTGAATTCAGTGAACATAACGTCGTCTGAGTTTCTATTATCAAGCCAGACTAGGTCGACAAGATCTTCGGATGCGTCAAATGTGTCGCTCTGCCACGACATCACGGGCAGGAAATGAAACGTCGTAATGTGACGTTTGATGATGCCAGTGAGGTTGCTGGTGATCATTGAACAATGATGAAGTTTTCACTCTTGTCCTGGATTATTGTAACCAGCAGAGTGCCATACCCGCAGGCTAAGATTCTTGTGGCTGTACATTAAAGGTAAACACCCAGTCTCTTCCTTGTATTTCTCCCTAACAGTGTGCTGTCTGACACTTCGATCTAGCGTATTGCCTATTTGTGAAACGTGAAGCATTGCCAGCTCAGTCTGAAAACTTCCTGTTTCGTAAAATGTTTCGAACACCAAATTTCGTGGTTAATGATTTGAACCTTTTTGGCGTCTACTGGAACAGTAGTCGCCTATGTCAGCAACATGGACAGATACGGATCAGCTACGGATCAGCTACATTTTCACTTTTCCTGCGAACAGGCTCTTTGCATAGGTTAAGCCCGCATCTGCGGAGGTTTCCGAACTGTTTACGCCAATGCCTATAAGAATTTAGTGAAAAGTTCGCAAAAAATCTGCAAATTTCGAGCTCCAAAGAATGGTTTATTCAGTATTGAGGTAAGCTGTTTTGAATTGTAGAGTATACACGGGCTCACATTTTCAGTATAAAGAGTATAAAATACAGGATATAAAGAGTATAAAATACAGGATCTTGTTTCGAATTTATCAGTTTAAATTACAAATATATGATCGAAATGTTCGTTGATATCAGATACTGTATGTTGCAGCATGCATTTATTATTTGCTATAAAAATTTGGTAAAATTTGACGAGATTGCAACCTAATTTATTGTATTTTACCGACATATAGCGTGTGTTCAATCGGTGAGACTATTTATTGTTTATCAAGGCCTCGATCAAGGCTATAAATCTCGTTTATTTTTGAAGCTTCGAATTTAATATATCCTAGAAAGGAAATAAATCGAACTGGTTTTAATGTATAAATGTGCATTTTAAAAACAAAACATGCCATTGACTTTAACTTTAAGGGTTGCAGGAGGTGGCTATTTATAAAGCTTGACAAATTATGGTTATTTATAACATCTGACAAATTTTCTGACAAATCGCCCACTTTCTTTATAAAGCTGACATATCCAATATCATTAATAGTTCATGAGGAAATTAGCAAAACATTACTTTGCTCACATGATAATTCTGGATTACCCTGCTAGCAGAGTGTGCTTAAACACACTGCAGAATTGCTCCAGTGAAGAACACAAAGAAATCTTGTTCATTGGACCAGTGGGAAACACAAAGAAGTGGAAAAATGTGTTTTCGACCGGCAATTTTCAATCGTATCATATTTGGCCATTTTTTATCACAATCACTTTGATCTTTATTGGTATGGAAAAACAAATGTATACACTAAGTGTCTAAATAATAAAAGCACGATAATATGCTTAAGTTGGATTGCATTTTTATGCACCCTGCGTGACTGTATAGAAGTGTTCGTAAATTCAGAAGTTGAAGAACAACTATACATGCATGCGGCGAACCCACCGAACGATTCCAATGCTGTACAGCCTCAGGTTACCTTTCATTTCTAGAATTAAGTCTAGATTTATATATGGTGCTGCTATAGTGCGCTATGCATTTGTGTGGATTTTTGGCAATACTATCACATTCTGAATGTTGCATGCCCTTCAGAAAATTCACATCGAGATTTTCTCCCCTAGGTATCAGCACACTGGAACTGAAATTTGGAACTTTCGTTAAACTTTTACTCATATTTGCTGCCTCCAATGTGCCTGCGTCGCAATTTTCTTCTTTTTCATGGAAATGTTATACTCATCTGACGATAACGTAGCTTTGTAAATACCTTTAATTATAATTGTATTGTTGTTGAAGATGTCATATGTAATTTTTGTTAAGGAAAGGCATTTCCAAGTGTGCCCGTATAGACTTCCATTCAATTATAGTTTCTATATTGATATACTATAATATAATCAAATAGACAATCCAAAATAATTGAGGACTGGGTAGAGTCTATACAGTCTGAATTTTTGCCACCGAATGCATGGCGTTGGGGTGAGCAAAATCGAAGTATATGAAAATGATGTTTTGAATCCTTTGCTTGGCTAATGAAACAATGTAGTCAGCTTAATACCGAGCTATAACTAATGTTTTGAAACAGTAGTCAAACGCTACTCGTTATAATTATAACTACTTCGCTACTACTTGACCTTGTTTGTTTTCGTAATGAATACTGAAAATCGCAATAGAATGTATTTGCTGTGTAGCAATGCTTCGCCTTATATCTTCATGAATCTTCACTAGCTTTGACATTGTATTTAATTTGTGTCAAAAAGTTCGGGATGATATGGAACATTTAGGCCGTGAGCTAGTGCACCAAAAGATGGCTAGAAAACGAATTTCATTGGACACCTCGCTAAGCTAAAAGAACTTTACATATTCTTATAGATTAAAACACGCTGAATCCAAATCTAAAAAGTTCTTGTCGATATACCCTGCAGTTTTTTTGTATTTTTCGATTGAAATCTTAAAAATTCACTGTCGCGTGATTATGTTTATTAGCAGTTTCGCGAAAACGCATCTTTCAAAAATCATACTTCCTGTACGAACATGCGCCGATTATCTGCCGGTTTCTATTTTACTTACAGGCGACAGCTGTTTGAGGCATGTGTTTTTTATTTTCTTATGGTTTGTCAATGTGCGAGAAAGATCATATTGCATATATATCTTCGGTTATTCTGCCTGTTTCACCTAAACTTCGAATTTCAGATGCGTTCCATTGTATTATCTACATTTAAGCGATAGTTTTAAGTTATGACAGGACAAAAGAATGGTTTTATGGCTGCTCAACAAGTAGACAACGCGAAGGAAGTTAGCTTTCAAGATACCAGCGCAAACGAAAAGCTTTTAACTAAAGAATGGTTCTGCTGCTCTTGAGGTCAAGAATAATGACAATATCTTGCTGTTCTACCTTCATTTAAAGCCATTGTGTACATTTGGCGCAAGTTTTTATCTTTATAATATTATACACTTGCGATTTGTCTAAACACTATGTCTATATATATTATTTATATTCCTCATTGTTCACTGCAATATACATACACTGGCAGTATTTATCAGTTCTAAATTATAGAGCATATTTGTTTTGTGTATTTTTAAGATCCCAAAAGTCTTGCTACTATGTAGATTCATATTTGTATGTAGTTTAATTAAGATTGTACTGTACAGTAAACACTCCTGGAGTAAAATATAAATGAAAGGAGATGCATTTGAGCATTGGATGTCAGCCCACTATTCCTCAAAGCACATTTAGTACATCTGTTCTGTCCAGACTGCAGAATTGGTCAATGCTGCACCTGAGATTTCTCAATGTAAACGTTTTAGCACACCTGGGATGTGCTTTGATATAAACAATTTTTATACTCCTAATCTATCCCCTAAATTTCATTGTTTTTAATATCTATTTGGTCAATTTTGTGACCCTGACTGCTTCTTGACATGCCCTTGGAAACAGTTTTGCAGCCTTGCTCCTAGATTTGTAGATTCTGCACCACCAAGACCTCATCAAGAACAGCCCTTGAACTCTCTAGCTGCAGGTGTCTTCTACCCAGGTGTCTTGTACCATCAGTTGCTACATTGTTGTGTGGCTGGGGCATATGATTGCTGTATTCAGAATTTTGAGATGGCATAGCAAACCAAAGTGCCTAATTGTAAGGCAGATTCATAATATAATTTTATAATGGGTAGACTACCCCATCTATTATGCCTCTTGTTAACTTGTTAAGCAGCAATAGAAAAGCAAACCTTAATTTTGGCAAGGCCTTCAATCAGCCACATATACATCAGTGCAAATACTGCAAAACAATATAATGTATATTATTTGCACAGATATAGATCAGGGTTTACAGGTCGAAAGCCTTGTAGAGAAAATAAACGAGGTATTTTACATAAACAAAACAATGATAGGGTGTAATAATGTAATGTATTTTGTAAGTACTGATTATTAATTGTAAATAAAACAATTCCAATTGAAACAAAATTGCAATATTGTCTGGTACTGTTTATTTCTCAAGAACGTTCATTTAAGATGGCAGATATCGAGTCTTCAGATTATTTATAGTATTTTTGTGCTTTGCCAAAACACTTTATTGAAGCAATGATATTTATTAAACTAGAAGATATATAAGCCAAGCTTTAGTCAATTCGTTATGTGTTTTGTCAGACCTTGTTGACCTTGTTATAGGCCGTCCTTCGCAGATTTTGTCGCACAAACTACAAGGAAATAACTTCTCTCCGTCAATTTTTTTAGCGCATCAGAAAATTGGGCAATAGCCATAGATACCTGAAAGTTAAACGGATCTTCGTATTCGAAGTAGGGCAAACCGGCAAACGCTAATGTCAGGAAAGTATCCTCGTGTTGGCCTTCGTTTCCCCGTCGAAAACTACATTATCCACTGTCAATATGCCTTACAAAGCCCTCCATATCTTCACGAAGCTCTACTGTTTCTATATTACGCTTCATCGCTGTCAAAAAAAACATTCAAACGATCAGAAAAAAGCTTATTTTTATCGGAAACCTGATATGAATTAAATACGTAACATTTTGTTTACAAATGTTTTGTACATCACTATTTTGTATATCTTAAAATGACCCGAGATATGCCCGAGTTGTAGGCGGTATGCAGGCTATTGGTCCGATTCTTACGAAACGCTTTTTGAACGATGAGTTTGCACGGAATTGCTAATAAACGTAGTTCAAAACAGTGAATTTTTTAAGATTTCAATCGAGAAATACAAAAAAACTGCAGGGTATCTCGACAAGAACTTTTTAGATTTGGATTCAGCGTGTTTTAATCTATAAGAATATGTAAAGTTCTTTTAGCTTAGCGAGGTGTCCAATGAAACTAAACGTTTTGGTGCACTAGCTGACGGCCTAATTAGTCGGACCCCAGTAATTGGCTATGCTGTTGTGGATATCCTATCTAATAATTATTACTATTGTCATATCATTATTATTTTTGTAAAATGTTTTTGTATTTATTTATTTGAGGCAAAGTTAATAAATCATAAATCACAAATCAACATCAGGTTGATATTCTTCAGTTACTTGCTTTCCGTTGATTTTTTCTTTAATCCAACTCCTCTCCACCTCGTCAAATGGACATCTGCTTTCTTCTTCGAAATCAAGAAGTAGATACCAAAAATTCTGCAGCAAACGGTTGCATGCTTAAAGACGATCATTTCTGTTTTTTGGCTTCGCACGGTAGTCTTTTATCGAACGATCAATAACCACCGTACAAGAACAAAGGATAGCCAAATAGGGTACCTGGTAAGCCCAGATTTTTCCACGTAAAGTCAACAGCCTGCAGGGCAAGCATGCAAGGATGTCTTACACACAAATTTCGAGGATTTTGCAATTGACTGAGAACAAGTTATCGAATTCTCTACTAGGGCGACAAAATGGCGAAAGATATCAACGCATACAGATTGTCTGCGTTGTTTTCAGCCTGTGAAGAGTTCTGACGATGACGAAATGGGTGAAGACATTAGGCGAAACGCAACAAGGCGAAACGCTAGTGATTTTCTGATGATTCATTAATTCGTTGAATGAGAAATTGAATAACATATACAAGGAACTTTAAGAAAGTGACTGAATATGGAAAAAAGAGGGTGAAGGAGCGCGTTGAAAAACGAGGCGCTTAGTTTTTAAGATACTTTAAGATATTTTACTAAGGAGTGTGATTTTTACTTTAAAAGACTAGTAATTAAAGCAAGTTGGCTTCATGGAGTTAATTGTGGTGATAATAAGACAACGATGCGCCGATCTGCTTTGATGTGTTTTGGTCATGAATGATTCCTTTGAAATGCCAGTGGCGGAAATGGACTTTTTCTGGTTGTGGGCTAACCCTCCTGAATTTCGGACAAAACTGTCTAAATTTCCGGCAAACTCCCCCCTCGTCCCATTTAAACTCAAAATCGGCGGTTTTCAGCATTTTTTAAATCAAAATTTCACACAAATTGTTTATTTCAAGTAAACGTGGGGGCAATTCTTCCCTCCCCACCCAACCGAAATTTCTGTCACCGTGAAAGACCATGTTACTAGAATACCATACACAGCATTATTATTCCCTATCGTTGGTTTTCTAATTTCTATTTTCCTGTTTTGGGGGGAAGGGGGCAGCTGCCCCACTGTCCCTCTCTCGAACGCCTACACCCAAGCTAAACACGTCTGAGTCTCGGCATCAGCACGCAAGAAGGTAAGCAACATGTTTGCAAGTCAAAAATGTTTATATCATGGCATAAAAATCAGATTTCAAATATTTTTTACATTTGAATTTTGCAAAGAAGAATTGCCGTTGACCTTTTCCGCCAAAAATTTCATCGTTTGCTCGATCGGAAATTGATAAAATATATTAACAGCCACTGTAATTTATGCATTTTGACGCCATCTTGTGATGCGTGACTACTACTACCAGAATACTTTTCGAGTATTTGCTACTTTTTTTAATTACATTTCTCGCAAAGTATTCTGCTAGTTGTAGTCACACACGGCAAAGAAACATCATAATGCATAAAGTCTATTAATCCATGCATGAAGACTACAATCTTTTTCCTTTAATTTTTCCTATTCCTTTCCCTACTGGTGTGCTAATTATCATAACTTGCAGCTGAGAGCTGAGCTAAATTACAAAGGACGCAGCTTGCCTTGATCGAGTCAAAGGTATAACAAAGGCGCCTCTGGCTGCCTGAAGTAAACGGGAGTACCCAGAGAAAACCCACGACTTTTGGTAGAGCGTGGACTGACTCGTCCTGGGCTCACAGCGAGAATCTAGCCCACGATTTCAGAGGTGAAAGGCGCTTGCTCTGACGACAGCGCAACCGAAGCCCCTAAGTGCAACAAATATAAAAAGCAGTTGTAAACCCCTCTCGTCGCCAGTTGTTCATACGGGAATTCATACAGTTAGCTGTGCCTGAATAATAAATGACTTTAGAGTCAATCATATTTTAAAAAAATGGGTCACATGTACGGACCTTTGCAGTAAAGCCATTACAAATGAATGATGAATGCCTTCGGCTCGTGTTGTATATTTAATAGACCATGTTGTCAATTAATTATAGGTAATTCGTTTACAAATACTTATATATACAAGTACACATTACAAAAGTAATAACAGATTCGCGACTGGTCTGCATGAGTATCTACGTTGAGAAAATATCAGCGCGGTTATATATAACTATAATTGTGCCTTGCCTTTATAGTAAAACTACCTCTAAAAAGACGCTCGTATTAGGGACCGTTCATTATTATGCCCGGGGTTGGATGATCACTTTTTGGACTCAATCAAAGGTTGGCTGGTGAAGCAACATTTGACTGCTTTTTGTACAAAAATAGATCAAAATAATAGATTCATCTCAATCAATCAATCAGACAGCGATCGATTGCAACACAGAAAAAGAAATGTAACATCTGCCAAAAGTCAGGTTTGCGGTCAACAGAACAAAAATACAGAAGTTTAAGTACCAGTGTATTCAATTAGGACAGTTGAATTTTTGTTTTGTGTCACCATTGTCTTATAATGGCGAATTGCAGACTTAGTTGGTTTACAAATCATTCATACTGCAGTATGGTTTATCATATATATATATAGTTTGTATTTGATCAGCGCTAAAGGTTGGGTAAAACTTATTACCATACATCTTGACTACTTGAGGTTGGGTAAATGTGGTACTGTTTTCAATTTCTCTTTGGACCTACCCTGGCACCATAATGATGAATAGTCCCTAATCTGCTACTAATTTATATATCATGGTTACATATGATTATATGACACTAATTACTATTTACTACAAGTACATTAACGTTAAGAATCCATAAAGGTTTTTGTCAATAACGTCTTCATAACATTCACGATTTTCCACAAAAGAAATAACGCAACCCACAAATGACTATGATAAAGGTAACTAAGCCGCCAACTCCACCACCAATAGCAATCTTGGCTAAATAAACGATAGAAACATAGCCAATAAGCTTGATTAGAAGAAACACACCAGATAGTACTTGTAAACTAGCTTAAAAATAGCAATACCACGATTGCCGTAAAACATCTATTTCAAGCACCTTGGAAGAAGGCTTATTGAGAGGAGGCGGTGCGTTATTCAGTTATTCCATGATTAATCAATAAATCTAACGTATATATATTTCTTTGTTATGAAGGCCGGAAAGGGCTTAATAAGATAGAGAGGGGAGGGGGGTAGTAATACATTTCTTCTTTTGTCAAGGGGTATTCTTAGAGACGGGTTTTTATGAGAGGGCGACCATAATAGGGAAAAATGGGATATGCCGAGTGCTTTAGAAAAGCGTTTTGCATATTCTTACACATACATTTTGTTCATGACCTATTATCCCCGAGCCGGAGCGAAGCGCCGTGCGAGGGTACTAATTCCGCTTGGATATTTACACCCCGGTATGTGAAAACATTGTGGAATGCAAAGTCGTCCGCCATTTTTTTTGTCATGGACGGTTTTTTAAATTATGCGCATGCGCGAGTTAAAGCGGAGAGAAAACTGGTAACTAGCAACATCATGATTGGCTAAGACAACGATTTTGTTTTTATATGCATTTTATTTTTGGCATTTATATGAAAACGTTTTTCAAAATTGTACTCTGGAATCGGGACATATTAATTCAGACAAATATTAAGTCTCCAAAACAAGATAAATGAAAATTTTTTAGAGGACTTTCATTTACTAAGGTCAATAAGAAATAAATCAGTCGAAAAGCCGAGAAAGGACAGGATTTTCGAGTTTTAAAGCGTTTTAAACGGGTAACTGTTTATTTTGCATACTTGCTTTTGCAGTTTTGCCGTCAATTGGCATGGCATGCACTATAATTTGTGGTTTTGAAAATGCGTAGTTCATCCTGTGTGGTCAATACAACATTGTTTTAGTATTAATTCAAATGCGTTATACAGAAAAGAAGCAACATATTTTATCTAAAAAACTTCATAGTATAGAAAGTTTTATGACAATTTCGAAACGTTTTGTGAGACGTCTAAGATTGAATTTTACAATAGTAAATCAAAGCCAAAAGAGAACAAAAAACATACCTAATTTTATTGTTAAAAGTAAAAATCTTATCACTATTTTACCAGTTTGTACAGAAAAGAAAAGAAATATACAGTATTTAAAATGCAGTGTTCCTATGTTCGCTTGCGTGTTACCATGGTTACAGTAATTGATTTAGTTCTTCATGTTACAATAACTTTTGCGATGTTCGGGAGAATAATTATTTGGATCTAATGGCGAGGGGTTACTGCATGAATGTATTTCTAGTTTCATATTAAACAATGAAGTATTAAGTAAGTGCTAATTCAGTTTAATCTTTGAATATCTCTTATATTCCAATCTCGTGCTGTATGTAGCATGGTAATGCTGTATCATGTTATATTATTAAATGTATTTGTAATGTTTATGTAATTTAACGGGGCCGCAGTATGTGGCTTTCGCTGTTGCGGATTCCCTGCCATAAATTGTATGTATATATATATAGGCAAATCTAAATCAATAAATATGATCCATTTGTTCAGTTGTGTTGGAGCGGAAAGCAATGGGAAAAGTGCCTTTTTGTCATAGTATATCAATTGCCCTTAAAACGAAGTGCCCCTCCAACTAGACGTTGCTTCCGGCGCCCATTTGCATTGGTTTAATGAACTTTTTACAAATACGTACTAGGGTTTTAATTAATCAATTTTTAATGGAGATTTTCGATTTGAACAATAACTATTTCCAGAGTTACAGAATATTTATTAATATTAATATTAATGCTGACGTCAAGATGATCTTAAAAAGCGGTTATAAACGCTATCGATAAATTTATACTGAAAAATATAAGAATATAAATAGTACAATCTGCAGACATGCATGTTTCGGCGTTCAACGCCTCGTCAGTGCACAGAGGCCCAAGCTTACGTTGCGACTATTAAACCTATATTGTAAACAGTATGGATATGGTACTTTATATAACCTGTATTACTTACTGTAGAACATTGAACTAATGCTCTTGAATGGCACCCAAAAACGTCACACTAAAACTTACTGTTAACACCGCTCTTGCTGCCTTTGCCATTGTTGTTGTTGTTGTTGTTGTTGTTGTTATTGTTGTTATTGTTGTTTCCGCCATTGTAAGTACCTGTAAATGTGAGACACAAATAAAATCTGTTATAAATGTAGCAAAATCCTATTCTTAGCCAATATCATGCATTATTAGTGCTATAATGGGTCAAACACGGCGGCCATGTTGGATAGCAGGAACAATAGATTTCAAATCTTCAGGATAAACAACAAAAGCTTTCTTCTCCTGAGGATTTCAAATCTATTGTACCTGCCATCCAACATTGCCATTAAGATTGGATCAAAATCAATATAGGCTTAAGACTGTATTGGATCACAAATTAATTACTAATCTATGAGTATGAGATGTCATTTCAAAACCTCAAATTTGGGCTGATCGTCGCGGTAGTACCTTTCCTCGACTTCACCTAGAGCTGAAAAAAACTGCTCGGACTTGAAATCCCACCCGGTCCTCATTTTCGGATTAGAAACATTATCACTTAAAATTTCGCTCTCAAATATACGTCTCTCCGCTTTGAAGCTCCATCCTTTGCCTTTATGGTAAACCAAGCTCTTTTACAAGGATATAGTTAAGAAAGTCGGCAAACTTTTCGAAATTTTAAAGAAATCGTACATGCTTATGGCATTTTGTTTCAAACTCCTGCTATAATCGGTTTCTCAGCGAACGCTCCCGTGCAGGGACGCTGGAACTGTAAATCTAGAAAAGAAAGATAGCTAGGCGGAAAACCAGAGTATCTGGAGAAAAACCCTCTACGGACAGGAGATATCCCACTACCAACCTACTTGTATATGTTACATGCGTTTTCAAGCGCATCAAGTCAGTCCAGGGCATTCATGCACCGATCCAGTAACAATACTCCACTCTCGCCCTTCAGTAGCATGAAGGCTTAACTCAATAGCAAAGAGCAGCGCGCTAGCCGTATCCGGCACACATACTTCGCTTACCTAAAACTGTATAATCTACTAATCATTATATATCGATGACAATCTGCCTTGACGAGAATCTGCCCCCCCCCCCCTCCCCCTTTGTCCTTTAATCTTTCGCCCTCGTCGCTCTCTAATATATGTAGAGAACTAGTTGCAAATCTAGCTCTAGCGGGGTTTTGCTTTTATGGTAGTCTTGGACAGCCTGGAATTAGCGTAACATTACACTTACCTCTTCGTACTGCAGAATAGTACGCTGTGAAAGCACCCCCGGTTTGAGCGCTATCTGACGTAAACTTCACGAAGAGGTACCGGCCAGACGAAGTTACCAGCCAATTGCTGTTACAAAATTTGCCAAGGCTTGGTGAATATGTGTTATAACCATTAAACACTTGTAATGAATCACAGCTGCATCGAGAACAGACCTCCATGTTAAGCGTGCTAATGGTGAGTCTAACCACATAGTTAGTGTACGGAGCATAGATACGCCAACATTTTGCGGCATTGTTTGGGTATTGAGAAGGCCACCCTGGACCTCTTATGGTCCCACTGATGCCCCTGAGATATGTAGTCGTCAGACAAGAGCCTAGGAAATACGAAATATCTCACTTATTACTTTTGTTTGACAGGACTGCTTGTAGTACAACTAATCGGTCACTCATAATTATGAACATTTTTACAAGCGTACAGAGTACTCTCTTTTTCTTCGTCCTCCCCCTCTCCGAGGGTACTCTTAAATGTTGAATCCAGGACTTTGCCAGGACTGATGATGGGTATATCGTTGAAAGTTTCAAAAAGGGTACATTGCTTATTTACCCCTTCCCTCAAGCACACAGTTTGTACTCTGAAATTGTTAATAATTATGGTTGGCCCCTTAGATGATATCCTTCAACCTTTCATAATAGTGAATTTACAGTCATTAATCGTTCGGTCATTCATTCATTCGTTTATTCGTTCATTTGTCGACTTGTTCATTCGCTTTTCAATGTCGATAAATTGCCGGAATATTTAGAATGCCTACACCGGCTATACCATCATGCAATTTAAGTTAATGTTTCACATAATATTACACGCTGCGAGAATCGGACATGCGAACTTTGGTTTTCTAGTCTAACTACAGGGGCCGGTTGTATAAAAATGTAGTTAAAGTTAACTATAGTTAGCGTTAACTACCGTAGTTAAATCCTTAACTATAATTAGTTAACTACATGACTTAACTGCGTTGCACAAAACGTAGTTAGTCGGGTAGTTAACTAATCGCACAGTTAACTGCGCGTGGGGTGATTAAACATGAAATAACACAAAGTAAGCGCTGATTAGCAACCGCTGACAAGCATTTTGAAAACGACTGCGGACTCATATTTACCAAAAATGGCGGTATTTTGATTCAAAATATTGAAAAATATGCAAGAAAATAAGACATAAAGACCAATAAAGTCTACGAAAAAGGCGTATTTACCATGAAAGTCAAACTGCAGTTCTTTGGTAAAAACGACATTGTTTTTCTTTGTTATGGGTTGCCTCTCGTCATCGATAAATCTTCCTATGCAAAAAATATATTCCGTTTTCGTCGAAAAGACCAAAATTATAGCGTCTTAAAAGCTCACGAGTATCAGAAAAACCTTTCTAAGGAAGATGATGATTGAAAACCCTCGGTAAGCGTTGCTTTTAGTATTTTTTGACTGATTAAAGTTCATCACTCCTACAAAACGCCATATTTAACTACGCTTTGGGAAGTTTATAACTATGCCCTTGAGCATAGTTAACTTTAACTACTTTTTAACTGCTGTTAACGCTAACTAGGTTTTTATACAACCGACTTAACTACGTGGTTAAAGTTAACTACCATTTAACTAGAAAATGGGTAGTTAAAACGTAGTTAAGAGTTTTATACAACCGGCCCCAGGTATCTAGTTCCTTCGATATCGGTGTAAATCAAAATAAGTCTGGTAGAGTCAAACTTGAAGCCCTTTTCTCAAACCCTTTCAGATATGACGTGAAAAGGTGAAAGACAGAAAGATGAAAGACGCAAAAACTAACATGCTATACCGACATCCTCATTTCATGAACGGGTGATAAAATTCCAACCAGGGCATGAATACGAAACTCCGGTTTTATATAATGTTAGGCTAAGTCAAATTACTCGAGGAACTAACTTTACCTGCAACAGCGTTAACCACAAAGCAGAGGCCCAAAATGAGATAACCTTTAAAATAAGTAATTGAGATATTTGTTAAACAAACAGTATTTGTAAATATAGAATAGTTCAGTTTAATAGTTTTTTATCGATTACTGGGTTTTTCTGACATATGGACGGGATTTCATTTGAATCAAAGGCCGGGAAATGTTAAAATACGGCGATTTTGTTGAGGTGTTTTGCGAGCTGTTTACGTACAGAAACAACATCGATTGTTTCGAGATCAAACGTTAAAATTGGAGAAGTTTATAGCGAAACACAAGATCTGTCATATAGGAAAACAGATGGGGTGCAAATGTGTAATTTGATATCTCGTTCGCTTGGCCAACGCAATTTTATTGTTTTAAAACCTGGTTTCAGTGCTGTCACATTACTCACATAGAAGTTTAAAGAGTTTATAAAGTATCTTTGGCGGGGTATTCGAAGCTACATTTCGCTGTCGAAAGGTTTATTTATATATTTATGGAGAAGGTCGGGGAGATGTGGGACATTTGATCGATTTTTGTCTCCCACCCTCAGGAATTAATTTGATCTTAATTTCTTCTGGGTGGGGATATTTGAACTCAAAACCTGTAATGTGTTGCTCAAAAAATCAAATGCTCCACGCCATATTTGAAAACGTTTAAGTGTTGACAAATATTTTTAGCCTAACACAACAGTGGGGCAATTTGATCGCATTTAACTGTAGGCCATAGTAGGCTAATTAATAAAAAATTTGTACGAAAAATTATATTAAATCTGGCAATACCATATTACTAGTGTTAGTAAGTTGATAAATCAATATTGATGTTCATGTTAAATGTATAATTATTATTTGCAGAAAAACTGGTAGTTTGTAACAGTATATATTATGTAAAATATATAGAATGACATTGCTTAAACAAAACTTATTAATTACTAATTACTTTTAAATATAGTCGATGTTCTGTTATATTTACAGTATACATGTTTTCTGAAATGTTTAATCCCCGAGCCGGCGCGAAGCGCCGTGCGAGGGTACTAATTCCGCTCGGATATTTACACCCGGGTATGTGACAACATAGCGGAATGCAAAGTTGTCCGCCATTATGCAATGGACGGTTTTCTACGTTATGCGCATGCGCGAGTTCAGGCAGAGAGAAAACTGTTTTGTACTCGGGTCTCGGGAGTCGGGACATAAACAGACAAACAAACAAAGTCTCTAAAACGAGATAAATGAAAATTATTTAGAGGACTTTCAGTCAAAAGACCGAAGACAGACACGATTTTCGAGTTTTAAACGCGTAAGTGTTTATTTTTGTATATTGGCATGCAGTGTGTTTATAGTTTGTGGATTTGAAAATGCGTACTAAGTCATCCTGTGTGGTCAATACAACATTGATTAATCTTAAAAGGTATTTTAGTATTTATTCAAATACGTTATAGAATAAGAAACAACATATTAAATCTCAAAAACAAGTGCGAAAAGAAGTATAAAAATACTGTTAAAAAAATCGTTGAAGTTTTATGAATATTTCGAAATGTTTTGTGAGACTTCTAAGGTTGAATTTCACAGTAAATGAAAGCTAAAAGAGTACATAATAACATACCTACGTTATATAGTTGGGCAATTGATAATTTTATAGTTAAAATTAACAAATCTTATCAATATTTTACCATTTTGTACAAAATAAAAATGTTGCGTGTTACCATGGTTACAGTGATCGACTCAGTACTTCATGTTACAATAACTTTTGGGAGAGTAAATTGTGTGGTTCGAATGCGCGAGGGGATTCTGCATGCATGTATTTCTAGTATGTTCTGATATTGCTCATTATTGATTGGTAGTATAAGACTTGATTTAGTTCGATCATAGCTGCAGAGGTCAGGGAGCCATGGAGCGACGCTACATGTACCTCCACAGTCTAAGGGGCTAATTCCAAATTCAAAATAGGAATTCTGGAGTTACAGGCCAACTCAAAAAATCAGCTCCAATCTCTTGGAGAGAGAGTGGAGCTAGCTATCTAAAGCTACAGTTACTGGATATAACAACTCCAAAAATCATGTGGAGCTAGTATTTAAGCCTGGTTGGCTTGGTTGACCCCAGTTTCCTCAGCGGCTGAGCCAGCATCAACAAATGGCTACCTCCACAAAAATAGGATCTACAGGCATGGTTTAGTTTGTACATTTCATGAGCTGAACACAGTATCTGAACAGAGAAAGCATGACATTCTATAATAAAGCCTGTTTCGTTCTGAAGCACATGTTGGTTCAAACACTGAGTGCTTTGATCACATGAGCTGCAAAAAATGCATCTCCTATTATATTTCCCATTCTTTTAGCTTGACCTTGACCAATCTATCCTTTAGCCAGTCCTTGGCATGGCTTGTGAGAAGCACACCTGTTTGAAGCAAACATAAATACCTGCCTATTTTAGTCAATTAACATGTGAATTTACTACTGTTGTGCAAATTTACTACTGTTGTGTGAATCTGCTACTGCTGCTGTATTTTAGGTATTTCGGACTATTAAAGACCACCATAGTGTATTATGTTTATATACGACACACACAGTTGTAGAAGAAGGCTACATAAACTACCGCAAACACGAACAGCTAGTAGAACTAAATTTATTGGCAACTTGTTCTTGAATATATGGAAAACTGTCATCCTACCAATTGCCCGCTCCACATATATCCTAGCTGATACTGGCAATATTATTTTAATGTTTGCCTAACATTTGATGGTAGCATCTGCATGGACTTTGCTTTGCTTGGCCCTGATTTTACACTCGTAGAATCACTGGTTGGAAATTCTAATGTATCATTAATAATATTTCCCACAAATATATAAATAAACCTTTCAGCGGCGAAATGTAACTTCGAACCCTCGGCAACGATACTCAACTCTTTAAAATTCTATGTGAGTAATGCGAGACCACTGAAACCAAGAATCTTGGAGATTTTCACAAGCCTTTTTCATGGTTATCTCCCAGCTTCGTCGCGCGGCCACCAAGATGACCCTGGGGACAAGGTTGCTCCTGGCTTATAGCGTCTAAAACCTTGAGGTTCCCTATTACCGTCAAAAACCGTCAAGAGGCCGTCAAAAAGCCGTCAAAAGCAGAAAAACCTGATAAGACATAAGGCCGTCAACATTGGCTTTTGAAAATACTAGAAATAACAATAAGAAGGAAATCAAAAAAATGCAAAACAAAAATATTCAAGTAATTGTTATATATACAGTTCTGTGGTCAAGGTGGAGTTTTTTTTTGCAGTAGGGAAATATAGTAGATGTGATTTTTTGCTAAAAAATATACCAAAACGTCCAAAAGGCATAACATAATGATTAATGTATGTTATATATCTTGTTTTTGTGTTACTTGAAACACAAGTTACGTTGTGTTTAGAAAAGCGCAAGTTCGTAAAGTGAAAGGAATGCGTCCTGAATGGCCATGTGCATGCCACATGTGCTGAGGATTGTGTCAACCGGGTATCATTTTCTGCGATAATTGTTGCAAGTGGCTATATTATACACTTGCTAAAATCCGAGCGAAAGTCAGTTCAAAGAGCTTTCCAGTATTCGTCCTGGCTATGTCTGTACGAGATGTTGTTCTCGCCAGAAAGGCGGTTTGAATTTTAACAAAGCACTGCAAAGATTGAGCAAAGCAAGTAGGAAAGGTGATTCAAAAATAATCGCTAATGTTACGAAATGTTTGACGTAATTTCAGTGACGAAAGGAATTCTATTTACAAATTTTGTATCTACAAAGCCAAAGCAGCTTCAAATATAGAGTTTCAAAAATTTATAACAATTAATACACGCTTCTGGAAATTATGTCAGTGTTCAGTGGAGTGGACCTTGACAATGGAGTGTTTTTATCTCGGTAACTACTAGTGAAAAATAACGTAAGTGTACCTAAAGAAAGCAAATGCCCGAGCCTGGGAACAGGTGCAGTTGGATAATTATCGACAAATGCCCTAGGGGGGGGGGGGAGATGGTCACGTATGGAATTGGTCGAGATTAGCTTGCGTACGTGTAACCCAGTATATGCTGTCACTCAAATGTCATATGTCATTCGCAATCTAGCATTACATGCAATTGGCGTAATTAATCTTTTATAATCTCTATAATTTAAATGTACTAATGGACCGGTCATTATTTATGGCCAAACAACGGGGCTCTTTTGTAAGAAAAGTATTGTATCTTAGCACGCTATTGTGCGTAAATGACTTGGTATAAACAAGCGTAATTTTTTGATATTGAGAAAGATCAGGCGTTTATAGCTGCTGAATGACACGTTTTTATTTATTTATTTTATTTTTTTATTTTAACAACTTTATTGGAACCATAACAACTGAAATATTTACAATATTAGTGAAAGTAGGTGGCCCAAAAGGAAAGATGCGAACGAGACGATAGTTCGTCCCATGCAAGGCATCTTCCTTACTATTAATAATGCTATGTCTAACTATGGTTTATATATATAAAAATATATAAACAAACTATATATAACATATTATGTTATAATTGTACTTATAGTAAATAAAAAAGCAGAAAAGTCAAATAAAAGCGAATGATGAATAATAGAATTAAAACACAGATTCACAAGCAAATAGAGACAATAACAATGCTTTTGTGAAACATCATCACTCGCCTTTATTTCACGCTCTACTTCAAACTTTACTCAATTGCCTATGGCAAGAGCAGTCACGCACAAGAGACCATGTGCAAGGCATCGTCAAATCAAATGTTCTGTTCATCTCCAATTTATATCTGTCCGTTATGAACTTTTTGAACAGCGATAGATTAGAAAAGCTATTCGGAGGAGCAGCCAGAATAATTTTGTTCCAGAGTTTGACGATGCGGTTAAAATACGACGACTGGAACGTACTGGTTCGACAGTATGGTGTTTTCAACGTTCTCGCATTACTTGACCTGGTGCGACCATTCGTGACCAAAGAAACAAAGTTGGATATATCTAAATTAATGTGTCCGTACAAAGCCTTGTAAAACAATACCAAATCCTTTATTTCCCTATCATAGCACAGTGGCAGAAGAGTTAAGGTTACAAGCCGATCCTTGTATGATTGCTCTCCTTTTCTTTGCTGCAGGATCCATCTTGTCGCTCTTCTTTGCACGGATTCGATCTTGAGTTTAAGAGAAATATGTGCCGGAGACCAGACTTCAGTAGCATAATTAAGATGGCACTTTACCAACGAAAGATAGAGTGATCGTCTTACCTTCGTGTCCTTAATCAATGGACATGTCCTGCGTAGGAGACCAAGCATTTTGTTGGCTTTACACACAACGGCTAGAACTTGTTGGTTCCAAGTAAGGTGACTTGTTGTTAGAACGCCAAGATCTTTCTCCGCTTTCTGGACACTGGCCAATGTTTTATCTCCGAGGTGGTATTGAAAGTTGACTGGATTATGCTTTCTGGTCACTGAAAGAACTTTACATTTGGAGGCATTAAAGGACATATTATTATCATGGCTCCAGCTGTCGAGACTGTCGAGGGATTGTTGCAGAGATTCACAGCTATGAATGCCTGAAATGGTTTTATACAATTTGGAATCATCAGCATAGAGGGCTGTGTGTGAATTGTCTGAAACAACATTGGGAAAGTCGTTTATGAAGATGACAAAGAGTATCGGACCAAGTAAGCTTCCCTGTGGAACTCCAGAGGTAACAGAAGCCCATTCAGAGACTACACCATCAATGACAACTCTTTGAGCACGGCCGTGTAGGTAGTCGGAAAACCAATTCAACAAATTTCCTGCCACTCCATACGATTTTAGCTTGGCAAGAAGAATGTCATGGTCAACCGAGTCGAACGCTTTAGCGAAGTCCAAATATAGAATATCCGTTTGAGTATTTTTATCTAAATTCTCTCCGATGCCATGAAGAACAGACAGAAGTTGTGTCACACACGATCGTTTTCTAATAAAGCCGTGCTGTTCATCTGTAATCATATTGGAAATATGGTTGTACAGATTATTGCTCACAGAACGTTCGAGTATCTTGCTCACAATCGATAATAGCGAGATAGGACGGTAATTCTCGGCATATTTCTTAGATTCTTTCTTGTGGACAGGGGTAATGTTAGCGAATTTCCATTCCAAAGGCACTCGACCACAATTTAAAGAATGGTTAAAAAGAGCGCATAGACTTGGTCCAATTTGTTGGGAACATTCTTTTAACAAACGAGGATGAATTCCGTCTGGTCCACACGACTTGGTTACATCTAGATTTTGCAAATAACTTACGACTTCTTCCTCACTTACTGTGATGTCAGATAACTCTGACTCGTTACGAAGTGGGAACATATATTCACCATTGTCCGAAGATTCTTTCGGCTTTCGAAAAACAGATGCGAAGTACGAATTGAAGAGTTCTGCTTTTTGGCGCGGTGTTTTGCTGGTACTACCGTTGTATGATATTGATGGATTTGGATCTGATCGTTTGTGAAGCATAGCTTTATGATAGCTCCAAAATACTTTAGGATTATCACAAAAAGATGTTTCAATCCTTTTTAGATAGTCACGGTGTTTTCGCTTGATTAAGTTTTTAACTTTTTGACTGATAGTACGCAGATTTTTCTTCCGCGATTCACATTTATTCAATCGATATTTCTTCAATGCCGTGTATTTCTTACGAATAAGATGCCGAACTTCCCCGTCAATCCATGGTGGAGAGTTCTTATCCACTATTGTTTTAGCGGGAACGAAGTGGTCAACAGCTGCTTGAAATTGATCTTTCCATTGTGTCCAGCACTCATCAATGTTTTCGGAGAACGTTATTTCAATCGGATATCTCTGAAGAAATGTTCGAAGTTGTTGAAAATTGGCCCTTGGGAAATTGTAGATACAACGACGGACACGATTGGCTCCCTAATTGACGGACACGATTGGCTCCATATTGGATTTTTCATCCAATATGGAGCAAAAATGAGCAAATACGAGTCCGATCGATAAAAATTGTTCGTCGAAATAGCATATTTTCAGCTCTGTGCCTAATTAAAGCAGTGCATAACAAAAGGAAAAGCAATTAATCACGAATGTGTCATTTTAACAATGAGTTTAGAGCTGGTTTACAAGTGTTTATAATAATTATACATACGCAGGTATTTTATTGAAGTGAAATTAATCAACTTAGGTCCTAAAGGGAGTTAATTTTATTGTTTTAGATCCAATTCTCAACGGTGAAAATATGCAATTTCGATAAACAATTTTTCTCGGGCTGGCATTTGCTCATTTCCCCTCCATATTGGATGAAAAACGTGTCATCCAACAGCTAAAAGCCTGATATTTACGATTATGAACAAATTACGTTCATGCACCGAGTAATTAACGCACAATGGCATGCTAAAGTTGGATTACCTTTTTTTAGACACCCTGTATATGAATTTGTATGCATTTCATTTAGGACAGATAACCTTAACTGTTTTAGGGTAAAAGGACTATGACAGACAACATGGCGTATATGCCAAAACCCGAATCAGGAGCGTAAAAATGACCACATCCAGAAACAGCACTGCCGACATAGCTTTATATCCCAAACCATTGAAGCTACTGACATTCTGGGGTGCTTAGTAGTGAATAGAACAAAGTTAAAGTTTGGGTTGGATCTAAGTTTTTTAAATAGCAGTTGAGCTTGGGTGGAGAAAAGTGTTTTCTTGCTAAAGGCGGGGTCGATAGGAAATTCAGCCAAGAAAACATTTCTCTTCGGTGCCCTACCTGACATAGATAATGACCGGTCCCTAAATGGTTAGACAGCTTTTTGACGGTTTTTGACGTCTTCTTTACGATTTTTGACGGTTTTTGAGGGTAATCAGTATGACCCCTTGAATATATGGGAAACTAATTATGTCTAAGATTAAGGGACGAACCATTATTTTTTTGGAGGGGGGGATGACAAATCCTTAAAAAAATTGTTTGCAAAAGCAAAATAGTCCAAATAAATTGTTTCCACATACGAAAAGCTGTTTAATGAGGTTTATTCAATAACCAAGGTTTTATGCTACAAAAATGGTTCATTGCAGTGCCTTTTTTAACGGATAGGCTGGGGGGGGAAATGCCCCCCAGTCCCCATGTTAGCCCCCCAGTAAGCTATTTTTGCCCCCCCAGTGAAGGTCCCTTTTGTCCAAAATATAAGCAAAAAAGGGAAAAAACTGAGTTTAGAAGAAAGTTATGGTATTCTCACAACAAAACCTGGCTCCATTTAGATTGGATATATAAAAAATTGCCTCTGGAAATGCAGGAAATCAAGCCACAGAGACTCAAGAATACAAAAATTCAGACCCCCCTTCAGCTTTCCACACCTGTAATACACCACCTACTTGTTACGTCCCCTTTCGATTATGGTCCCCCCACTAACGATTTCTTAAAAAAGGCCCTGGTTCATTGTTTCATGTGCACCTTGCCAGGTGGATATAGCCATAGGTTGCCAGTTTTAATATCTTTAGTACAACAAGGCGTTTATAAGGATTATAGACGCACTTGTTTAAATCAAAATAGTTCTTTAGATAAAATGAACAGAAAGTAAGAGAATGAAACGTTTACCATTTTTAGTGTACATATGTCAGGAAAAGAAATGGCAAGCATTACTGGACCATTTATCTATTTTAGAATTGCTGTTTTTATTAAATACTGAAAAACGAGTTAGTTGTTAGTTATTTAATAAATTGCGCAGACGTTTTCCCGCGGTGTTACTGCAGTCACTAGCTGGAAAAAAATATTGTAAGCAGTAAGAAGCAACCACAAAAAAATTGTTTGCAGAGACAATAACACAGAAAAAAATTGTTTCTCTTGGAAAAAATTTCATCCCCCCCTCCAAAAAAATAATGGTGCGTCCCTAAGTACAACTTGTTTATCAGTTTTGTGAGGGAATTGTCAGGGTAGCAGATGATAGAAATATTCCTCGTTATTTTTGCCAACTATTTTTGATAAACTGTGTGCTCCGACGATAAGCAACATTGGGCCCCAAAGTAGGCCTACTTTTAATTTACTAAAACATTTATAAAAGCAAAGAAGAGATATCCCGTGCGTCTCACTGCGCGATCTCCTCCTTGGTCCTCGACCATAATGCAACGCCCTAAAACAAATTCAGAAAACTGCACAACTAGTGTCACACTATAAAGTGTCACGGCGAACTTCATGATCACACGAAATTTTGATACAGACCCTGCCACATAATTTAGAAGGCTGCCTTGCTCCAGTTAAAGTTCGCACGCTGCGAGAGCAATAATCTGCACTGTGAAGTATACTAAGTAATGTAAGACCTTATCTTTTTCGCACCAACGGCAATGGAAACTGGAGATGCAGGATGGAAAGCTTAGCGAAACCATCATGTTGTTAAAAAATCACAAAAACAGATCTACTAGGTTTGTCGCTTACACTACAAGGAACTCACGAGTAGACGTGACGTTTTACCAAGTATTTGCATGTTTTCTAAGAACTAAAAGCTTAATTGCTTTTAAGACAAATATTGTATTACAAACCTTAAGGCTAATGCAAAAATTCAAGCATGAAATATTACATGTTATAGGCATTGGTGTGGACAATGCAAGAACATGGTTTATTAATTGATCGATAACTTAAGCATATGCATGCAAATGATTAAAACACAGCATTTTAAATCCGAATATATTCATCAATCAAATATACTACCCGTTATTAGGGTAGGGAGTGGAGGAATAGAATGTCACACCTCAAACCTTGAGACTTGTATTGAAATATATGTGTTTGTAGTGCTACCATGCACTATAAAATATATTCTTTAATTTGGAAATTACATAACAAGTTTTCGACTACCAGTTGAATCAGTTATAACTTGAAACGAATCCTTTCTCATCTCAATTGACTGAAAATTTCCGGCTGTTTTCAGTCTATCCAAAAGAATATTCCACTCTGCAACACTGTTATCAATCTATAAAGACTTGCGCAAATGTGCCATATTGTATTACAGCCTATTGAAAAATACAGTATTTAACCACACAAAAATTTCTGTCATTTAATTGTTTTAACAATTACTGAAACGAATGTAAAGTAGAGATCTAGATTAGAGTCAGTTTGACAAAATTTAGAATAATATTGAATCAATTTTCAATCCATAATGGCTAGAGCAGTGCTGGGCTTTTCAACAAAACAAATCAATTAGCTACTGTATATTGGCCTTGCCACGAGAGTGCAGCATTAACACAAAAATTAACATGTTAAACTAAAACCTCATGCATGCTGTTAAAGGAATCTTTTCCACGAATTTGTTTTCCCAGAACTAAAAATGAAATTGGGATTTTTAAGTGCTTTTTCGTACAAACATTAAAAAAACGTATTAATAATGAAATATAAAACCATTGTTTACTAACGGTGTACAGGCATATATGGAAATATTGCTAGGAACTTGTTTTCCCAGAATTGAAAATAAAACTAGACTTTTTGTGCTCTTTCACAAAAATATGGCAATTATATCAAGAATAGAAATTTCTATACAGCTATTGTTATGTTATCTTGTTTAAGCGGGTAGGTTTCACTATTGTGCAGCAAATGTGTGGACAGCCGAGTGAGAAAATAATGTTAATCCTCGATTTTCTGCATAGGTATGTGGTAGTATAGTACTTGGAGGCAAGTCGAGAGAATTGAGGATATATAGTTTACTTCTTTGGAGTTTACAGTGTCAACATACCATCTACTATCGACGAATGTACTGGAAACGCCATTAATTGTTTTGCGCGTTGCTTGATTCGTGATACGGTCTGCAGTCACAATCAGTCTAAGGATTTTTGGTACGGAAAACTGCGCAGAAATATATCAATAATCGTTTCGTGGTAGTGTTACAGGGCAATCGGATTTTAAAATTGTTATAGAAGAAGAAACATATGCTTTTGAGTACAGGGATAATTTTTCGATGCCTGCTTCGACAATAAACAATACCAATGGCTGATTTGTTGTACGCGTATAATTACAAATGGCCGGAAAATTTTGCATGCAGATATAAAATCGAAGCCATACATACACATTTAATGATACTTTCGTGAATTTGTTATCAGAAAATCGGACTACTAAAACGAAAAACAATTTGACGTATTGAATCTTGAGTTATGGGGTTAGTTTTAGGCTTTTAGCTGGATATTTTGACACGAACATTGGAGACTAGCATTTCTTGTTGTAATAATGGCACTACAGAATTCATCGGGTTTTCTTGTCAAAAACATGCAAACAGCTACAACCTACATTTTCGTTTCGTAATGACAAATTGCATATTTGAGGTTATAAATATTTCATTAGAAAAATATAAAACATTAATTCCCTTAGTTACAGCGTTGGTTTTGATAAGGTTTTAGCACACATCACGGAAGTCGCGCATGACGACAGCTCTTTGCATTGGCGTTTCCAGTCCATTTCTCTCGATATTCTATGATATTATTGAGATTAGGGGTTTGTTTAGAAATTTAGAACTGTTTACATTTTTTGGAACTTGAAAGTCTAATTGCTTTGCATTAATGCATAAGATTGCCTGTGCCATTTGGCGTAAGGCATGAGATTTCTAGTACAAATTCCTTTAGTTTCGATTTAAGATCTACGACGCAGCAGCTCCACGACGCGCCTCGAAACAAAGAAATTCTTCATGTAAAACAAAAGGAATGAATAATTGTTGGTCCCAGGGTTATGCCCAAGCTATTCTTATTACGTGCTTCAACTCAGCATTATCATGTCTTTGAGCAACGTGAAAGCTGGTTGCGATGTAAAAGGTGTTACTCAAAGTCAGCTTTTTAACAGACACCGCATGCATTGTTTCAGCCGAACTTATATACAGCTCTTTTTAAGGTTATTTAAGCAATTTTCGAACATTTCTTAAAGTAATAAAATCCCCTATAACGCATTTTGGAGCTTAAATTGACACGGCGTCGTCGAGTTTGCCGCGTCGTAGATCTTAAACTTTGTTATTGTACGCGCGACAACGCCCTGTTTCGGTCGTTTTACTGGCAATATACGTAAATAATACGCTTGTTAAGTACAGGTTACTCACCAATCTTGTATTCTACTGCCATTTCACAAAACAATGCCCGCAGATTGTCAGTATTCAGGCCAACTTAAAGCTCTTCTTATCGATTGCGCAGCTTAAATTGCGATGCAGTGGTATATGCGCAACGCATGCAAATCTAAAGGCCGTTTTTTATTACGGTCGCATTGCCCGCGCGGGACGAGTCACGTGTGCAAAAGGTCGCGCGTGAGCGCCAAGCGCGGCTGCACTGTGCTAGCCGTGCACAACGGATTTTCAACGAAAATCAGTATTCAGAATCACTAGTTTTGATCACAAACAATCACACAAATATGATATTAGAAATATATAATATATTACACAATTGAAGCCCTCCATGAGCTTGTTAAAGCCCTGGAATTAATCTAAACGAAAGCTATAAAAGTAACAAATTTCTGCAATAGCCCCGCTTTTATAATGTATATTGATTATTTTTGACCTTACTGACGGGCCATTATTAACATATTTAATCATGCATGCATGAGCAATTTGAATCTGAATAAATTCGTCGAATGAAATAGCTGCACTTATTATTACTGTGGAGAGTGGAGGAATAGAATGTTTCTTCCAAAACGTGGAGCCCACTAACGAGGAATCTTGGACTGATACATAATATTCTATATAGCGGACTATAATACTCTTTTAGAGGATTAATCCCACAAAAAGTCAATCAATTATATTGGCTTTGTCATGAGATTGCCAATTAACATAAACATTTTAATAGTTTTTGTATCTGCGCAGCAGATGTATTGCCATCGTGTTGTTAGCTGTTGGCTGTTGGCTGTTGGCTTGTAGCCAATCGGCGACAGCCTAGCTTAAAATGTCGTAATTATAATGTTACTCTTTGATCTCTATGTATAACTGGATTGATATTGAATATTTCAAAAGGGGAACAACTGAAGGGCGAGAATTATTGTAAACACGACTATATTTTCATAATTTTACAATGGAAATTATACATCAAACCAACAACATTTTTATTTTTTATTATATTTTGAACATGGCGAATGTTGAAGGGGTATTTTTGGTAAGGTAATGACTCTGTGGAAATGATTCGCCAATATTTAATACAAAAAGGTATCGACAGAAAATTATTTGACAGATTGTTATTGACAGATTAACTTGACTTGACCTACGATATATCAATGTAATTTGAATCAGGACACAAGGTAAGTCTTTTAAATAATATTTTATGAATATCCTGCTGATCCCATACCTGATTACATTGGTAGGTACATTGATGACTGCCTAGGCACAGCATTATGTTCCCGTGGAGAGTTGGAGGCTTGGAGCAGTTTATTAACTTTGTTAATAACTTTCACCCAGCACTCCAGTTTACGTGGGAGATCAGCGAGAACAGTGTATCGTTCTTAGATATACTTGTATGTATCAATGGCAACAGTTACTTCTGTGTTCTACAAGCCGACTGACTCCCATAGCTATCTTCTCTTTTCCTCTTCCACCCCAATCACACCAAAAGGCCTATTCCCTTCTCTCAGTTCCTTCATCTTCGTCGAATTTGCAGTGAAGATGAGGATTTCTATACCAAAAGTCAGGAAATGAGAAAGTTTTTTGTCCAACGCGGCTATCCCACCCCTGTATTAGATACTGCTTTTTCGAAGGCCGATCTCCGATCTGAAACCCTTAGAGACTCTGTGTCTAATGTTCGTAACAACAAAATACCCCTAGTTCAATTTTTCATGATCAAGAATAGTACAATGGCGGTCAGACACGAAGTTATGCTGTCCGTAAATAATACATTAAATGATGAAAGATTTGCTAATTCAGAGTATAGCAGTCAGTTAATACTAATTCAGAAGGGAAAGCTTAAATGGAATGGTTCCTTTGAGAACTTGCAGAAGTTTTTATATGAGTTTTTCAGCTTAAACGACAAATGGACATGTCCTGGCGGTCAATCAAAAGAGCTAGAGAACGATGAGATTACACTCCGCTTTTACCAAAATTATTGTTCGCTCACTATCTCTGGCTTTACTGAATGGTGAGGAATTCAAAGAGAAACTTAACTTTCCAGCTCAATCAGCATGTAAAGAGAATTTCTCAAGTAATAATGTGACAAATGTTGTTTATGATCAAATTAGCCGCAGCCTTGAAGATAGTGACGAGGCTTATTCGATGAACGGGTTTAGCAATTTTGCTTCACCGACGTTTGAAGTGTTATAGAAATTACTCCTAAACGTTGTAATCAAAGTTTGGTAGAGCAAATAAAGACTTTGGAAGAAAAGTTCAATGATAAATTCAAATCTTTGGAAAGGGATATCAACAGTTTTAAAAATGCCGACGTGGCTAGATCATCATTATCGAGCGAATACGTTGAGCGTCTAAAGCGTGAGAATTTGTCTTTAAATGAAGAAAACAAAGCTCTCATGGAACGTGTAAATAACTTATCTTTCATTGCCTCTGATCTTAATACAAAAGTTAAAACTTTGGAGCAAGAAAAGAGCAGCTTGACAACTGCTCTTAAAATTTTGCAAGAAGAGGAAAATATAATTGGAAAGGCAAATTTACAATCATGGAAAACTTCGACTAATACTCGTAATACGAATAAGAATACCACTGAGGATGGTGAGAACAATGTCGGTTCCAGTTGCGAACAAAAGGAACTTAACCAAGCCCAACGAGTTATTACTGAAGTGGGTGATGAATCACCCAGCCATGACGGATTTATTACATTGAACAGGTATGAAGCGTTAATGATTGAAGATACTGTTCTAGGTGAATCAAGCAGTAATAATGATGATTGTGATCTAGACTCTAACCCTAGATTTAATATTGCTTCTACCGCAAAACCCGATAGCAGTGTACAGCAAGAAAGTAATCCTCAATCAGATGGAAGGAAAGAAAGAGTTAATAATAGGAAGACTACGAAAAACCGAGGGAAAGACCCAAAATCCAGTAATAATAGGGTACAGCAGGATAATAATCCTCAATCGGTCGACGGAAAGAATGAAAGAATCAATAATCGGCGGAAAGATCGTAGAACTGTGGCAGTGTTGGGTGATTCTATTGTAAAGTATGTACAAGGCCGCAAGCTCTCTACTAAAGCGAGGACAGTTGTTAAATCTTTCTCTGGTGCGAAGGTCGATCATATGTTTCACTATGTGAAACCATCTCTACAACTCCAACCTGATGAAGTAATTCTTCACGTGGGCACCAATGACCTGAAAGATTCAACCCCGAAATATGTTGCTGAGCGTATTGTCGATCTTGGTAGCAGCATTGTTGCTGACTCGCCTTTAACAAAGGTAACTATTTCAAGCCTGATAACAGGCTATTAAATGAGAAGGTTGACCAGGTTAATACCTATTTACACACCTTTTCTAGTCAACACGATTGGACGATTTTGTCTCACTCTAATATCACTACTACACATTAAAATGCTAGTGGCCTGCATCTTAATCATGGAGGAACTGATATTTTATCTTTTAATTTTTCTAAACATATCAATAATCATTGACTAACAACTCATGACGTGCATTGTGTATCTGCCGAAGTCTCTCACAATTTCAATACGCCATTTTTACCAGCTAATCGTGGTTTTAAAATGGCTAGTTTAAATATTACTAGTTTATTAAAACATCTTGATGAGCTTAAAGTCTTGCTAAATGAAAATCATATTGATGTTTTAGCTATTAACGAGACAAGGCTTGATTCCTCTATTTCCGATTGTGAAGTATTTATACCAGGTTATGAAATATTTCGGCGAGACCGTACTATTAATGGTCGATTTGGCGGAGGAGTTTGTGTTTACGTCCGTACTAGTATAACTGTACTCCCCGTCATGATCTAAACTTCAGAGATTTAGAAAATCTATGTATCGAAATTCGCAAACCTAATTCCAAGCCTTTTCTTGTTGCCAGTTGGTATCGACCTGATTCTAGTGTTGATAAACTCAATTCCTTTGAGGCCCTTGTTGGTAAGATGGATGCTGAGGGCCTGGAGTATTATGTTATGGGTGATATGAACATTAATTTAATTGCTTCCAATTTGGATAATAATTCGCGTCTCTTAACAGGTATTGCTGATGTCTACGGCCTTCAGCAACTTATCAACGAACCAACTCGCGTTACTAGTACCTCTTCTACAATGATTGATCTAACTCTCCTAATAGGGTGGTTTGTTCCGGCATCTCCCATATCAGCATTAGCGATCATAGTCTTATTTACGTTATTCGCAAACTGGCAGTTGGTTTATCTAGTAAACGTCATACAACTGTCACTTACAGAAAATTAAAAAATTTTAATTCCACTAGTTTTCGCAACGATATTTCTTCCCAGAACGGGAATTCAATTAGTGAACTCACTAATTAGTGAACTTGTTTTCGAATGTCGCCGACAAACACGCTCCGATTACGTCTCATTTAAAACACTTCATGCATAGAAGAGATGTTTTAAAGATAAAAGCAATTCGCTCAAATGACCCAAGCGATTGGCGTGCCTTTAAAAATTGTCGCAATAAGGTGAACAATGAGGTAAAATTGGCTAAACAAAGATATTACAATGAGGCTTTTAATGAATGCGAAGGCAATCCGCGCAAGACATGGGGAGTTATTAATGAACTTGCATCGAGAAAATCTAAAAGCTCATTTGTTAATGAGATAAAACATGAAGGCATGTTAATCAGTGATTCGCCTGGTCTCGCTGAAACCTTTAATGCTCATTTTGTCATTATTGGTCCAAAGCTGGCCGACGAAATTCCGCTTAACGTAAACAATCGCTCACACTTACACTTTCTTAGTGGTCATCCACTACCTCCTCCACAGGCGCTTTATTAATTGGAGCGGGCTTGTAAAATTAGGGAAGGGACGCACGGGCGGCATAAAAAATGCGGGTAAGGCGAAGGGAAGCGCCTGCTGACTAATGTTCTCAAGATGGCAGAAGCTATTCACCACTTATTTGACTATAATCGTCCGGAGAAAGAGTTTGTTAATGATTCTTATGAACGTAGGCTCTTACAAAAGGCTAACGAAGGTGGGAAAGTACTTTGCCCTAACTGTCACGCTTCTGATGGCAAAATAAATGCGCATATATACTTTTAGATTTGTTATACATATTTGTTATTATTTTGCATATAATTTTCCTTTCAAGTTATACATATTCGTAGTCAAATACATACTCATACTACATACTGAATGACACATTAATGATGTCGACATCACTATCACTGAAGTCAATTGAACCCTTCGCATTTTGAGTGCATTTTTCGGTGTTGTCGCCCATCGAGACTGAGGACAAAAACACTTTGATTCAACGTTTCATATTTCGATTAATATGGATCATATTTCAGCAATAACTTTTAAAATATACCCATCTAAGATGGAAAACACGAAAATATATCGTTTTACGCTGTGATGGGCAATATTTCAGGCAGATTTTTTTGGATTCCCGATTGTCGACATTTATGCCTGATTTTCGACCATTAATTGGCAGGCCCTTCGTCTACTTTTCCCCTGAAGCAAAATATCACCCGCCCGCGGGAAAAAGGGCCTGAGGAGGAGGTAGGGTCATCCATATGATCATGAACCGTTTCAATAGACAATTTGCATGTTAGCAAAGCATCATGGGAAAAATGGTAACCTTCACTTGCGCGCGAAATGGCCGCCGTGGAGCGAGCATTTTGCATTTGAGAAATATCGCTTATTTTAACACTTTTTTCGTAGCGTTTGAAAATTTTAAAACAAGGAACGTCTTTATAATGCTATAAAGTTTGTTTTGACTCAAGTACAGCGAAATCGAGCCAAAAATGGACGAGAAAATTCCTGTAGAAGAACCGAGGAGCGAACAATGTGCTCATAAATACGTTCCGAGAGGAAGGTTCTTCCCAACATTTTAAGGTGAGTATGCTTAATAAACATCGGACCGCTCACCATTTTGACCTACAAATATGTGCGTGTTGTTTCTCGATGTATATCTTGTATATTGACAACGATCGAGTGTTTCCTGCGGATTTTTTCGCTTGTTGAAATCGACTAATTCATGACAAAATGTCTGTCGATCGTTCGATCAGCATGGCACTCAAACACAATGTTTTTAAAGATACCTTAAAATGTTTTGGCGCGAACTAAAAGCAGTTCAAACCGGTTTTTTCTGCCCCGACTCCGTTACTTTGTAAAAACGCCAAAGAGAAAGCATTTTGCCTCTGTTGTCGCTTATTTTTCTGCTTCCTTTGTTGTGGTCGGTTTATTTCCTGTCAAAATAAACAGTAGGTTTTTAGTATTAAAATATTAGGCTGTAAATATATTAAATTCGTAATTATATTAACGTAGGGAAAACCGTTTTAAATTTGCATAGGTAGTATAGAATATAATATAGTCAAGTTTTTAAAATTTAGTTAATTATAGTATAAGGTTTCTTAATCTTCAGGTCCACTATGGGGCCCTAAGGATTAAATTTGTAAATAGTAAAATACATAATTAAGGTATAGGTTTAAATAATAAATTTTTTGATGGATATTGAGCCGGGTACTCTAAAAAATTTAAATGAGAATTTTTACCACAAAAATTACTGTTAATGGACGAAACTGACTATATGCTCTGGGCAATAAGCTTCATCTGTATTGTAAAAATATTTCGTTGTTTACATGCAGACCATGTAGCCCTAAATGCATCTACAAAGCTTACATTATTTGCTTGCCAAAGCCGGCGTATAGCCGTAGACTACGAAGCACTCTATAGTTCATTGTCCTAAAACCTTGCGTGATTCATTCATGAACAACAAAGGCACTATATATAGTTAAACATACTTGGTTATAGTTTAGTAATTCCATATTACAATATCATTCTTACTTGGATCCAGCGGAACGAAGACTACACGAAAAAAGCTTAACTCTCTGACTTAAACCTAAAATCAGTTGTCTCACACTTCCATAATGCCACAAAAAATTGCTTGGTTTACTCTGTGTCATTCATCTTAGAGTATAAGAATAGTGCTTGAGGACATTAACTGTGTATATATTCTCTTTGCCAACGTTTCCACGCGTTATTCTTTGCTTTAACAATTCGTTTCTGCATCTTTGTTAGCTCGTCCTTGTCACTGTCCATGTCGTTGACAAGGTACGTGTTTTCTCCTCGAATCAGGGCATTCGGTGTCCGTACTTACTCTTCCCACTTTCACTTTCCACATAGGTAAGAGGACGATTGTTCATATTGATCTCAATGTCCATGAAGACATTTTCAAGATTCTCGAATGAAAGGTGCGATCGTCCTAAGCTTTTGTAAAGTGACTTCTTAATTTCACGGATTAATCTTTCATAAATCCCTCCCCACCAAGGGGATCTGGCAAGGTTGAATCTCCAGTGTATATCGTGTGCTGCAAGGAAGTCGTGAAGTTTTTCACTCTTTCTAATAACTTTGATCCATTTAGCTGTCGTTTTAAATGTCGCTGCATTGTCTGAAATGATTAATCGAGGTCTTCCCCTTCGAGCGATGAATGAATTGAGTTTGCGTTGGAACTCCTCTGCTTCCTGGCTCTTGGTTAATTCTAAGTGGACGGCTCGCGAAGTAGCACAGGTAAAGATCAGAACATAACATTTTCCTTCTTCTTTCTTTCCAATTCGGTGTCTTAAAGGTCCGGCAAAATCGACTCCGGTGATCTCGAATGGTTGGCTTGCTTCGGTTCTGAAACTGGGCATGTTGCTCGTCAACGGTGATCCGTATGGCTTCGCAGAGTACAGCTTACATACATTGCAGTTGTTGATCAGTTTCTTCACCTTTGAGCGAAGCTGTGGTATCCACCAATGTTCTCTCAGAGCTGCCATGGTATTTGCAAGACCAATATGCTTGATCTTGTTATGGGTATGAGCTATTAGCTTTTCTACGAAAAGTCCTCCATCAAGGTAGATTGGCTCGTAACCATTTACTCTTCATTTGCACTTGAGAACTTTGGTTTCTTTGTCTTCGACTATTCTCCAACCTGGGGCTTGCAACTCGATCGGGATTAACTCCTTTCTGAACTCTTCTCACCCAGCTGTTTCTCGCTGTTGTAATTTCCTCGTTTACGAGTGGTCCCGATTTCTTCTTGTTCTGACGAATCTTCGCCAAGCAGTTGTTAATGAATCTTAATGTCCACGCTGTTACTCTCAACGTACGCCGCCAGTATGTGCTTCTTTCTAAAAGAGCGTCCCATTCATCCAGTTCAGATTCAACACTTGCTCCTTAATTGGCTTACTCTCTTCGCTAACAGCTGTAGTTGCTGTCAAGTTAGGTTGCTCCGGCCACTGTTCTTTCTCTAACAACCAGTTTCTACGGTTGCTCCCCTACTTCCGAGGTCTGCGAGGTTTCTCTTTGATGGGCAATATTTCCAGACAATGACAAGCTCACTGGTAATCCCCGCGATCTACATAACTCTGTTACTGACAAACACTTTCTATGGTTTCCCCGGATTAGTCAGCCAGTAAAGCACTACCATGCTGTCTAACCAGATTACAATGTTCTTGATTGGTTGGTTGTGTAAGGCGTTGCTTAGATTCTTCGCCATGTTGGCAGCCATGTGAGCTCCTACGAGCTCCAATCTGGGTATTGATGTGTTCCGTTTTGAAATCCTAGATTTAGATGTCAATAGTCCCTTGACTGTTGCCGATTTCTGTTCCACTACTGCTATGGTTACCGCAGAACACGCTAGGTTGCTTGCGTGAGCAAACACATGGAGCTCAATGGCTTTCGTTTCCTTCGAATTTTCGGTTATGCTTCTTGGAACTTTGACATATTTCAACTGTTTGTTCCACTTGAGCCATTGTTTCTTTAAATCTGATGAAACCTCCAAATTCCACCCTTTCTTCTCTTCGCAGGCCTCTCTGTAAATGTGTTTCCTTCAGCCATCGTAGGTGATATTATGCCAAGAGGATCGTAGACTTTTCCCAACTGGCTTAAGATGCTTCGCTTTGTAACCGGTTCATTTTCAAGCACTTCCGGTACTTGTATTTCTAAGGTATCTTCTTCTTTGTTCCATACATAAGAACGAACAGGAACAAAAGTAGTCCACATATTTCGGTGAACACGTTATGTCGTCATCTGCGTATCCTTTAATTAACAAATATATCAACTATCGCCTTCTTTATTATAGGGTGATTATTACTCCACAGACTGGAGTCGTTCTTCAAAAACGAGCGAATATCCAAGTATATCAGGTACGTGTTGATAATTGGGTTAGATACCTGCTGTTGCAATAACAAAATATAATTTAGTCAAAAATATCCAAAATTTAGGGAAAAACCGATTGGAATATATATTTATAGTAATTTTAAGTGCATGGAGGTGTGCTAATCATCCTTACTTGCAGTTAAGAGCTGACCTGAATTACAAAGGACATCGCTCAACCTGATCGAGTCGATGGCTCTCTGGCTGCCTCTGCATGCATGATTCATGTGCGACCACGGATCATAGCTACAATGATTTATTCCAGACCCACCCTGTCTACATTCCCTGTGGGAGGAAACAGGAATACCCGGAGAAAAGGCACGATCGACGTTCGGTAGAGCGTTGACTGACTCGGCACATATGTGCCATATATGAGTTCGCAGCGTGAATCGCGCTTGTTCTGACTGCACAGCCGAAGCCACCTAATTATTAGCGCTGGTGGACATCGGGGCTTATGGATCTGGGGCCGGTTGTACGAAGGTCGTTTAACTCAAACGGTGGATAAGCTAAAATTAAAAAACACTTTCACACATTTTGTTAATGACTGAACGTAAATCTTGTACACTTAATTAATATGTAGTTGGAAATTGTTCTATTCAAGTTGAAATATTTTAGCTTGGTTGTTTGATGAATATATAGACTTGATCTATATTTTCGATTTATCCACGGGATAGGCTAAACGGGCTTCGTACAACCGGCCCCTGATGGATATCGAAAGTTTTCCAATAAAAATACACATATGGTGCTTTTAACGAACCAAAACAAATAACTATATTTTAATATCCAACAGGTTTTCCCACTCTATATTGTTTGGGGATATGGATTGCATTCATTTAATGAAACAGTGTAGCAAGCGAAAACGGGTTGGGAAATGTTTAATACATGGTAATCTTCTTGACTATGTCAAGTTTCAGGCACGGAATCCGAGGAAAATGATGATGGTTCTAAAAAATATCTTGTTGGAATGATAGTATTCGCAATTCTCCTGATTGTTTCCTTCGTAATTATTGCTTATTTGGTTTGTAAAAATCGTCTCAAGTCATCAACCACAAAGGCAAACGTGGAGAATAAGACCGAAGGCAGAAATAATTCAAGAGATAAATGATATATAATCCTGACAGAGATGACATGAATTATGAACAAGTTGACAATGAACTATCGACGTATACATCACTCAAAAAGCCTGGGGAGAGAGAAAATGATGATCATTTATATAATCATCTAAATGAAGTACAAAACAACTACGTGAATCAGAAAGAAACTGGAATTTAAAGGAGGTTAGGCACAAAGGATATGTGCCAACGCAACGATGACGGCTATCGATAAAAACGGCAATGTATACTATCATATAATACAACTGAAATGAATGAATAATTAGAAATCTTACGAGAGTTTCAAACTCCAGGCTATGTATACGACGGTAAAATACACATTTTCACGTCTCTTATACAACGCTAGCATTTCAAGCCGTGAGAAGTAGTAATTTCTAACAGAGTTGATTAAAATTGTTCTGAATGGTAAAGCCCGGTTTTAACTTTTCGAAATTGTATTAAATTAATTCATATACGATAGTAAATACCAGACAAGATTTCCATACAATCATATATTTCAAAGTCAGTTGTTTTGCCGTCGTCCTAGTCTCGTTTCCAAGGGGTCTATCACTCCAAAAAAGCGTACGAGATTTATGGGATTTTGAAAATCCTGTGGGATTTTTAGGGATTTTTTTAGGGATTTTGGGAGACTTTTTCTTGATTTCTTATGGATTTTTGGATTTTCTTCAGATTTTTTAGGATTTGCATAGATTTTTAGGGATTTTCTAGAGATTTTCTAGGATTTTCTAGGGATTTTTAGAGATTTTTAGGAGTGATACACTGCACCCCTCGTTCGCATACACTGCTCCCAACTGTCTTGTTAGTTCATAGTCAATCGGGATATTGTCTGGAAACTCAGCAAACTTCAAAGCATCTATATATATATTGTGCTACGTAAAAGTTGAAAGTGCAATACATCTTTCTTATTTGTTGTTGTCTACGTTTTATGTTGAGACGAATTCACCGTGCACAAAGCTTTCGAAATTTGCTTATTTGCATTTCAACAGCATTATTCGACGAGATTATTTCATTGGATAATTGTTCATTATGTAAAGAAATCATTGTCTTCACCGTGACAAGTTTGCATAAACATGAACAAAAAGATATAACAAAGATTTTGGCCAAGTTTCCAGACTATATAGGTGGTGTACAACCAATCCCAAAGGATTTGAAGAACAAAAATATTTTTGCCATGTTGGATGAAATTTAAATTGCAAACAAGCAAATTTTTTTTGTCAAATTCATCCAACATGGCGTCCGTGACGTAACGTGCTCACCAAGAATATATCTTCATTGAATATGATTAGTGAGCATTTATATTAGCCATGATTTATATAACAAGAAAATCGATGTTAGACTTACTTCGAAGTTTTAGAAATCGATCATAATAGCAAACAAATGTTGAAATTAATACGGTCTAATAATGATTAATAATAATCCACCTCTCGCCAACGAGAAAGACTTAATTCAAACAGACCAAGAATGTCGATTTAATTCAAACAGACCAAGAATGTCGATTCAAACAGACCAAAATATTGTCGATTTCAACTAACTTTTCACTGAAATGTTTCGAACTTCGCAAACTCGTTGCGGCTTGCGAAGCTCAAAACAGTTAATAAGGGGGTCCACTACAAAATTGTAAAAGAAAACAATTTTTAAATTAGTCATATTATGCATCATTAATGATCCCTTTTTCGTTTTCTTGTATTAATTTTTCTATTTATTTGGCGGAAAATGGATCAATAGGGGAAAATAGCAGCTTGTTTGAAATTTTGTCCTGTAGCAACCACCATAGCAACGACATGTTATTGGAAAATTGCGAGCATTGGAGCATTTACGAAAAGGTTTTTTCTCCAAATAAGTACCCACCTACCCCTCCCTAGCTATATAGTGATTTTAAACGATTTTATTTCAAATCACACCAAGTACAAGCAGTGAACTCAATTTGTTAACCTGGAACGATAACTGGCGGTGAAAAGTGAAGCCGAAATAACAGTGCCTACGCCATCAAACGTGATTGGTTTCACAACGGCCAAAGTTCAAAATAAGTTCACGAAAATAGAAAAAAAACTTGAAAAGCTGTTAAAACCTGCACGATAGCTTATTTTATCCCATACTTTTATGGCTTTCATAAACTTTTTGCACAAACTAGCTTATACGCCTTATACGACTGACAAAAAACAAAATATTTTCGCTGTTTGAACAAAAACACTGAGAAAACTAACTTACTTCAGTCACTCAGTGACAAAGATATATTTTCCTCCTAGTTTTCCTTCTGTAAACTTTTTTAGCCAGTTACAAAGTAGAAACTACTTAGATTTGCCAAAAAACTGTGTTTTTTTTCCCAAAAAATAACCCAAAAATAGAGTTTACGTACCGACCGCGCAGTAAATAAGTTGTGGGGGACTGAAACTGACGTACGGACCGCGTAAAAGGACTGGGATTTAGGCTTCACTTTTTTCCGCCTGAATGATTGAATGTTATCGTTCCAGATATTAGAAATTTATGGAGTTCACTGAGTACAAGTCGGTTATATTTAGGAGGGAGAGGCGTTATAATGGCGTGAAAGCAAATTGTGTTCATGCTATATATTTTCTATAATTACGGTCCCACTTCAAGGCTATGACTGATTGAGGACTTCATGTAAAGTCCGACGAAAGTCGATCTGCCATAATCTTTCAACGAACCGAAGGGTTAAACATTGGTGTATTCTTAAAGACGGCAACGGCGGAGGTCACAGCTGGGAACCAAACTTGTTACATAAGAATTGTCATATTAGTTTTCTTCAAATGGAAATATATCCAGTATGAAAGCTCTAATGTCAACATAGAAAAATAGTTACATGAACTTAAACACATGGGAAGCTACAGCTAAAGACCGATCATCTTGGAGGCAGACAATGAGGAAAAGTCTCCTGCACTTTTGAACAGTACCAAGCAGTCCCAAGCAAAAAGACCGAGATGAGTGTGCGACGCCACAATCTTACAAAATTGATTGATGCCTAATATATCAGTACTTCTATTATGAAATTATATATTCCTTTAATTTTTAATTATATAAATGTACATATAGTTGTGCAAATATACAGTTGCCGAAGACCAAGTTTAGCTAATATATGTTGGGAAATAGAGAAATGGAGATTATTAATGTGAGCTCATTGTAGTTCATTATATATGTTCTTCATGTTCATTCTATATTCAGGTGCATGTTCAGACAAAAGACTTTAAATTGCCTGACTTTACTGCATACATATTTACAGTTTTAATACTATATGCTAACAAAGTAGGACCAATGCATCGGGGCACATTGCTGCTGGTTAATACCCATTAACATCCAACACTTAAGTTCCCTTGACAAATCATCTGCCATTTAATATCTAGACAAAGTTAGTATGATATCAAAATATAATTAATGGTTTGATGATAGTATTTATCAACTATACTTTTAATTTGTTTTTAAATTAGTTTATAATATAGTGCAGTATACATTATACTGATTGTTTGACTGTACGTATGGCATTGCTTCCATGAATGTTTCAGCCCCACAGTAACGCACTAGTCAATTGAACCCCCCCCCCCCGCCAATATTCCGGGGTTTTAACAGGACTTTGCGGGGGAAATACAGAGTTTTAACACATGTTGACATCATGCTAGCTAGGGTTATAACACTGACACAAAAGTCGGGATATACTAGTGCATAAGACTATAAGAAATCTTGCATGTCTGAAACTACATCAAGTATTCATACACATTTTCATGCCCTGAACAGTTGTATATCAGACATTCAGCCAAAAGCCCAAAATATGTACATGCATGGTCATGGTTATTGTGTAAAATTATATTATAGTATTTAAAATTGCTACATTTTAAGCCCTCTTCCATTTTAATATCTCTTTCCATTTCAAACATCCCGTAGCGTGTTCTTTTGGTTCAATGTCATTAATAGTTATGCTCCAGTGCTCAGGAAACAAATAAATACGCTACGTTTTGTTCTTATAAAAGACATGCTTGAAATGAAAAACATACTTATTTATACACTAGCAAAATGTTAATTATGCAGCTATATATATATATAAAACCATATTATTCATAAATTCTCGCCTCCCAGTGTCACCGTCTGTGTTTGTTTCGTCCAGGTTTAAAGCAGGTTTCAGTCTTTGACAACCTTACGTGTAGAATTTAGAATACAATTTTATATAAGTGATGATAGCTATAGAAGTAGCTTCCCGCGTTTCTTCGAAAAAACGAGGGAAACGGAAAAGAATTGAACAAGAATCTGCTAAATTACTTCCTGTCATGCCCTCTACATGTACACGTCACTTCCGTCATAAGGTGTTGCGGTGCACATCGAACGAAATTAACCCATGAATATCGGTCGTAAAATATGTAGGTTTAACGACCGTTTATTGAATTTTTTTCATAAAGTAGTTAGAACACATGATTTCTAGATTGCACACCAAACATTATGGGTTTTTAAGAAATATTAAGCAAGTTATAGCAATTCTACAATATCAACCCGTCGGCTGTTTCTTCCATTTACTCTATATTTATTGTGTAAGCCAATCATTCCGGGAAGCGCGAGCCCACAGTAAAGCAAGACAGCGGAGTATATTAATTTTGGTTGATGTTACATTTCGACAACAAGGGTATATTTTATGTGTTTTTTTTTATGATAATATGGATTATATTTCACTAATTTTATAATAATTATCAAAGATTATAATCAACAAGGTAATGGGTTATTTTTCTAATCGAAATTGACTCCTCTGCACCCTGTGTAATATTAGAGTAAAAAATGAGGAAAAAGTATTAAATTAGGAAAAATAGTTTTCAATGTATAAGACCACCTTAATGTGACCAGTGACCATCATGTTCATAAACCGAACACTGAACTTTAAATGCATTTTTCTCGAATTATCAAAATTGTCGATTTCCATCATTGCGTGCAGGATATCTCAAGAAGGATTTAAGCTATCTTGATGAAATTTTCAGGATAAACTCAGCATGACTTGCTCTAGGAGGCTAAGTTGAATAGTTTTGGAACTAGTGACAGTTGCCTTGGGGACAGCCGTATACATTTCGAATAATTGCTTGGAAAAACTGTTGTAAATGACACAATGTTCATATTTTAGGTACAACTCCTAGACAATCTTGTCAGTTAGTAAATAAAAGTTATTCCAGGATTTTATCTTTAATGCCTATCTAGTAATGGTGCATACAAAATTGCATCAATTTCACGGTGGGGGTGCTTTATCTCGGTAACCGTGGCAACAATGTTTTGCAGCAACATATTTTTTTTGTCAGAGTGTCGAGCCCAACAACATATTAACAGTAGAGATTCAATAGTAATAAAATATAGAAAAAAATATTTTTGTAGTGGACCCTCTTAAAAGTTCATAATGATTCACAAACAAGTTTGTAAACACAAACAAAGCATCTGATTGGCTACAAGAGAAAAACCAGCCAATCAAATGCTCAGTTTACAAACCGTTTGTGAATTTATTATGAACTTTTGAAGTTTGAACTTATATAAATCAATTCGCAATGAACTTGCTTGCGAAGTTCGAAACGAGGTTCGGAATATTCTTAATAGTACAAAGTTAGTTGAAATCGACAATGCAGACTATCAATATTGACTTAAACAACGTCGGGCAAAAGGACCGTGGTCGTGCGATGTACGTTTAAAGTAAGGGAATCATGCAGGAACAGTTTCACGGCTATTTGAACGACATAAGGACATAACTAGAAACTAGAATATATGATGATGAATATATATTTATCAGCCACTTTAATTTGCTTAATAAATACATATTTCGTGCACAACCATAACTGCTACACATGTAAAGCATTGCATAAAATATATACATACCTTACGTTGGGTTTATTCTCAATAAAAGATATAGAAATTCGTTCGCTGAAACGTTTAATGCTGTGCATGCTTCCGTAACAAGAAGTCGTTACAAAAAATGGCAATCATGCACTGATGCATGAACGCGAGAGGCGTGGCAGTCGTTGTGCATTCCAATTGGTTTATGTCAGATAATCATATTCCGAATACCGCTATATTATTGGCTAAAAGCTCACATGCTAATTGCAACGAATTCCAAAAGGAGACGTGCTATTGGCATAGAGTAAATATTATCATATGATATTATATAGAGGGTTCACTCTCTTGGGAACCTTTGAATTTTTGGGGTCGCGCATATCGCATTACGCATGTTGGCCGCCATTACTCTGGCCAGTCAATTGCTTTTCCTGGCCAATCAGCACGCTGAACTGGGTGGTCCGCCATTACTCTGGCCAGTAAACTGCATATTTTTGCATAAAAAACCGAGGACACGTTGCACCGCTGAGTGGCCCTTCTGTATAGATCTTTATTCTGTGCTATTGGCACAAACAAACACAGTAAACGGCATGCGGATAAAAAACCCAGCTTTACTGCAATTCTAGACCTCTAACCTCAAGATCGTTCTTCACTAGCGATTTTTGTCAGAAGGAGCGATTATATTCTTTTGTGTTGGGACGTTTTGGCAGGAACTAATAGCAAATATCTATTAACAAAACAAATGTCGTTTTCGGCGTGAAGAAACCTGTTATACCTAATAGATTTAAAATATCTATGTTTTAACCAATGTTGTTTTAAAACCATATATCTCACAAATTCAATTTGTACAAACAACATTAACGAAGAACATTTGAACGCGTTTGGGAAAGTTGTGATGATTGTGCCTGAACAAACTGTCAGAATATTGCCACACATGCAGAAGAGTCTATGAATACAACTAGGAGTTACTATAGCAAGGAAAGTGCTGCCTTGATGCCCAAACTGCATGCAAAATTCCTCGACCAATTAGTAATATTGAACGTATTTATATTGCTAATGGCAAACTGTATGTATAGATTTATTTTCTTGTCCAAACGATGAGATTACAACACTGTGCATGATTACAACACTGTGATTATTGTAAATAATAATATATAAGAAGTGGTTTTCAAAGCCACATATCAGAGTGTTCAGACTATTGTCAATGGAATTCTTGGTACCAACATCATTGTTCCTGTTATTAGAAATCATTCTTTACTTCAAAGCTGTCAATTGCATCTTGCAATTGCAAAAATATTTGGAAGAGTAGAGACAATGTTTTTTAATATCTTTGTGTTACAATAATAGTTTGCATGTTGTCTGTGTTCATAAGATATTGATACTGCACTTGCCATGTTCTAAACAAACATGTCACAACAGTCTTTGTTCCCAATCTGTAGATATTTCATTTCATATTTATTTAGCATTCAGCTTCCATCAGTGTTCATCTGTACTGTCCAGTGAATTGTCAAAATACATGATTATACAGCAAACCAACAAAACAACTCTGAGCAACTCTCTCCAAAACAACTGTGAGCAGGGATCCACATGACATATGTTGGAAATATTTAATTCTTTATATTGCAGATTCCATCCCATTACAGATGATGTAATATATCCATATAATTTTGTAAGTTTGTAACAACCATTTTTTTCAAGTAAATATACCATAATTTATCAACCAAATTTGGTTTTCATTTCTGCCTCAACAGGCGGTCAATGTTACTTTGTGCCACAACTGGCTCTGCCACAATGGGCAGATCAATAATATTTTGTGCCTCAACATGCTCCACCACAATGGGCAGATCAGTTCTATTTTGTGCCTCAACAGGCTCTATCACAATGAGCTATTCCATTTAAAATCTGTAACCCCCCCTATCGAGGACAGGGGTTTTTCTATAACCCTGAAGAATTCCTGACTTTCAACAGCCCCCCTGAGGAATTTTGTATTTACAACACCTACCACTGAAGAATTCCTGTCTTACAGCTATTACCCATGAATAATTTGACTTCAACCCCCTGAAGAAAGCAATTTTTTTAATCAACCCCTGAAGAATTCCAAGCATAAATAGTCGCACCCCTGAAGAATTCCAAGGCAAAATGCCCCCTTACCCCTGAAGAATTCCAGGGTCCTCGATGGGGGGGGGGGGGGGTTCGGTATTAAATGGAATAGCCCAATGGGTAGATCAATGTTTCTTTCTGCCACAATAGGCAGATCAATATATACCACAACAGGTAGATTGATATTTTGTGCTACGATCACAGGTACAGGCTCTATGACTACAGCTAGATGACTATTTGTCACCATCATAGATGGGATTGTTTTTGCCTGCACAGGCGATATATTAACTGTGTCGATCACAGACCGACATATGACATATCTTGTAAGAAAGCATGTTTGAGCCCGTTGAGGCACAAAATATTTTTGATCTGCCCATTGTTGCAGGGCCAGTTGTGGACAAAGTAACATATCCGCCTGTTGAGGCAGAAAATGAAAACCAAATTTGGTTGATAAATTATGGTATATTTACGTACTTGTTATGGTTGTGACCACAGTTAGTTGAAGGAGACTGGTTAGGCTAGTCGGCAAACTTCAAAGGCTCTCTGAAATTATGTTGAGAACTAACAAAAAAAGGGTCACGTGATGCGATCCCTGCATGAAACAAGGAGTGATACTATATAAACAATGGCGATATAGAGTATTTTCCAAATTTAAAGCGATTTTTGAACCCGTTTTCCACTTTTCCTGTTGAAATAATATCTTCAATGATTATTGGACCTCCAATGAGATTTTAGCTAACAGGAAGATCAAATTACAGTATATAACACTAAAACCCCCGAGGGCATTCGCATGATTCCGACCATTTGTATCCAAAATTTCATTCGAAATGGAACAATCAAGCGAAAGCGAGTCTGAAATTTACTTAGAAGATCCAGAATGTGATTTCAACAACCTAGAAGTCACTGTTGCTATTACTCAGGCCGAAGGAGAAGAGATAGAGGACGAATTCAACGACGCTTTGAGTGAAATACATGGTGAGAAATCGTTTCCCTGTGCGAAATGTGAGAAAGTATGCAAGTCGAAAGGCGGCTTAACCAGACACACAAACGCAAAACACAACGAAATCACAGCCGAGCAGTCATCGTCAGAATTAGATCTTTTCTGCCTCGATAGAGTTGCGTCGATAGTGGAATCAATAAAGTTACAAATTATCCGTGAAAAATTGTATGGTGCTGAAATGAACGACAGTGTGAAGACTGCGTCATGTTCTCAAGCTTTGTTTGATGCACTATTTCCGTTGTATGCGAAATTTTGCCGAAAGAAAAGCCAAGATGGATTGGTCGAATCATTCTTTGCATTAATGCCACAGTCCACTCAATTGTTAAACTACGAGGACTACAGAGCTGCGAACCTGGTAATGATACACATTCCTGACCACCTTGTTGGTTTTTACAACATAAACCGTGGGCGAACAGATCGTATGGAAACTGCTCAGACATCTCAAGCTTCACAGACAAATGTTCAATGCCTTGACCAAGCAGAGCGTGGACCTTTGTCGTATATTGCAGGCTACGTAGTGTCAAAACTTTTCCAGACAAGTAAACGTAAGAGTGGGGAACACAAAGAGGAACTAAACTTGTTGTTGCAAAGCCTGAAGTCATCTGACATGTCAAGCTTTATTGCTTCTCGTACCAGAGGTGGGCTGGTTAATCCATCAGGAAATTTAGTGGGTATTTTGGAAGTAGCTGAAAATGATTTTCGAAAACTTGTTTGTGAGTCGAAACTGACATTGAGAAACATACCAGTTGAAACTATATGCAATTCAACATTAGAATCCCCTATGGTCAAGTCACTATGGGAGAACATTGTTCTCTCTGCTGGTGTGAACCCAACTCGTCAAACACAAAAATTGTGTTTGGAAAACCTTATTAAACTATATTTGAAGGTCAGGTCATTTTCCTACGCAAGGGACTATCTTAACAAACATAAAATTAAAGAGAAGAAAACCAGGCAAAAAGCATTAAGAAAGGACTTAAAAAGATCAGCTGATCCAACAACATAAACTATATACATATCAACAGTATGAACAATGTAAATATTTCTTTGTCTTTGAGCAATAGTTGTAGAATTTTTTACCCTTATACCATACCATGCACTGTCATTGCCCAGTTGGCTATTGAAAACTGCATTCTGTATGTCTGCAGGTTCCTATAGTTACCCATTTTTTCAACTGCTCCTGGATAGATCTAACCAGAGTCCAGAGAAAACAAATGCTCTTTCACACTTGTTTTCTCAGGCTGGCATTGTGAAGAAATGGAAAAAGGGCTGCTCAACCACCCAAGCAATTTTACTATATGGTCAGGATATATCGACTTTCATTGATATATTACATGTAACATTGATTCCACTATACATCATATATTGACTTCCATTGTATACAGCTATTTCAATTATAGTTGCCACAGGCAATAGTCAAATGTACCATATGAATGCTAAATGAATAATGGGAATATTCACATCAGTAGCTTCATGTGAGTATAAATACCTATTAAATGTGGTTAAACTGATTGAAACTATAATTATTCCCTTCAGTTTTAATTGTATATTGCATTTCAGATTATAAGTTTAGTTAGTTATAACATGTGAAAAACAACTTTACAGAGTAATTTTTTATAATAATGTACAATGGAAAGATTATTTTACCAATGACAATATAATTTTGAACAATTTTTCACCCAATTGTGACCACATAAATACCCAGCAAATAGAATTGTCTACCATTCAATAATTAGACAGACTAAAGTACAAATTGTTCCTTTTGCAACATAGTAACTTATATACAAAGACCATTTGGAGCTGCTACGTTATACCTTACTTCTTGTAGCATGTATGGCAAAAAGTCTACATGTGATATGTGGAAACTAAATGGACCAAAGACTCTCTGCTTTTCCTGGTGCACAGTAGACCAACTACCACGCATACCACACCTACTGCAGATCAGATTGCCATACAAAGGTTGCTGATTGCATGACAGTTCAATGGAATGCAATTTAAAAAGAAATGTTAATGAAACTAATGTGTGAGAGTTGTGTCTACAACAAAACTGGCAATACAAATTCATAACCTTTCTATACCTTATTGGACAAGGAGGCTATATTTTCAGACACCTTTTGATGGGGGGCTTATCAGAGATGGTACTAATTTGTACAATGTTAAAAGAAAATCAAATTGTTTGAATGTGAGGCTTATTACTGGGGGGGGGGGATATTACAGGGGGTTAGCAAGCTTAAGTAAGGAATTCCTAAAAATCCAAAAGAAGTAAACAACAGTCAATACAACAACCTTCAGCTCATTTAGACTAATTTTAAACACCTCAAGTTTGTTGTATCAATTCTACCTCTACTTGACACAACATGTTCTAGTACAACAGATAGTACAACAGTTATTGACCCTCAGCTCAGTAGTAGTGATAATGTCACTTCTTCGGTTTTCTCCTTTTCTTCACTGGCTCATCACTAACCTGATACCACTTTTTCTTTTCATACCTGCGGCCAACATTCCCTCTCAGAACAGGTGCAATGTCTCTTTGTGCAGCGATGGTGAGGTCATTGTAGCCAAACTGCTGGGCTGTGGGGTTATCCGAGTGTCCACCTTTAGCTCTCTGGTGCCCAAAGTAGTCCTCTAGCACATCTTGCATAAATCGTTCGCTGAGGACATATTGAAACCCTTCAGCAAGCAAAAACTGAATGGCCTCAAAATGTGAATGTACATAAATTTTCAAACCTTTATAAGTTTGAAGCGAAAGGAACATCTTTCCTCTGTCGTCAGCAGAATAATTCCCCTCTCGTTGCACGGTGCTGTCTCTCCAATCATCAAGATATTTCAAGAAGACATCTTTCAACCAAGTAAATCTTTCATCACCTTGCAATTCATAGGGTTTGATGAAATGATTTCTTTTCCTGACATGTTCAGTCAAAGACCTTACGTTTGTACAGTCAAAGAAATCATTCATCATCCTACAAAATTGGGCCGTACCGGTGACATCTTCCTTCCCACTTTCCTCCAACGCAATAGCAACTGACTGACTTAGGACTTGGGTTGCCAACTTCACTTTCATCTTGCTGTACGATGTAAGTACAATGTGATCAAGAGAAAGCTTTGGTAAGGTGTGCAAAGCAAACTCTTGATCACCATAGAACAGATCCGCGATGTGCCTGAACAGTAGATAATGCCCATCATTCCACATAAATCGACTGCGCGAACCCGAACCAGAATTGTACAAACAGTTCCGAGCAGTCTTAATCAGGTGACAAGCATCAGCGAAGAAGTATATGAACCGTGACATGGCAAAGATATTATGCACCTTGTGAACCACATCAAGTTTCAAGTCACTGACAAACTTTGCATGAAGGTCAAAGAACTTGCGATTTGGTGATGCTCCATCATTTACCGCTGCACAGACCCAAAGGTTTACTGACAACACCAACAACTTTCCAGAAGATAGACATTAACTGGTAAGAGGTAACATTTTCAGTTAAATAATATGCAATAACATGCTTGAGGTCACTGCACATTCCTCTTACCAGAAATGCCAAGGCATGGGTTGCCATAACATCTTCGTCACCAAGACTTGCGTAATTAGTCATTGGATCACCGAGATCCACAAAGCCAATTAAGTCCCCAGAATGCTTGTCAAATACAAGGTTGGACTGGATTTTCATCTCGTCCATCACTACAACAACATAGCGCTGAATTCCAGAGAGTGCTGAAGCCTTTTCTTGGAGATTCTCAATGTTCTCAAAGTTAATGCCTGCCTTAGGTTTAAAATAGTTTTTGTAGTCTCTTAGGACACGTTCACTTGGCAGAATGAGAGCACCGCTGTCCCTGAGCTCACGGTATGCAGCTGGAGATTTTCCGTACAAAGAGAGGGCAAATCGAATTATTTGGGGGTGATAACGCCGTCCAAATTTTTCACTTTGTAGGAGCTTCATTTGCTGCTCCCAAAAGAATTTCATATGAGGGGTTGCTTCAAGATTTTGACCACCCATGATCTTTAGTATGTCATTCTCCAATGACCCACTTATTCCCACACCATCATCCTTTATTTTTCCCTCGAGCTCTTTTATCCTGCCTTCTAACTGTTTGCATTCTAGTCTTGACGCTTTTACAGTTGCCACTAACTTCTCGGAACTGCATGATGCAAGTGGAGCTTTACTTTTGGCTGGGGCTGATGTTGTTTTCTTCTTTCTCCTAGCAGCTTTCTCGAGAGTAGATAGGGTTTTCGCACAGGGGTTACAAGGTTGGTCTGTAGGACTGTCGGTAATCATGGTAACTTCACATCCAGGGGACCGGAATGTTACACTTGTTTGAAAATTGCTCTCCGAAATGCACTTTGGGATGGAATGCCGAACAACCGTAGACTCGGGAAATCCAGACAAATCGAGATCAGTGGTTGGGTCAGCTACAACTGATGTGGTCATTTCATTTTGTGGCAAACCATCACAAATTTTCGAGTTCTCTACCAACTTTAGCAATGTCTTGCAGTCTTCAACCCCCCGTACACGCCGTTTTCTCTCGCTGTAGATGATGTGGGTGTCCGGAATAGGCCAATTGAAAACAAACACGGTAAATTCCATAGCGGCATTAAGCACAACTGTGTATTTTACAACACTGTGGACACCATCGTGTAGTTGGAAATGTATGTCTTCGTTTTCTGGCGTTGTTTCCACCGTCCATGGCAATAATGCTTCGTTATTAAGTTGATTTCCAAGATCTTTGACGCTTGGACATTCCTGGGGGCTTTCAAACATCAGATCAGACGATGTTGATGGCATATTTTCTTCGGGATCTTTTACATTCCGCACCAGAGTCCGACGTATTTTCGTTGGAACATCGTGCGGTTTTTGCGGCAATTTCTCGGTTGGAATGCTCCCAGTCACCAAACCTTTTCGTCTTGGATCTTTAAGAAATATAAGATACAATATAAAGCTATACTGATAATCGTAAAATATATTTCAAGCGTATTCAATTATTCATGAATAGGCCCTTTGTTCTATATTAAACCTTTATAATATAATGAGTCGCAGAAAATGCAATACAAATACGTACTTGTTAAAATGCATTCTGGCTTGAAGTGAAGTTCGCAAAGATAAATATTGCTTGCTTCAATTCGCTTCTTTAGCTCTGGAGTCAACTCTCGTGTCCGCAGTATAACATTTAACCATTCCTTTCTTGCGTTGGTTTTCAATGTTGTGGTGTGTTCACTCTCGTCGGCGCGTACTGACGGTACTTTAAAGAAAGAAATCCCATGCTTTCTGCTGCTAGGACACACATAAAACGCACAGTTTTCGCCCGGCATGGCGTTGAACTTGGTATTTCAACAAAACAAGTATTGAAATAAGAAAGAATCGCTTTATTATCGAACTTAGAACGCAGGTTTCTGTATACTCTCTATAAGCGATTGAAATTTGATGCAAGGATCGCATCACGTGACCTGTCAAAACAAGGTTGAATCACATATTTCGTCACGTGGTAGAACTAGCCTAACCAGTCTCCCTCAACTAACTGTGTTGTGACGAACGTACAAAAAATATGGATATATTACATCATCTTAAGGGCCTAATGAGATGGAATTATCATCGTACATGAATTATAAACACTAACTATTGTTGGTAAGTTATCTATAGACAAATATTGTACACCAGGATCTAGACTAATAAGCCATTACTCAGAGCTTTTAAATACATTTTGTCTCCTTGTATTAAGACATTATTAAATGTTGTTTTAGACCACGCGGACAATGGAATATTTCGTGCTGAAAGAAGCGCCGATAAACTCATAAAAGCACATTGCTTTCCTCTAGAATGAACGCTAAACAGTTCATCGCCTTGATGAATATCGGCAGAAAGAAATAAAGCCATACTTACCTGTGTTTCTTCGGGAAATGTTTGTATATTTTGCAGCGCGCAATACAATATTTTCTCGCCCTCTCCCCCCATTTTAAAAATTCTCCTTGAGCTCGACTTTCTGCCCGGAATTGCGGACAGACAAACCCCTAAACCCAAATAATATCGAGATTTGACATGAAACATATATATCGCGCGAAAGACTGGGTCGAGTGAACTCTGGCAAAACAAAAGGGCGTCAAGAATAGGGAGCAATTAATGCCTTCATTATAAAATCAAGCTTTGTCCAAATATCAAATGCACTTTAGTAAAGGTGTTAGCTACTTGGATAATAACATTCACAACTAGTACGATTTAACCGCAATATATCAGAAAGAAAAGAGTCATTTAGCTTTGGAATGTTTGATATTTCCTATTCATTCAAATTCGAAAGCATCACAGACTTCATGCACGTGTTTGCATGAATATTTATCCTATTTTGCTTTGCGACATTGAAAAATTGAGTTTCGTCTTCCGCTTTCATAACGCAAGTTCATATACATCTTGTCTCTTGAATTACAAAGTGTTTCTTCAATTAAAGAAGATGTTTCCAAAGTCCATTCATTGTGAAATATTGGCTGTGATTTTCTTGTTTTTGCAAGGTAAGTTTCCTGTGGTTTACGTCATGCATTCAATACGTGTTGAATGAACTATTAGTCCCTGAATTAATTATATTATAAGAGTGATAAATATTAGTTTGTAACTAATCACTGTTAGATTTCCAAAACAATAAATAAAAACAATTTTCAAAGACAAGAGTCAATAATAAAAGTCAATAATAAAGTCACTTGAATGATAAACAAATCAAGGAAATTATAATTCAGGTGTTTTTAATTCACATTGTATGACCAAAATATGTGGATGAATGTAACAATTATCTCACAGTAATTTATATCACAACAGATACAAGTCATTGTATGCACTTAGGACATAGGAACGATTTTTGGTATAAATGCCTGCCTTTGAATTCCTCTCGTCCGCATTTTCGTTTGCCCTTCTTATAACTCCCAAATGGAAACCCGTGTGTGAGGCAGATTTGGAGCAAGTCTACTTGTAATTAAGTGCTTTATAAGTGCAACACATGTTTTCGCTTTTCAAAAATACTATAACTTTATCATAAACGAATAAAATTAGCAGAAATATTTGAATAATCAATTACGCGTACTCGGAAAACATTATAACTGACATTCACAAAGCAATGTACATATCATAACTTTCATATACAAACGTAAAAACATGCAATAAGAGACTGCAGTATCAAATAACTTGGTATCTGTTTCAGGTATAGCTTGTTTCTTTGTGAGAAAGTTCGACAATGGTTATACTGGAAGATTGTGTATTACTGACACAGGTCAAATACAGTCAAACACAGTTGGGAAAGTTGTCTTTTCTGGAACTTTCTTGTCACAGCTTCTATTAAACATTTTTACTGTAATGCAGACAATAAGATCTGTATTCAATTCTACTTATTTATTGGTATTTTTCAGGTGCAACTTGTTTCTTTGTGAGAAGGTTTAACTATGGCTATAAAGGAAGACCGTTATGTATTAATGACACAGGTGTAATACAGTCAAGCGGCAGTTGGGGAAACTTGTCCTTTCTGGAAGCTTCTTATGACAGCTGTCTGGATCCATCTGCTCAGTTTCGATTTCGTGAGAATGGCGCCATATTAAATTTAAGAAGACAAGGATGTCTTGCAGCTGGTGCTTCTAAGCCTGGCTCTGGTTATGATCTTGATATGTTTTATATTTTTGTTGATTCAGTCAGTTTAGACACAGCTGCTTGTGCTCAGAAGCCTAACGAGAGTATCTATCGTGCTATAACCCAGACCCCCGAGGGATCATTATCTGTTTATTATAAAGGAAAATATAAGAGTTCATTTGAAACCTGGTGTGCAATCCCTACATATGATCCACAACTTGATGAAAATTATGGAATACGTCGACACATCGGATTGACTACAAGATGTGACTACTGGAGACAAAGATTTCTTTTTGGTAAGTTACTGGATTCTGGTAAATATCTTTCTTATGTCTGAAGACTTTGTTACTTGACGTTTACCATTAAATAGAAATGTTTGAAATTATACAATACCGTCTTTGTCGTTCACTCGATCTTTTGATTTGGCCCTCCTCTATATTCTTTTACACAACAATATATACACGAAATAGTACGGATCTATGAAATATATACGGCATGAGCGGCCGTGTTGTATAAGACGAGCCGAAGGCAAGTGTGAATGCTGTACATAGCATGTGATTTTCCCAGATGAAAACGTTTGTATTCTGTAATAATCACAAAGACATGAATGATATTTGGTGAGAAAAATCATTTTGTATCAGATGTGCACGGTCATGATTTTCTTTGTGTTCTTCTCAGTACTAGATAGTAATGTGTGGACTAATTATAAACTTGTGTAGCAATATATACGAGACATACATATTATTATTTGTAATTTTCAACAATATATTTGTGTATGTTAGCTACCATTCAGCAAAAGGTGCTATATAGTATATGTACAGATTGCGTCTTTATTAATTGCATGAAAAGTTTGGGGAAACCGGTTTCTTCATCTCTCCAAAAATTTAAATTTTAATTATGTCACGTTGACATTGTGCGTAACAAGATGAAATAGCCTGGCACAGTTTTGAAACGAAAACAATTGTTGTTCTATTAAAGGTTCGGTGACATGGTATGGTGATATGGTGAAGAATGCCAACTGTCCTAACGATCAGTACATGGTGGTAAAGATTGCATCTTACCGTGGATTGCTTGACACAAAGACATGTGATTTGAGTTTAAATGATTATAGTTGTGAAGTTGATGTAACATGTCTTGTGAAAAAACAATGTGATGGTCTATATGAGTGTAGTATAACCGTGGATGACAAGTTGTTCTCTGGTGATCTATGTCCTGGACTGACAACATATCTTTACTTTGAATATCAATGTGTTGATACTGTAAAACCTTTTAAGGAACTTTGTGGTACGTCATTCGATTGATGATTACGTATTGTAGTTCTAATCAACTTATCCTAAAGGCTCTGCACAAGATAACTTCACATAGTATATGAGAATGTTCCCCACATATCAGTGATTGATCACTGACAATAGACCATCTACGATAATTACCTCCGCCAGGAGGTTAGGTTTTCACCTCGGTTTGTTTGTTTGTTTATCCGTGTCCGTGTCCGTGTCCGTGTCCGTGTCCGTGATAAGAAATTGACAAATGTTTGCTTTACTTTTCTGCACAGAATGCATAATAAGTGCATGTATAACTTATGCTTTTACCTTATCTGCGTTATAAAAGGCTTTCTGATTGGTTTAGAGCAGGTTCGCTTTTTTCGATTTTACCCGCTTTTTGCCCAAACTCGCCTGCTTATAAACCAATCAGATTCGCCCATGCATGAAGATGTTTGCGTGAGCAATACAGAAATCCCGCCGTGCAAGAGCTAGAGCGTAAGAGCAAGGCAAAATATCTTAAAGAAATTGGCGAAGAAGATTTAAACTTTTACAAGTTCAGCGAGGAAAATCTTGACAAACACCTTTAGTCTAGGACCTGTAAAGGAGTTTGTACGCATTTCATTTAGGACAGATTATCTCAACTGTTTTAGGGTAAAATGACCATGGCGGTCAACATGGCATATGTGCCAAAACCCGAATCCGGGGCGAAAGTCCTGAAAATGACCACGCCCAGAAACGGCACTGTCGGCATAGCTCTAAATCCTGCCCCGCCAAAGCTACAGCCTTTTTGAATTGCTTATAGTGTTTAGAATGGTTGCTTTTATGGGTAGTCACTGGAGGGTGAAATTTGTCTAGGTATCATATTTTACAAGAAAATGACTATGCACCATCCCAGGTCAACTGCTAATTATGCATCAAATTACTCATTCACCTGGCAAAGTCTATGTTTTCTTATTTCCCAAACATTTTTGTCATAGGATGAAAAAATATGCTTATTTTAATATAATTATTATAAATTTCATACGGAATGATATTGTTTTGTTGAGATATAACACATTTCATTTCACTTACCCCCCGCCAGAACACGATTTCAGCCATATTTTGCCGATTTGTTTGCTTTTTATCGCCGAGCCTCGCAAGTATCATCCAAATGTTCTACTTTAACACAATGATAGTTGACTAAAGAATAATTCAACCAAGTTTCGTCGGGTTTTGGAGTAGTGCGATGTATTTTATATTCGATTTTGTGTCCTTCGACATTTCCTCAATTATGTAGCCATTGCAATGTCTCGCAGCTTCTCTGCCCGATAAATGCCACTTCTTCGTACATATCTGTATTTATCAGTATCAGTATCCAAAAATAATTGATTGTAGAATAGTCCCAATCGAAAATTACTCCCATTACTCCCATTTGGGAGTGAAAAACCTTCCCTCGGTCATCAAGAACGAGAATCTAAAACAAAAGTTCAAAATAATTTGAAAGTCTCGCGCAATCTTCACGAAAACCGCTCATGGGCAACATTACAGGGGGGGGCAACATTTTCACGAATACGTTTGTTCGCGATCACAGCAACCCAAACTCCCAAAGTAAAGTTCGTGTGTTTAACTGTTTATATGTTTTATGACAAAATAAACAAATATTCGCGTAATTTTGTATTTTTCTGGTTTCCTTTAGCTATAAAAAAGAAACCAGAGATTTACGCAATCTTTTGGCACCACCAAACGTATTCGTGAAAATGTTTTACCCCCCTTGTAGGAGTTTTCGTGAAGATTGCGCGAGACTTTCAAATTATTTTGAACCTTTTGTTTTAGATTCTCGTTCTTGATGAACGAGGGAAGGTTTTTCACTCCCAAATGGGAGTAATGGGAGTAATTTTCGATTGGGACTATTCTACAATCAATTATTTTTGGATACTGTAATATAAATACAGATGTGTACGAAGAAGTGGCATTTATCGGGCAGAGAAGCTGCGAGACATTGCAATGGCTACATAATTGAGGAAATGTCGAAGGACACAAAATCGAATATAAAATACATGGCACTACTCCAAAACCCGACGAAACTTGGTTGAATCATTCTTTAGTCAACTAGCATTGTGTTAAAGTAGAACATTTGGATGATACTTGCGAGGCTCGGCGATAAAAAGCAAACAAATCGGCAAAATATGGGGGGTAAGTGAAATGAAATGTGTTATATCTCAACAAAACAATATCATTCCTTATGAAATTTATAATAATTATATTAAAATAAGCATATTTTTTCATCCTATGACAAAAATGTTTGGGAAATAAGAAAACATAGACTTTGCCAGGTGAATGAGTAATTTGATGCATAATTAGCAGTTGACCTGGGATGGTGCATAGTCATTTTCTTGTAAAATATGATACCTAGACAAATTTCACCCTCCAGTGACTACCCATAAAAGCAACCATTCTAAACACTATAAGCAATTCAAAAAAGCTGTAGCTTTGGCGGTTCAGGATTTAGAGCTATGCCGACAGTGCCGTTTCTGGGCGTGGTCATTTTCAGGACTTTCGCCCCGGATTCGGGTTTTGGCACATATGCCATGTTGACCGCCATGGTCATTTTACCCTAAAACAGTTGAGATAATCTGTCCTAAATGAAATGCATACAAACTCCTTTACAGGTCCTAGACTACTTGCCAAGTTCTATTTTGCTGCAAGAACAAAAAATGGCCAAATATATAAAATAGGCTCTCCTGAAACAATGAAATACAGTTTGAACCGAGCTCTGAAACGTTAAGGCCATAAATTCGACATTACAAGAAGGAATGTACGGCATTTACTTCAAGAAGGAAAGGGATTCACGAAGAATTATGCGGCCGTCAGCCCAGAAGGTAAAATACAGCGCTAAATTATAATTACTACATCTATATCAAGTATAGAACTTTTTATATCAAGTACAGAACTTTTCCCAATCCTATTTTGTAACTATTATCTTCAGACTTGTACGACATATATCACAGTCGGCATCTTAACTCAGATGAAGGACTAAGAGCGCTTCAAAATAAGGCTCAGTGGGACATAAGATTCTAATTTTCATGCAGAGGAGCAGAAAACATGTATTGTATAATATGACGAAGACAACGTTTCGAACTAGACGAAAAGACAGGTATGCAGTATGTTATAAAAGCTGAAGACAAAACAACAAAAAATCACAAGAAAAATTAACATGACATTGTAAGTGGTTATATGCCTGCGATAAACGATGACAAGTATTGTCCAGTAAGAAGCTTCATTAAGTACAGTCAAGCCCTTCACCCCGACTCTGCATGACAAGCTGTGGCAGACATCTAAGTACAACATATCTCCAACTAATAGCCAAGAGATATCGTATATGGCCTAGGAAATTTTGACCACAATAAACTGGACACATTCATGTGAATAAAGTGGACACATTCAATACGCAATTAGAAGGACAGACCTATTTGCATTGCTGATTGTTTAAAAAGACTCAGACAAAACTCAAAATTTCTAACAAAACTTTGACAAAGGCTGCATTAACCACAGCCTTCGAGCGTCTGGAGTAACAACCCTAAAGCGCAATGACTATAATAATAAGCAAAGCATGTCTGTAACCGGCCACCGAGGCATATATCAGAAAGTTGCCTCAGAAGTTGCCTCAGACGAAAAGCTTAGAATGGGTTTAACACTTGGCAATGCGCTTACTGGAAATCCCAGCTATCTGCCCAAAGACAATTAGGTTGCCTGTATTTACCAACAGCATTAACGAGGCAACCACTCCAAACAGTCATCCGATGGCATGCACCCGCCTTTCTTTCCATACCATTAAAAACCAAATTGTACCTCTCAACAAACGCCAAGCTCCCCGTTTCAGAGAAACTGCGACAATTACCAAACGCCCTTGTGTGCATCCTCTGCAGAGAGAAAGTCTTTCAAATCATATAACAGCTGGGCAGTCTTCAACATATGATGAATCAATGTTAGATGAAGACAGTGTGAGCGATGCTGAAATACTGCATGAAAGCAGTAAGTGAATACGAGGAAGCTACAGCATCAGAGAATGCTCATTTTATGCAGTTTTCTCAGACTGAATCAAACAAAATACAGCTATCTCCAGGAAATATTTTAGAAGATGAGCCCACTACATTCAGTAACTGCAAAATTGAAGGTAGAATTATTATTAACATTCATAAGGCTTGACAACTTCAATAGTAGTGTTGAATCTTGAAACTATTTTTTTTGCTACAAGTTTTATACTGTTATATACGGGACCGTTGATGTGACATTTATTAATACCAATCTAATGTAAATATATAATTGAATATTGTTGTCGCAAAAAAATTTATTTTATTCATATTATATTTATTTACTTTAAATAAATTTGCAAAAATGTTAGGCGAGTCAATAACTTTGTATATATATATTTTAAGCTTCAATTTTATTTTTCTATATCTAAAAAACCGCATGGCGCCAGTTTAAGTAGAGTGACATGCAATAAAAATCATATTTTGAAGCTTCTTTCGTCTTTGCATTGACAATTCTTATAGGAGACTGGGAGCTTTAAGGTTTATATTACATTATTTTTCGCTCGGTAGGTTCGGGGAACTACAAGACCACCTCGGTCGTCAATCCCGGACGCATTTCCCTGCAAGTATGTTTGTTATGAAATACTTGACTTTCTTTTGCTGAATTGCTGGCGGAGGTATGCAGTCTCTGAGTGTTCACTAGTTATATGTAGTCTTATAGGACAAAATAACCAATAACTTTGCCTCAATGTTTCTCCTTTGTGTTTTTGTAGTTCATGATGTGTCTCTATCATATTCATCTCTACCTTTCAAAGGTGTTGTACAAATAACCACTGACAGTGGGACCAAGAATGTTTGTTGGCAAAGTCTAAAGAACCGGGCCAGGCTTATTGTTTGTCGTCAATTGGGTTACCGCAATACACGCTCACTTGTTAATATTTCCGCTCCAACGGACGTCAAAAATGCAGTTTTTTCTGGAAATATAAGCTGTACTGGTGAAGAGAAATACTTATCCCAGTGTTCAATTACTGTTTCTATCCAAAGTTGTTCTGAGTTATCATACATAGAATGTAAGTGTGGTAAGAAAAACTAAGATAAGATATAGGACGAATAGGATGCTGAGGTAAAAGAAAAAAGAAAAGAATATAAAAACGAAATAGAAAAAATTAAGGAATAAGAAAATAGAACATGGGAAATAAACAGAGAGACTCGAAGAACAACCCTCTATTGGAAGAAATGTTTATCAAAACCTGGAATACTTAACACTTTATTTTCATATTTTAGGTTATTATCTTTCCTCGTATATACCACTGTTGGCAGACAAACAAAGATTTCCGGATTCGTCATTTACTGCCTCTGCTTCTTCAAAAGGTCACAGAGCTTTTAATGCAAGGGTATCTAGTGGTAGTTCTTGGTGTGCTCCTGTCTCGGATGACAAACATTATCTTCAAGTGGATTTGGGAACGCTGTATAGGTTATATTATTTCGCAACATATGGTGACCGTACCAGCCCAAAATGGGTGACCACATATAACCTGAATTACACAGTTGATTTGTTGAACTGAGAACTCTAACCTGGGTGAGAAGGAATGACATAACTAACGATAAAAAATTATAGTATGTACTTAACCTTTATTATTGTAACATTTCGTTGTTCACAATGTGCCTTTTACTATTCTTGTTTGTAGATATTTCAAGCAAATATAAATGGTTACGGTAATGCAGCTGTGGTATATTATCATTATTCAGTTACAACAAGAGCTTTACGATTCATGCCATTAACATATGTAGGTCAACCATGTGTGAGAGTTGACATTTATGGTTACAGTAAGTTACATTTAATGAAATGATGATTATTGTTTGTAAACCTCCCTGACGCATTTCATTACCTCCGCCAGAAGGTTATATTTTCGCCCCAATTTGTTTGTTTGGTACCACCTCCAGGAGATTATGTTTTAACCTCGGTGTGTTTGTGTTTGTGTGTGTGTTTGTCTGTCAGCAGGATAACTCAAAAATATCAAACAGTTTAATACGAATTTTTTGGGGAGATTATGGCCGAAGGGGAAAGAACAATTTTTTTAAAATTTGGATAAAATTTGGATGAAAACTGAATGAGAATTTGTCTTGGTTTTCCGGACTGAAAAGAACTGAATGCGTAATTTATACATGCGTAATTTATACATGTATAATTTATGCACGACTACGTGGTTTTTGCTGGCGGAAGTATGCAATTTCGGGGTAGTTCACCATAACATTATTCTTCGTATATTTAGTATGTCATGCAGTTCTGCCTTTCATATGCTGTGTTTTGTCGATATGTTAGATCATCCATTGCACCATTATCTATTACACATTTCAGAATTATATTTTGTACTTACCCGTAGATGTATTACCAGACAAACCAACAAATCTCAACGTCACAAACATCACGTCTACAAGTGCTGAAGTATCTTGGCTAGATCCTGAAAATCCTAATACTCGAGGTTATTCTGATAGAATTGTTTCACGATTTTGGATTAAACTGAAGAAAAATAACTTTCTCATCCTGAACATTACCACTAATGAAACAGTTCAAGAATACGAAATGAATAATCTCACTCCGTACACTATGTATGAAATATCTATAGCTGCTGGAAATCAAATTGGTTTTGGTGAAGAGATTATTACTTCGTTCATAACATCTGAAGAAGGTATGTATTAAATTAGGATTCGAGTTAGGACTTGAGCTGTGATTGGAATTAGGATTCGAGTAAAAATTCAAGTTGGGATTCGAGTTAATATTCAAGTTAGTTTAAGAATCAAGTTAGGATTCGAATAAAAATTAAAGTTAGGATTCGAGTTAGGATTCGGATTAAGATTCAAGTTAGATTCAAATTAGGATTTTAGGATCTGAGTTAAGATTCGAGTGAAGATTTGAGTTAGGATTCAAGTTAGGATTCAAGTTAGGATTCGAGTTAGGATTCTAGTTAGGATTCTAGTTAAGATTCGAGTTAAGATTCGAGTTAGGATTCAAGTTAGGATTCGAGTTAGAATTCGAGTTAAGATTTGAGTTAAGATTCGAGTTAGGATTCAAGTTAGGATCCTAGTTAGGATTCTAGTTAAGATTCTAGTTAAGATTCGAGTTAGGATTCAAGTTAGAATTCGAGTTAGGATTCTAGTTAGAATTCGAGTTAAGATTTGAGTTAAGATTCGAGTTAGAATTCAAGTTAGGATTCTAGTTAGGATTCTAGTTAAGATTCTAGTTAAGATTCTAGTTAAGATTCGAGTTAGGATTCGAGTTAGGATTCGAGTTGGATTCAATGATTGTGCTAATAAATTGTGTTCCATTTTTCGGATTAAGATTCAAGTTAGGATTCAAATTAGGATTTTAGGATTCGAGTTAAGATTTGAGTGAAGATTTGAGTTAGGATTCAAGTTAGGATTCAAGTTAGGATTCGAGTTAGGATTCTAGTTAGGATTCTAGTTAAGATTCGAGTTAAGATTCGAGTTAGGATTCAAGTTAGGATTCGAGTTAGAATTCGAGTTAAGATTTGAGTTAAGATTCGAGTTAGATTCAAGTTAGGATCCTAGTTAGATTCTAGTTAAGATTCTAGTTAAGATTCGAGTTAGATTCAAGTTAGAATTCGAGTTAGGATTCTAGTTAGAATTCGAGTTAAGATTTGAGTTAAGATTCGAGTTAGAATTCAAGTTAGATTCTAGTTAGGATTCTAGTTAAGATTCTAGTTAAGATTCTAGTTAAGATTCGAGTTAGGATTCGAGTTAGATTCGAGTTGGGATTCAATGATTGTGCTAATAAATTGTGTTCCATTTTTATAGTCATTTTCCGGTTTGTTTATTCCCCGAAACATTGTCGCCTACAGCGAAAAACACAAGTAGCTAGAAACTCGCTCAGAACGTATTTAAAATCTTTAAGTGCCGATGTCCTGAAATGATCCTAATCTCTTTGTTCTATATTTATTTGAGGTAACCAATGTTTATCGTGTTTTTTCTCGGTTGAAATAAATGAATGCAATCCCCGAACAAATTATATTCACAAGCAAACATTTTGATACTTCGTCAAGTGTCTTCACAGTTCACTTGCAGCAATGATCTAAAGTCACAACGTGGCTAGCTCTTTATATACCCAAAATGCCTAGTTAATTTACGTAAAATTGAAATACAAACCTCTGTTTTGTTCTTTAGCTCCAAGCGGTCCTCCAATGAACATCAAAACCATATCAAGAAGTGCATCGTCATTGCTTTTCATCTGTAACCCTCCTGAGAAAAGTAAACAAAATGGCGTCATTATAAGTTATACTGCGTGTGTTTCACATTCAGAAAATGGGCCTTGTTTTCAGACAATTATCACAAGTGAAAGAGAGTGGCTTGTCAGTAATCTGAATGCATCAACAAAATATTATGTTCGTGTACTTGCCACTAATAAAGCTGGAAGCAGCAAATACAGTGAAAGTGAAGGATTTTTTACGAATGGACGTGAGTATAACATTTAAATTGGTGAATTTTACATGGGGTATATGCTTTATATTTTTCAGGTTTTAAATTACGAAAATAGTTACAACATCCAAAAATTCAAAATTAAGAATATATAAATATAAAGAAACGAAAACAACTTTTCAGTATATGTTGTTAGTGTCATGCAGCATACCATGTAAAAATTATTGATAAATTTTCACTTTTTAATATGATTGTATGCAGGATTAAATATTATTGCCGGGCTTTTTTATTCATTTCAGTTAATAAACTACAATTTCCGCCTATAGTGTATCAACAGCTAAATAAAACATGTATATAACTGCATAGCCAGATTTTATCTGTAGTTATAATCTGTCAGAATTTAATATAATTTAGCAGTCGCGTGGTATATTTTATGCCGTTCAGTGCACTGACCTATACTAAATGGACTGAGTGCTCGAGGTCAAAGTGTCCTCACCGTTGCTGACGTCATATAGGTCCTCGCATCAATGAAAATTACCGCATACCGATATTTTCCTAATGTTATTTGTGCTCGCGGGCGAATTTGTGTTTTTGAAATTTAACGAAGTTTGTTTTTAATTTTTTTTCAATTCTGTGTTATTTTTTTTGCAAACTTTGCTGTTTTTGGTAAATATTTACTACCCTCGAGTTGAGAACAACCTTTTCCAAAATAGGAGTATATTTTCCTGTTGCAAGTTTGAAAACAAACATTTTAATTTTAAATAAAACGATGGCTTCGGTATGTTTTTATACACGACCACAACAAGAGCTTCGGGCCATCGATGATTGCTGGTATTTATGCTATAGTTTTTCCATAAAATTTGTCGTGTTATGTAAGTACTAACCTTCTGTTGACATGAAAATTTTTTGCCGACAATCTTTCCTGGTATTATACTGAGAAAAAGACGGCTATTTCTACGGCTATTATTTTCTACGGCTATTTAAGATTTTTTCTAAACATGTACACGGCTTTAATTGAGAGTTGAAAACATACTTGACAGCCCGCCAATTTCATAAAGATCACATTTAGTATAAACTGACTTACTTTCTACAATGATTTCGCAGCAATTTCTCGCCTCAAAAACACAAAATTAACAATTTTTTTGAGTTTGAAACATATAAAAATATAGAACCGAGCCGTTCATCAACGCATTTGTAAGTCAGCGAATTGACGCATGAGAGCAAAGAGCTATATGACGTGAGCAGTGGTGAGGACACCGAGCTCCTGATAAAATAGATTGCGCGCTCAGTCCATTTAGTATAGGTCAGTGGTTCAGTGCCAATGGTTCGGGTTTTTTGAATTTCATGCGAAAATTCATAATAAAAATCCCCAGTATTCTCAGATAAGCTTGGGTTCCATCATTTGGTCGTGACGTTTGCGACGACAATGTTAAGGTGGCCAAAGTAATAGAATGTTGATATATTTTTCCAACTAGTAAAGGCTGATTTGCATATAGAGCACACAAAAGACAACTGAAGATAAATCCAAACTATTTCACTTTAGTGACCGTGACTTGGTCACGACAGCCGAGATACAAATCAAATGGAAACATGCCATGACAACATTGTTGCAACACGATAACATCACTACTGTACAACATTGTTGCAACACGATAACATCACTACTGTACAACATTGTTGCAACACGATAACATCACTACTGTACAACATTGTTGCAACACGATAACATCACTACTGTACAACATTGTTGCAACACGATAACATCACTACTGTTTAACATTGTTGCAACACGATAACATCACTACTGTACAACATTGTTGCAACACTATAACATCACTACTGTTTAACATTGTTGCAACACGATAACATCACAACTGTACAACATTGTTGCGACACGATAACATCACTACTGTACAACATTGTTGCAACACGATAACATCACTAATGTACAACATTGTTGCAATACGATAACATCACTACTGTACAACATTGTTGCAACACGATAACATCACTACCGTACAACATTGTTGCAACACGATAACATCACTACTGTACAACATTGTTGCAACACGATAACGTCGCTACTGTACAACATTGTTGCAACACGATAACATCACTACTGTTTAACATTGTTACAACACGATAACATCACTACTGTACAACATTGTTGCAACACGATAACATCACAACTGCTTAACGTTGTTGCAACACGATAACATCACTACTGTTTAACATTGTTGCAACACGATAACATCACTACTGTACAACATTGTTGCGACACGATAACATCACTACTGTACAACATTGTTGCAACACGATAACGTCACTACTGTTTAACATTGTTGCAACACGATAACATCACTACTGTACAACATTGTTGCAACACGATAACATCACTGCTGTACAACATTGTTGCAACACGATAACATCACTACTGTTTACCATTGTTGCAACACGATAACATCACTACTGTTTAACATTGTTGCAACACGATAACATCACTACTGTGCAACATTGTTGCAACACGATAACATCACAACTGTTTAACATTGTTGCAACACGATAACATCACTACTGTTTAACATTGTTGTAACACGATAACATCACTACTGTACAACATTGTTGCGACACGATAACATCACTACTGTACAACATTGTTGCAACACGATAACATCACTACTGTACAACATTGTTGCAACACGATAACATCACTACTGTACAACATTGTTGCAACACGATAACATCACTACTGTACAACATTGTTGCAACACGATAACATCACTACTGTTTAACATTGTTGCAACACGTTAACATCACTGCTGTACAACTGTACGACAATTTGTTTGAGGATATCATCTATTCACTTGTACCAGAGCAGGGTTCTGCCCACGGTGGGCGGCACCGGTGTCGCGCTTCAAGCTACTCTGAGACCATTCGATCTAGTTATAAAAGTTGTCCTCAGGGTGGATGGGGTCATTCCATCAGGGCTGCATGTACCCGGCACTCGCATGGTTCTGGAAGAACCCTGTCAGAGTAGCGAGTGAAAACGAGTTGTGAAATGTTTAATACATGGTAATATATTTAATCATCTCATGTTTCAGGCACGGAATTGGAGGAAAATGATGATGGTTATAAGAAGTATCTGGTTGATTGATAGTATTGGCAATTCTGCTGATTATTTCATTCGTAATTATTGCTTATTTGGTTTGTAAAAGTCGTCTCATGTCATCAACCGCAAAGGCAAACGTGGAGAATAAGACCGAAGGCAGAAATAATTCAAGAGATATTCACGATAATCCTGACAGAGATGACGTGAATTATGAAGAAGTGGACAATGAACTATCGACGTATACAGCTCTCAAAAAGCCTGCGGAGAGAGAAAATGATTATCATTTATATAGTCATCTAAATGAAGAACAAAACAACTACGTGAATCAGGAGGAAACTGGAATTTAAAGGAGCTTAGGCATAAAACCTGGTTTCGATTTAGTCGTAAATGAACACATCATGATGGCCAATGTAATAGAATACAGAATATACTTCTGCAAACACTAAAGCCTGATTTACATACAACACACAAAACACAAGATAGATCCAGACTATTTCATATCGTCCCATATGACTTGTTTACGACAATTACGACCAAATGGGAACCAGGCTGAAAGGATGCCAACGCAACGATGACGGCTATCAAAACAATATACTCCATCATATAGTACAACTGAAATGAATAATTAAAAATCTTACGAGAGTTTCACGCCGTGATTAAAATTGTTCTGAATGGTAGTCTTTCGAAACTCTATTATATTTATACGATAGTAAATACAAGACATTGATTTATTTTAAAAAGTTTGGCCATCGTCCTCGCGTTGCCGTCTTCCACGCATAAGCTCTCTACTGTTTTGTTAGTTCATAGACATAGACATAGTCAAACGAGATATTGTCTGGAAACTCAGCCTACATCAAAGCGTCTGTAATGAGCCACAGCATTGTTGAATTATTTGCCGAGATAATTCCATTGGATAATTGTTCATTATGTCAAAAAATCATTGTCTTCACCGTGCACAAGTTTAAATAAACATGAACAAAAAGATTGAATAAAAACTTTTGACAAAGTTTCCAGACCATGTATCTTCATTGAATATGATTAGTGAACATTTATATTAATCATGGTTTATATAACAAGAAAATCGATAATAGACTAAGAGCCTGTTTATATGATCCCGACTAGGCGAGACGGGACAGTTGCCGACATCCCGTCTTGAGTATCTGTTGCCGGGATCCCGCTTAGCCGGGTCGAAAAGTTTAGCATATAGACACTCTATCCCGGCCAGGAGGGATGAACTTTCCTTCTGAGGACGCGTAAATCCCTTTTCTGCAAATAATATGACGTCAACACTTAACTGGCTTCATCCCGGCAAACTAGTTTCTCCATATAAACATGCCATCCCGCCTAGGCGAGTTTCCCGGCTAGGCGGGATGAAATCGTCCCGTTCCCCCGAGCTGTGATCATGTAAACAGCCTTAATTCGAAGTTTTAGAAATCGATCATAATACCAAACAAATATATAGGCTCGTATATAGCCAATGATGCAATATAAACAGAAAATACATGGTATTTAACAATGTCTAGTAATAATTAATAATAATCTACCTCTCACCAACAAGAACTAGAGAATTCAAACAGATTAAGAATGATATTATTGTTGATTTCATCAACTTTTTACTGAAATGTTTTGAACTTCGCAAGCTCGTTGCGAAGCTCAAAAGTTCATTAGGAATTCACAAGCATGTTTGTAAACACAACAAAGCCTCTGATTGGCTACAAGAGAAAAAGCAACCAATAAAATGCTCCTGTTTACAATTTACAAACCGGTTTGTGAATTTCATCATGAACTTTTAAGTTTTAACTCATAAAAATCAATTCGCAACGAATTTTCTTGCAATGATTTGCTTGCGAAGTTCGAAACGAGGTTTGGAATATTTAGTTGAAATGGGCAATATAGTTTATCAATATTAACTTAAGTCTTCACAAGGTAGCTGACAACTATACGTCAAACATCGCTGGTTTTCAAAATTTACTATATTCTGAAAACATTGACGCGGTTTTTGTCACAGAAACCTGGCTAACTGATGAGATTAAGAACACTGAAATTTTACCGGCTTCAGAGTTTACCTTGTTCCGGAAAGAAAGACAGACTTCCCGTGGTGGCGGTGTCTTAATAGCAGTTAAATCAGCTTGCTTCATATCAGTTAAAGAGGTTCATTATCCTACCACCTTAGAAATTTTGTCTTGGGAAGTTGCAACTCTTTCCAGTGGAAAAATCCTCCTTTGCTCGTGTTACAGACCACCTAATTCTGACTCGACATGGCGTGCTTGTTTTAAAGATTATCTGAACAGGCGTGTGATGAATATGAAAACGTTGTAATATGCGGTGATTTCAATCTTCCAAATGTCAACTGGGAGTGTATTGATCAAACTGTCGTGGCTGAAGAAATAAGTTTTACGGAAATACTGAACGACTTTTTCCTAACGCAGCTGACGACCTCACCTACCCGTTGCATGAACGTTCTAGATCTCGTCATCACTAGCACGCCAGATCGTGTCCAAATTCTCGAGACACTAAAGCCAGAAGACGCTGGAATTTTTACTGATCATGCCATCATCTTGTTCGACCTTTTAACCAAAGTAAAGTCTTCTTTCACCAGTAGTCGATTGGTGTATGATTACCGACATGCTGATTTCGACGGACTTCGTTCAGCTATTCTAGATGAAGACTTGACTTCTCTTATCGACTCAACTTGCAACGTTAACGATAACTGGCTAAAATGGAAAGAAACCTTTAAAGCAGTCGTTTCAAGATTCGTACCAACAAAAGTCCTTAAAAAGAGAAACGGATACCCCTGGATTTCCGGTGAGATCTTTAATCTTTAATCTTTAATCTTTCTAGAATTTCACATTAAATAGTAAATACTAAATACTAATTTACAATGTGAATTACATTTAAACTGTATAAAAAAATATACTAAGACTAATGTTAAGAGTTAATATTTACAAGTAATCTTAAATAAAATTTGAAAATTTTTTGATAGAATTCGATAAATTTACTTCGACTCCAGCGTTCGGTTAAAACATTCAATCCCATACACAATTGGGCTATTTTTAAATCGTTCAGTTCGATATCTAAAATTATACAGTTTTTCTCCATTTGATCTAGTTTGTCTCTGTCTTATCTGATTAACTGTTTCTGGCAATAAACTGTGTAATCTATGTCTAGGGTCTGTCATTGTTTTTATAAGGTTTCCGCACATCTCTTCTCTGCGAGCCTTTAATGTTTTAAGGTTACAGTCCAGTAATGCTTCTTCATAAGTCAGACCAGGACAAATTATCCTAAGCGCACGCTTCTGAACTCGTTCTATGTCAGTAGACTGTTCCTTGGTTAAGTTTCCGTGCCAAATTTTAGCACAATATTCAAGTGTCGATCTTATGACAGCCATATAAAAGGCTTTTAAATCCTGCTTTGGTGCACCATAACCTTTTAACATCTTCAGAAAATACAGTCTTTTTACCGCTTTTTTAACAATATAGCATGTGTTAGTTGACCACTTCAAATTGTCATCAATCCATAAACCAAGTAATTTGTAACATTTAACCCTTTCAAATACATGTCTATTGATTTCTAGCGGTGGAATAACAGTTACATTTTTTCGAAAGTCAATTATCATTTCTTTGCATTTCGTTTGATTTAACTCCATCATATCTTCTTCAGTAAACCTTAAAACGCTCTTAACTTTACTTTCAGCACCACCCAGTTGCTTCCCAGAAATATGGTGGCTGACATCTAGTACCTCGTATAATGTAGTGTCATCCATAAACATTAATGTATCATGTTCAAGTATAACATTAGTTTCCATGTTGGTTGATATCATGAGTTGGATTTCTTCTTTTATTACAGAGGGAAGTTTATCAATCTTTATTACAAAGGCAATTGGTCCGAGTTTACTTCCTTGTGGCACTCCGCCATTGATATATGCATAATCAGACGTATCATTCCCAAATTTAGTAAAATGGGATCTTTTATTGAGGTATGTTCCAAACCATTGGATTAAGGCCAATCTAACTCCCATCTCTTTCATATTTCTTAGCAGTATATTATGATTAATTAGATCGAACGCTTTTCTAAAGTCAAGAAAATTATTCGTATTACTCTTTGTGGCTCGTCCATTGCTCTATACCAGTTGTGGAGTAGATTTAGAAGGGCATACAAAGTCGAAGATCCTGGGAGCCCCATATTGGGAATTGGAAATTTTCCCATTTATATCTTCATTTATCCACTTGTTGGTAAAGGATTCCTGAACTTTGATAAAACACTGGTTAATGCAATCGGTCTAAGGTTTTCAGCGATTGTACATGGTGTGATCTTAGGAATCCCAGTTACTTTGTATTTTTTCCAAGTTTCAGGAAATTTCTTTGTCTGAAATGACTCATTAAAAATTTCAGCAAGGGGAACGGCAAACAATTTCGAAAACATTTTCAGAATCTTCAAAGGTGGATCATTTGGCCCAGGTGCCTTGTTAACATTAATTGCATTCAATTCTCTAGCAACTTCTTCAACACTGATTAACGGTAGATCATCCGGGCATTGCATTTCTAGCCACTCGTTTGATATATGTGGATAATTTATCGTTAAATTAGCAAAGAAGTTATTAATTGAATCTGCCGATTGTTTATCGTTCATTTGGAGATTTGTCTCGGAGTCTACTAGAGTCACAGCGTTTTTCCTTGATCCAATTAATCTTTTAACTTGCTTCCACCATGCTTTTGGGCATGAACTATGGTTTGGTCTTACCTTTTTATCATAAAACTGCAGCTTGGCTTTCTTTATCTCAGCTGAAACTTGTCTACGTAAATATTTGAAGAGCTCGGTTTTATTGTTTTTAAAAGCTTTATTTCTTTTATCCATCAGAGATTTAATTTTTTGCGTCATAAAGGGTTTATCGTTGGTATGCTTTTTTATTATTCTTTCGGGAAAAAACTCGTTGATAATCACTTTAGTAAAATGAAGAAAAGCATCAACTTTCTCATCGAGTCCTTTGTTAGAGAAAAGTTCACTCCAGTCATAGTTCTCTAGAAAAACCCCAAACTGTTCCGTACTTGTATGGTTGAGATCTCTCACTTTTACCTTTACTATGTTTCCAGCCTTTACTACAGAGGCATCAGTTCTCGCTTTCCACAACACAATGTTATGATCTGATGTTGATAGAGGTGCCAAGACCTCAGGATTTATATAGAAATCTTACATGTCATTCACCAAAAGGAATCCGTACGCAAGAAACCAAAATCGTCTTCGAGTGAGTACCTTCTCAGCAAGTATAAGCAGCTGCGGTCCGGTGTTAAACGTATGATCTCCACTGCCCGTGATAACTTTTTTAACTCCTTATCCGCAAGTCTGAAATGCAACCCGAAACGCTTTTGGTCTGTCTTCAAACTTTCCTCTAAAAAATCCAGTTTTCACAGTACGATCTCGATGCCAATCGCTGACAATATTGATGTTAGCAATCCCTGCAGATTTACTGCCACCAAACCAAAGTTTATTGCTGACATCTTTAACCGATACTTTGCCTCCGTTTTTCACATTGAAGAAATCCCTCCATCAAACATGACTGAGGACTGCACTGCCAGTATAGACTCTCTGTCTGATATCGAACTTGATCTCGTAGATAGATTACCTATTCTCTCAGCGTTAGATGAACACAAAGCCACAGGTCCAGATGTTATTCCCAACAGAATTTTGAAACTGCTGAACAAATTGCTCCCTCTTTGTGTCTAACCAATCCTTGCAATCAGGTACCTTTCCTGATGAATGGAAACTTGGGAACATTGTGCCGGTTTTTAAGAAAGGAGATAGAGAACATGCTGAAAACTACCGTCCAATTTCTCCTCTCAAATATCTCAAAGCTGTTAGAACGTTGTGTACTGTCTAAGATAAGATCCCACCTGTTGCTCTATATCAACCCCAACCAGCATGGCTTCATTCCTGGCAAATCTTGTACTACCCAATTACTACAAGTTCTGGAACTCATCGGACAACAGCTAGACAACGGCAATCAAACGGATACAATTTATTTGGATATGAGTAAAGCCTTCGTGAGTAAAGGTTCGTCACTGTATTCTTCTCCAAAAACTACGTGATGTAAACATTCGTGGAAATCTTCTCTCTTGGTTGGCTCATATCAGTCAGGACATAGGCAACGTGCTACCATTCCTGAAGCTACCTCCTCCTCACTTCTTGTCACATCAGGCGTTCCTCAAGGATCCATCCTTGGACCAATCCTCTTTCTTCTCTATGCAAACGACCTATCCGACGCGGTGCAATCCTCAACCGTTGCCTGCTTTGCCGACGACACAAAGTTGATCAAAACTATCAACTCTGTCACGGACTCAGAACTCCTCCAAGTAGATATCAATAGTTTGGATGAGTGGTCTACACGCTCTGGTCTTTGCTTCAACGAACTAAAAGAATCGTCACCACAATCGATCGAATTAGTCAAGCGAGTCGAACAAGTTCAGCGTCGAGCGACGAAAGTAGTTCTGAATCTTCCATTTCGTTCAACGATCACCTATAAGCAACGATTAACATCACTGAACTTACTCCCAATCACCTATTGGCACGAATACCTTGACCTCGTATTTTTCTTGAAGACTGTAAATTGTTTGGCTATAATTGATCCTAATCTCGTACCTACTCCGTATACGCCGACAAGAATCACCAGAATCTCCTCATCTCCTAACGTTTTGTATTTTCGCCCACGGAAATGTAAAACAGTGACTTACCAACGATTATTCTTCAACAGGATGTGCAGGACATGGAGCGTTCTGCCATATCATATGCGGGAAAAGGACACCTCCCTGGGCAAGTTCAAAGGTGATCTGCTATCGTATTACCGAGCAGCCATCACACAGGTGTACGACCCAGAAGTTCCAAAAACATGGAGAACAATATGTTTGAAATGCAACTCAACCAGGGCTCTGACAGCAGATTATATCATGTGCTGCAATTAACAACAACTAATATTCTTTGTAACTTTGCAACTGTATATTATACCACGTCATATGTAATTGTAAATTGGGACCGCAGTAATTGGCGTAAGCTGTTGCGTGAACCCTGCCACATATTCTTTCCAAGTAATTTTATAGTCCTGTATCATTGTTATGTTAGTGGAAAATCTAAATAAATAAATAAATAAAAACTTGTGGTCGTGCGATGTATGTCATGTTTCGCACTCTCAGAGAGAGCTCGTAAGGCAGAGAATCAGGATCAGTTTCACGGCTAGTGAATTGAATGAGACATCACAAGAAGTCAAACAGAAACATGAATTTAATGTAGTTGATGACATAGTTACAACCCACTGAATATTCGTTTAATAAATACATATTCCGTGCACAACTATAACTGCTACACATGTGAAATATTACATAAAATTTATACTTACCGTGCATTATTAGGTTTATTCTCAATAAAAGATATAGAAATTCGTTCGCTGAAACGTTTAATGCTGTGTATGCTTTCGTAGCAAGGAGTCGTTACTAAATAGGAAATCATGCACTGGCCCATGAACGCGGGGCGTGTGGCAGTCGTTCTGCATTCCAATTGGTTTATGTTAGATAATCATATTCCGAATACCGTCATATTATTGCTTCAAAGCTCGCACGCTAATTGGAGCAAGCGAACGAATTCCCAAAGGAGACGTGCTATTGGTACAAACAAACACAGTGAACGGCATGCGGATCACAATACCAGCTTTATTACAATTTCAACACAATCTTTACTTCAAACTGCAATTCTAGACCTCTAACCCCAAGATCAGGTTTTCCACTAACGATTTTTGTCAGAAAAAGCGATTATGGCTGTTGTATCTAATAGATTTAAAATATCTATGTTTTAAGCAATGTTGTTTTAAAACCATTTCATAAATTCAGTTTGTACAAACAACAACGAAGATGCCAATTTGAACGTTTTTGGGAAAGTTGCGATGATTGTGGCTGAACAAACTATAAAAGTATTGCCATACAGAAGAGTCTATGAATACAATTAATTAATGTTTCCGTTATTAAATCACTCCCTCTCGTCGTGGTAATATCCATATCGTCCAGGCATATGTACACACGAATGTTCTTAATAGTACAAAGTTAGTTGAAATCGACAATACAGACTATCAATATTGACTTAAACAACGTCGGGCAAAAGGACAGTGGTCGTGTGATGTACGTTTAAAGCAAGGGAATCATGCAGGAACAGTTTCACGGCTATTTGAACGACATAAGGACATAACCAGAAACTAGAATATATGATGACTTTTTATCAGCCACTTTAATTTGCTTAATAAATACATATTTCGTGCACAACCATAACTGCTACACATGTAAATCATTGCATAACATTTATACATACCTTATATTGGGTTTATTCTCAATAAAATATATAGAAATTCGTTCGCTGAAACCTTTAATGCTGTGCATGCTTTCGTAACAAGAAGTCGTTACAAAAAATGGCAATGATACACTGATGCATGAACGCGAGACGCGTGGCAGCCGTTGTGCCTTCCAATTGGTTTATGTCAGATAATCATATTCCGAAAACCGCTGTATTATTGGCTAAAAGCTCACATGCTAATTCCAACGAATTCCAAAAGGAGACGTGTATTGGTACAAACAAACACAATAAACGGCATGCGGATAAAAACCCCAGCTTTACTGCAATTTCAACACAATCTTTATTTCAACCTGCAATTCTAGACCTCTAACCTCAAGATCATTTTTCACTAACGATTTAATTTTGTCAGAAGGAGCGATTATATTCTTTTGTGTTGGGACGTTTTGGCAGGAACTAATACTAAATATTTTTTGACAACACAAATGTCGTTTTCGGCGCGAAGAAACCTGTTATACCTAATAGATTTAAAATATCTATGTTTTAAGCAATGTTGTTTTAAAACCATCTCGCAAATTCAATTTGTACAAACAACATTAACGAAGAACATTTAAACGCTTCTGGGAAAGTTTCGATGATTGTGGCTGAACAAACTGTCAAAATAATGCCACACATGCAGAAGAGTCTTTGAATACAATTAATGTCTCCATTATAAAATCACTCCCTCTCGTCTTATGTGTCCAATAACCAACTTCTTGATGCCTCGTCGGCTATTAGCTCATATACAATTCCACCTCACGCAATATTCTTATGCAACTTAATGCAACTTATTTGTTCCACTATTAAAACATCAACAGAAATTGCTAAACCATAATATCCCAGCATGACACCCATTTTTATGTATACATCTGAGAATAATTAAAACGATAAATGCCGTTAGCTTTGTCCAAATATCAGTGCACTTTAAAAATGAACATACTGCAGACGCACAACGCAATGTAAAAGTGTTAGCTACTTGGATAATACTGAACAATCACAACTATAATGATTTAACCGCAATATATAAGAAAGAAAAGAGTCATTTAGCATTGGAATGTTTGATATTTCCTATTCATTCAAATTCAAAAAAGCATCACAGACTTCATGCACGTGTTTGCATGGATATTTATCCTATTTTGCGTTGCGACCTTATTTGCGTATTATTTGCGTTGCGTTTCGTCTTCCGCTTTCATAACGGAAGTTCACATACATCTTGTCTCTTGAATTGCGAAGTGTTTCTTCAATTAAAGAAGATGTTTCCAAAGTCCATTCATTGTGAAATATTGGTTCCTGTGGTTTATACGTCATGCATTCAATACGTGTTGAATGAACAATTAGTCGCTGAATTAATTATATTATAAGAGTGATAAATATTAGTTTGTAACTAATCACTGTTAGATTTCCAAAACAATAAATGAAAACAATTTTCAAAGACAAGATTTCCAAAACAATGAATAATCGCATATGTATAAATTTTCGTTCGAATATTCCATCCACAAACACCAACTTACACTGTTAGGTACCATTTACACGGGACCGGATAAATTCGGAACGGTGATTTCACCTTAATTGCGAGTTGCGTTCACAATACAAATTCTATTTTAAACTAGCAACAAGACTGGAGTTTAACTTGAATGATAAACAAATCAAGGAATTTATAATTCAGGTGTTTTTAATTCACATTGTTAAAGTTCCTGTGTTTATACTGGTACACTTTGACCAATATGTGTGGATGAATGTAAAAATTATCTCACATTAATTTATATCACAACAGATACAAGTCATTGTATGCACTTAGGACATAGGGACGATTTTTCGTATAAATGCCTGCCTTTAAATTCCTCTCGTCCGCATTTTCGTTTGCCCTTCTTATAACTCCTCAATGGAAACCCGTGTGTGAGGCAGATTTGGAGCAAGTCTATACTTGTAATTAAGTGCTTTATAAGTGCAAACGGCAGTTGGGGAAACTTGTCTTTTCTGGAACTTTAATTCTTGTCACAGCTTATACTAGAAATACATGCATGCAGAATACCCTCGCCCATTTGAACCAAACAATTTACTCCCAAATGTTATTGTAACATGAAGTACTGATGAGTCGACGAATGTAACCATGGTAACACGCAACGTTGTATATTTTTTATATTTTAATTTGTACAAAATATTAGTATTTTGTTTTTAACTGTAAAATTATCAATTGCCCAACTATATAAAGTGGGTATGCTATTATGTACTCTTTTAGCTTTGATTTACTGTAACATTCAACCTTAGACGTTCACAAAACGTTTCGAAATTTTCAAAAAACTTCAACTGCTTTTCAACTTGCTTTTGCAATGAAGTTTTTGAGATTTAATGTTTTTTTATTTTTCTATAACGTATTTGAATCAATACTAAAATACTCTTAAAGATCAATCAATGTTGTATTGACCCCACAGAATGATCTACACCGCATTTTCAAATTCACAAACTATACTGCCGGCATGCTATGTTAAAAAATCGGCAAAGCAAGCATGCAAAATAGACACTTGCCTATTTAAAACGCTCCTTTTTCGTTAATTTGTCCTCTAAATAATTTTCATTTATCTTGTTTTGGAGACTTAACATATAAACTTACTTACATAGAGACTTACTTATAAATGAGTGCAAAACTATTTTTTAAAAAATTTGCAAAATGGAAGTCTTCTCTCGGCTTGAACTTGCGCACGCGCATAACTTACGAAAAGGTCCAGTCCAGTCCTGTCCATGACAAAAAAAAATGGCGGACGACTTTGCATTCCACAATGTTTTCACATACCCGCGGGTGTATATCTCCGAGCGGAATTAGTACCCTCGCACGGCGCTTCGCGCCGGCTCGGGGATTAAACATTTTTACTGTTATGCAGACAATAAGATCTGTATTCAATTCTACTTATTTATTGGTATTTTTCAGGTGCAACTTGTTTCTTTGTGAGAAGGTTTAACTATGGCTATAAAAGAAGACCGTTATGTATTAATGACACAGGTGTAATACAGTCAAGCGGCAGTTGGGGAAACTTGTCCTTTCTGGAAGCTTCTTATGACAGCTGTCTGGATCGATCTGCTCAGTTAGTCAGTTCGGTTTCGTCGAGGTTCGAAAGTCGAGGTCGAGGGTCGAATGTCGAGGTCGAGGGTCGAAAGTCGAGGTCGGAAAATTGATTTCATTGTTGAATTTGAGTAGAAGCTGAATAGTGTAAAAACTTTTAAAAACTATACTTTTGTCAATTTACAGGACTTCTTTTCGTAAATATTAACACGAAATATTGATTAGTAAGTTAAATTAATGATACTAAACTTAGATTTTATAATTGTTGTTAAATTGACAAGGCGCGGTCATAACTATTTTTGAACTATTTTCATAACTATTTTTAGTGATGACCGCGGCCTTGTCAATTTAACAAAAAATATAAAATCTAAATTTAGTATCATTAATTTAACTTACTAATCAATATTTCGTGTTGATATTTACGAAAAGAAGTTCTGTAAATTGACAAAAGTATAGCTTTAAAAGTTTTTACACCATTCAGCATTCTACTCAAATTCAACAGTACCAATGAAATCAATTTTCCGACCTCGACTTTCGACCCTCGACCTCGACATTCGACCCTCGACCTCGACTTTCGACTCTCGACCTCGACTTTCGACCCTCGACCTCGACCTTCCACCCTCGACCTCGACCTTCCACCCTCGACCAAAACCCGTAAAATTTACCTTAATATTTCGACTTGAGCCAACAAAACTTGATTTTATCCCTTGTAGTTATCCCTTTTCCGTATTTTCCTTTTATTTTTCATTGTTTTAAATTATTTTTAAGGATTTTTTTATGCTTTTATTGGTTTGAAATGTGTTGAAGTCGTCGCAGGGCAATAAGGATAGCGTATTGCCCGGTATTGCCTACCTGGGGCAATACGGGAAATTCCGGACCGCTCAGGAACCAATCAAATTCTCAGGTGAGTTAATGCATGGGTCACATTTTCCCTCGACCCAGGGTAGCCCGCGCGGTCAGATCGCAATTTTAGCGACATATTTGGCGCCTTGAAATGTGTAGCTAACATGCCACGGAGGAGTGATGATTATTTGTAAACATAGCAAATTGAGCAAAAATACATCATTTTTCTATATTTTGTCTCAAACTATTATCTCATTGAAGATTTTGCTGATATATCCAACTCTAACTGGATAAAATTGTCTATTTTGTATGCGGCAGATAGTTGATTAAATACTCCTTCGATCAAAGGATAAATTATTAGAATGCGTTTCACAGCGTTTGGAGTCTGTAGAATAGAATAGAATAGAATAGAATAGAATAGAATAGAATAGAATAGAATAGAATAGAATCTTTATTTACCCACGGTGAACTTATTAGGATTTACATATATGGTACACTAACTAATTACAAAATTTTACAAACTAACAAATTACAGTTATAGCTCAATATAGAAATAATTATAAAATAAAAATACCTGCTTTCCATAAGTGCCGTTTTGAGTTTTTGTGCCTTATTTATTTCCTAATGGACTTTGGGACACTTATTCAGTGTTATTGCTATTACTACTGAGGCTGAATTCATATGTGATCAGATGTTAGGAGTCTCTTCTTGGATGAAAATTGAAATAATGAGCCTTGCGATTTTGTATTGTCTATATATCGGTGCACAATTAATCTAATGCATGTATTATTTATTTAAAGTTGCATGTATGTATACGCTGACCTTCATGCTTGACCACATTGCTAATATTTTCTTCCAAATACAAAAAATATATGGCCATGGAGATTGTAGTGTAGTTTTTAATACATATACATATGGCAATATGCATATGTCTGCGTCGCGTATTATCAGTATCAGGTTTCATACTTTCATTAAGTTCAATGACTTGCGGCTTCGCATTCTGGCTTCTTTAGATTACTCATGCTGCTTTCCAATAAACCCGATATCAGAGAGACCTTCCTCTTCAATATCTGAAATGAATAAGTCATGAAACTACCAACTATATAAACATAAAATACAACAAGAAATCATCGCACTTGTATCATTGCGCAAACTGAATATATACAGTATAACCAACAATGCGGACCCCCGCTGGTCGTAAATAATATACGGCGTGGCGAAAGAAATGGCGTTTAGCTTTCTTGTTCACATGTATGAATTTCAGCCGTTTCCCCGGAAAGGTTGCAATACTTAAACAAGTATAATTTTAGGCTAGATAGATTAAGCACATCAAAAACCTTATAGTTCCAACTTGCGCGGCGTACATTAACATGTATAGTGTGGTATTATTCATGTAAATACGCGCAGTTGCCAAATAATTTCAAATAGAACACAAAATATTTACCGCAATAAACTACATAGACAACCACGCAAGTTGAATTCGTATAGTTCAACACCATATCTTTCACATTAAACCAATTCAGCAGTCGGGGAAATCGATTCTATGTTCCGGAGAAACGGATTTCATTTTGACCAGTGTTTATTGACATTTCAGGCTATATATTTCCGAAGGCAAACGAGGAAAAATAAAATAAAAATCATAAATAAATTCTCCAGGTCGAAATCTATAGCATTAAATCATAACGGCATTATATTAACTAAATTTTCACATCGAAAATCAGCCACAACATGGTATACTCATATTTTGGCCTTGGCTGAAATGTGACCCATGCATTAAGCTACCTGAGTTGCGCGATACACCAAAACAAATGCTTCCCATATAATAAATATATATAGCCTATATAGTGTACGTACACATTGTGTTTTTATTAACTGCATGAAAAGTTTGGGAAAAACGGTTTCTTCATCTCTGCAAAAAATATAATTTTTGATTACTCACGTTGACATTATATTGTGCGTAACGAGATGAGAACGATTTCTATCAACAATATAATAGCCTGGCACAGTTTTGAAACGAAAACAATTGTTGTTCTATTCCTCTCTCCTCCGTAGAGCCTCCTTAAGTATTTACAAATAACTTAGATGAAGTTTCTTGAATAAAAGTGAGCGCGCGGGGAGTGATGGGAAGACTGAAATGAAGGCGAGGAGGCTCTGCCAGATAATGCAAAAAAGTATGGTTTTCGAACCAAACTTTTGTTTGACTGCTTTGACATCTTTTTAAACCTGAAATGGACGGAAATGTGGAAGAAATTGAAATAAATCTTCATAATGTGAGTATCGAAGGTCAGTGGAGTCATTTTTATAAATAAATTTTGCAATTTAGAGGATATTTTCAGTCAACATATCCATATTCATTTGCAATTTCTCGCTATTTTTCGGTGCAAATTGAGAGAAGAAGATATTAATGTTGGATTCACTCCAGGAGAGTCAAGTACGCCTGAAAAGGAAAGTGGAAAACATCTCTTAACACCCTCGAAGGTTGATATCGAACCGCCATATTTATTACATTAACTAGCAGAGGCTACTTTTATTTCGCTCTTCCCATCACTCCCTGCACGCTCACTTTTCCCTCACTAGAAACTTCATGTAAGCCTCTGCGGAGGAGAGAGGTTCTATTCAAGGTTCAGTGACATGCTATGGTGAAATGGTGAAGAATGCCTAAAGATTTATGAAAAAAACAATAGAAAATACGTAAATATTTATTGTTTTTTTCATAAATCATAAAAATACAATAAATATAATATATTTACTGGGTTCTGTGGTGGCGAACCAGCGTTTCGTGAAAATATTTGCCCCCCCTGTCAAGTAGCCCACGAGGAGTTTTCTAGAACATTGCGCGTGACTTTCAAATTATTTTTAAACTTGTGTCTTTGATTCTGATCCTAAATTTGTTATGGGAGGTTTTTTTCCTTTCAAGTGGGATTATACTACTCTAGTTTTTCGATTGGGACTATTCTACAATGAAGTACTCTTGGATACTGTAATCTAAATACATATGAAGACGAAGAAGTGGCATTTGTCGGGAAGAGAAGCGGCGAGGCATTGCAATGGCCGCTATTTGACGAAATATCGAAGGACACAATATCGAAGATAAAATACACTGCACTGCTTCAAAACTTGACGAAACTTGGTTGAAATCTTCTTTAGCCATCTATCATTATGTAAAAGTACAACAATTGGATGATACTTGCGAGACTCGGCGATAAAAAGCAAACAAGACGGCAAAATATGGCTGAAATCGTGTTTTGGTGGGGGGTAAGTGAAATAAAAGGTATTATATTTAAACAAAACAATGTCAATCCTTTTGAAATCTACAATAATTATATTAAATTAAGCATAGTTTTTCATCCCATGATAAAAATTGTTAGGAAATAAGAAAATTTAATCTCTGCCAGGTATATTAGTTATTTCATGGATAATTAGCAGTTGACCTGGAGTGGTGCATGGTCATTTTCTTGTAAAATATTATACTTACACAAATTTTTCCTTCCAATAACTACCCCTAAAAGCAACCTTCTAAACACTATAAGCACTAAAGAAAGGCTGTCGCTTCTGCTTTTCGGAAGTTAGAGCTATGTCGGCACTGCCGTTTCAGGGCGGGGTCATTTTCAGGACTTTCGTCCCGGATTCAGGTTTTGGCACATATGCCATGTTGACCGCCATAGTCATTTTACCCTAAAACAGTTGAGATTGCCTGTGGTAAATGAAACGCATACAAACTCCTATACAGGTCCTAGACTACAAAGAAAAACAATTAAAATTGACAAAGTTACGGCGAAATTTGAAATGTAGCGTACGGGTCAAACCGGACTTTCAGACAAAAACAACCGGAAAAGGCCCAAAGACAAACAAAGACTGTTGCTATGGTTTTTTTAGGTGGCCGGAATGAATTCCCCAGGGTACAACACCCTATATAAGATTTTTGTCGGGACTGAAGCGCGTGGGCAAACCATATATAGTCAAACTACGGCAAGCGCGTGCATGCTGAAAAATAGCCGATAAATAAAAAACATTTCAAAATAAATACTTCTATACTCGTAGTATGGAAGCGAAACTTTCCAGAAGAAATACACAGATAAAAAGCTAAATTTCGACCATTGGAAGTCTGTGGTCAAATGCAAGAATAAAGAAGATGTTAAAGATTGTTTGAGTATGACTGGAGGTATGTTTGGGATTAAACTTTTAGTATTTTTGATTCTGTAATGTTTAGTCGGCAAAATAGCCCACTGTTAAAAACTTATTTTGTAAGGATTCCAATGGTGTTAATTTCATTGCCAGGGGGCAAATATTTTGCAAAGGAAATCGTACTCAAAGTGCTCTTGCGACAACATAATTAAAATGCGAAAACTGTGGATGACAAGTTGTTCTATAGTGATTTATGTCCTGGACTGACAACATATCTTTACTTTAGTTGAATATCAATGTGTCGATACTGTAAAACCTTTTAAGGAACTTTGTGGTACGTAATTCCACTCATGATTACAATTTGTAGTTCTAATCAAGTTCTCCTTAAGGATGTGCATCAGACAAGTTATGTCTGTTTGTTTGTTTGTTTGTCAGCAGAAAAACTTAAAAACTAACAAATAGTTTAATACTTAGAGCTAATGGTCGTAAGCCAAGAACTAATCGATTAAAATTGTGGTTCAATTTGGATAAGAAATTGACAAACATTTTCCTTGCTTTTCCGCCCTGAAAAGAACAGAATACATAATAAGTGCATGTATAACTTATGCTTTTACCACATATCTGCGTTATAAACGGCTTTCTGATTGGTTTAGGGCAGGTAAGCTTTTTTCGAGCTCACCTGCTTTTTGCCCAAACTCACCTGCTTATAAACCAATCAGATTTGCCCACGCATGAAGATGTTTGCGTGAGCAATACAGAAATCCCGCCGCGCCAGGAGTGCGAGAGCAAAGGAGAATATAAACATGAAAACAACAAAGCGTTTTGAAGATATATCCGATGAACAATTAAAACAAAGACGGAATAATCTTCAAAGAAAGAAATTGGCGAAGAAGATTTAAACTTTTACAAGTTCAGTGAGGAAAAGCTTGGCAAACACCTTGCCAAGTTGTACCTTGCTGCAAGAACAAAAAATGGTCAAAAATATAAAATAGGCTCTCTTGTAACGAGGTACAGTTTGAACCTTGGTCTGAAACGTTATGGCCATATATTTGACATAACAAAAAGGAAATGTACGGCATTTATTTCAAGCATCAAAGCCTATGAAGACGCGACGACTGAACTGAAGCAAGAAGGAAGAAAGAATTATGCTGCTGTCAGCCCTGAAGGTAAAATACAGCGATAAATAATAATTAATACATCTATATCAAGTACAGAACTTTTTATATCAAGTACAAAACTTTTCTCAATCCTAATTTCTAACTTTTATCTTCAGACTTATACGACATATGTCACAGTCGGCATCTTGATTCAGATGAAGGACCAACAGCGCTTCAACACAAGGTTCGGTGGGACATAAGAGCAGAAAACATGTATAATATGACGAAGACAACGTTTGCCATCGAAATGGACGAAAAGACAGCTTTGCAGCATGTTGTAAATGCTGAAGACAAAGCCACAAAAAACAGAAGAAAAATGAACATGACATTGTAAGTGGTTATATGCCTGCTATAAAGGATGACAAGTATTGTCCAGTAAGAAACTTCATTAAGTATACCCAAGCCCTTCACCCCGACTCTGACAAGCTGTGACAGACACCTAAGATATAGTATGGCCCAGGAAATGAACACATTCATGTCTAACCTTGCTAAAAACTGTGGATTCGAAGGCAAAGGCTGTACTAACCACAGCCTTCGAGCGTCTGGAGTAACAACTCTGAAGCGCAATTACTATAATGATAAGCAAATCATGTGTGTATAACTGACTATGGAAGCAGTGCAAGTTTGAATATATATCAGAAAGTTACATCAGACGAAAGGTTTAGAATGGGTTTAACACTTGGCTATGCTCTTACTGGAGATCCGAGCTGTGTGACCAAATAGAATGAGGTTGCCTGTGTTTACCAACAGCATCCTCGAGACAACCACTCCAAACAGTCATCCGATGGCACCCACCTTTCTTTCCATACCACCGAAAACCAAATTGTAGCTCTCAACAAGGCCACAAGGGCCAAGCTCCCCGTTTCAGAGAAACTGCGACAATTACCAAACGCCGTTGTGCGCATCAACTCATAACAGCTGGGCAGTCTTCAACATATGATGAATCAATGTTCGATGAAGACAGTGTGAGCGATGCTGAAATACTGAAAGCAGTAAGTGAATACGAGGAAGCTACAACACCAGACATTGAAGATGACATTGTAAGTGGTTATATGCCTGCTATAAAGGATGACAAGTATTGTCCAGTAAGAAACTTCATTAAGTATATTTGAACAAGCTCAAAGTTGATAAGAGTGCATGAGAGTCGATGAGAGTTGGTGGTCAAACGCGAGTGAGAGTTGCAACTCTCATTGACTCTCATCAACTCTCATCCCCGTTTGCCCGGGGCTTTACCCAACTTTTCCGGAGCCCTCTGAACAGCACGAGCCACGGGTATACCCCCCCCCCCCTGCCCCCCCCTCTCTCGCCGGCCTTGGGTACTATAGGTGAAGTTTAAACTTGAAAATACCATATAATTTTGCATGTCTGTATATTCTATTTTCTATGTGTAAAATTCATGCATGATTAAGGAGTTTTACACTGTGTCAAGTTTCAAATATTACGTCATATGTATAACCTTGTAAACCCCTTACAAATAAATAATATAATGCTAACTAGTAAAAAAGCACTTGTGGCTCTAACTCTTCTGTTACAACCACGAGCACTTGTAACTAGTTTGCCTAACAGTATGAATTTGTTCATTTCACAAGTTGTTTACAACTTGAGCGGCTATGCTCAAGAAATTATGATTGGAAATTGCAGCCATTGAGCATGCGTAGATTGTACATGTTGAGTTGTTCTGATCATGAATATTGATGAGGCGAACTACTAAATTATTTCAAAATATAATCGGCGAAATGTTTTATGTTATTGATGAAAATTTAATCTAAGGAAAAGGCTTAAACCGTAAAAACAACCTTACGACACTCAAGCATAATTTCAAAACATTTCAAACTTACAATTTGTTTATTTGAGTCTCAATCGATCTGTTAGAAACACGTCAAAGCGAGGCTAAACAAAAAAGCGTCCATCAGTAAATTCCAGTCAATCATGTTTTATTCCGTTAATTCAACTTCATGTGGTGTGTGGACATGCCCCATGTCATAGTATGATGCAAATTGTTTCCAATCCTTTTTATTTTCTATCAGTAAAATTAGTAAAACAATATACTGAATGCTCAAAAACCAAACTAGACCCTGTCAGATTGAATTGTATTACTAACTTTAAGTCAAATCTAATTTAACGTCTTCATGTGGCGCGTGGACCTGCCGTACATTAATGTTTATCCTCGTTGTGGCTAGGTATGATGCAAATGGTTTCCACTCTTCAGCATTTTTTGCAAAATCATGCAATCTCTCCGCAAGAATGCTTGGATTATTATACTTGTTACATACTGAACAACAGTCAAATGAATTCTCGCAGTTTTCTTTAGTTTGTTTAAGTAAAGGCATATTGTCACCGTTAGCATGATCATCCCATTCTAAACAGACAGGTGGTTCATCGTCATTACCAACTTTAACAATACATGGCACAGCATGGTAGGCTAGCCTTGACTCTCCTGTCATCACAATCACATCGCCACTCTTCACAAATAGAGCTGGAAATATACAGAAAATGTTTCAGTTTCATAAACACAGGAACTCTTGCTTTTTATGCAGTGCAAATATACGGATATTACATGTTCTATTTCGTTTTAAATGTGCAATGTTCTGATTATTGGAAAAGAGATTAAAAACACACAGTTGTCACAACAAAAGTCAAAAGAGAAAGGTCAGAAAAATGTTCGCGGATAGCCGAAGAAGTCATAATATTTTCTTGGAACTGGATTTGAGGTTTCATTTTCGATCCAACTTCGAGTCTAATATCACTACACGGCATTCTTTCGCTGCTATTTGTAACTAATATTTAAATATTATGTATTTTCATAATGAATAGTTAAATAATACACTAGAAAATGAAAACGTAACAGGTTGGTAATGTCTAGAAACATCTCTGATCTCTAGCTCTCTTCAGGTTAGGGACAGACCATTATTTTTTTGGAGGGGGGGATGAAAATTTTTCCAAGACAAACAATTTTTTTCTGTGTTGTTGTCTCTGCAAACAATTTTTTTGTGGTTGCTTCTTACTGCTTACAATTTTTTTCTAGCTAGTGACTGCGGTAACACCGCGGGAAAACGTCTGCGCAATTTATTAAATAACAAACAACTAACTCGTTTTTCAGTATTTAATAAAAAAAGCAATTCTAAAATAGATAAATGGTCCAGTAATGCTTGTCATTTCTTTTCCTGACATATGTACACTAAAAATGGTAAACGTTTCATTATCTCACTTTCTGTTCATTTTATCTAAAGAACTATTGATTGAAACAAGGACGTCTATAATCCTTATAGACGCCTTGTTGTACTAAATATATTAAAACTGGCAATCTATGGCTATATCCACCTGGCAAGCTGCACATGACACAATGAACCAGGGCCTTTTTAAAGAAATCGTTAGTGGGGGGGCCATAATCGAAAGGGGACGTAACAAGTAGGTGGTGTATTACAGGTGTGGAAAGCTGAAGGGGGGTCTGAATTTTTGTATTCTTGAGTCTCTGTGGCTTGATTTCCTGAATTTTCAGAGACAATTTTTTATATATCCAATCTAAATGGAGCCAGGTTTTGTTGTGAGAATACCATAACTTTCTTCTAAACTCAGTTTTTTTCCCTTTTTTGCTTATATTTTGGACAAAAGGGACCTTCACTGGGGGGGCCAAAATAGCTTACTGTGGGGGCCAACATGGGGACTGGGGGACGTTTATAAAACAACAAAGTCTATGGCCGAATGGCGCTGAAAATGCTTAAAATTTACAAGAAAGATCATGCAGGATATAAATTAAACAATTTAAAACGTTGAAGAAAAGTTAATTGCTGTCATGATCATGTTAAATGTGAATGAATGTCCTTTAAATTTGTCAAACAAATTGTTAATAAATTAATTGCAAAACACTTCTTACTTTTAAAAAGCTTAACTCCATATTTTGTTGCCAGTTTTGTGTTTTGTGGAACTGCATTATCCTTTATTTATTTAATTTCATGGAGAGAAGTCACTACAAAACGACTTTGAGAAGCCATTTTGAAAGAAAAGCATTATTTACTGCTCCGACTAGTAAATAATGCCTCAGATTTACTACTCAGCCAACCAATCAAAACACTTGAAAGGCATTATTTACTACTGAAATTATACTAAAATGTTTTATACCTGTAGGACGAATATCGCAAGTTTTTCCACCAATAAGGTAAATAGCTGACTGTCCAAAACTTATTGATACCAATGGCTGCGACAAATCATTTTCATATTTGTCAACATGTCCACCCATGCTTGATCCAAGTGGATAATAATTAACGACACCAGATTCTGGTCTGTAGTCAGGATATCCCAGTGCTGTTGCTATGTGACATGTCAGGCTAGCAAGATCTCTAGGAAATCCATAGTAAATGTCTGGTTTGTATACTACATTGTTGTAGTCAAATTTGTAGCCAAGATGAGCCCATCTCAGTTTCTTGATAACTTCAGGTGAAGCTGACTGGAAACTAGTTGCATAAAAACACTGTTTTACATATAGAATAGAAATCAAAATGTAAAATTAATACCAAATTATGTTCGGTTTGTAAGTGTTCATAAAATATAATATTTAAATAATTTAGCCATTATTGACAAAATATATAACTTCATGTTATACACTTCCAATGCAGACTATCTTTACTTAATTATCAAAGTATAAGGTATTTATGGGGGTGGCTCTCCAGTAAGGGAATGAAGATTAGAAGCAAGTGGCCCACCCTAAAATGAACAGTTCACACTAGTAGTGAGCCTAAGCAACCGACGTTTTTGATTCACAAATGCCGACCGGAAGTAAATTGAGCCGTTTTAGATGGCGACAGGCATTCTTGATTTCAAGCAAGAACTGCTGATGCCATACTTAACGGTTAAATAATGCATTCTTAGCTTGCTTAGGCTCTCTATTATCATAGTTTCAAAGACAGTAGTAGCGTACTGTAAACCTCTTTTGAGGAAAAAATCTGTTTGAATTTGTCGATGCTTGTGTTATCAGAGGAAATTTAAAGGGTAAACCAATCTTAGGATAGTATAGGTTCACAAGGGCCAACTGAGGACCCACCAGGATTTTTCCAGGTTCCTTATCTAAAACTGCAGAAACAGTGCTATATTTGGGAACATATTCAAGAGCCTGAACTTGAAAATGGGAATGAAATACTGTACTCTCCAACCTGAGCGATGTGGCCAACTTGTGTACGGGCACTAGCTCAACTTTTGGCATCTCTCATATTGGGTGGCCAGGGCAAATTTTTCCCTCCCACTACCTCAGCAGCTTGGTTGGTGGGCAACACTGCTTATGCCTTGTTTCATTTGATTTATCATGATCAGGGCCGGATTAACCATGTGGCAGATGCGGCATATGCCGCAGGCCTCGCGCTTATTGGGGCCTCGCGCTTTACTGTGCCACACCAATTTTTACGAGAACACGCCCATTTTCTATTGGGACATGCCCATTTTAGGTGCCTCGCGAATAATTAAAAATTTTGTGTGTCTTTGAATTGAAAGGTTTTCATACCGAGGGGGGGGGGGGAGTTGGGGGCCTCGCGCTGAAAAACTGCCACGGCCTCGCGCGACGTTAATCCAGCCCTCATCATGATACCACAACTCACTAATTAAAATTGATAATATTTTGGCCAGTAAAACTCCATTGGGTAACCATATCATTCTAAAGACTTAACTATTGTAATGGACTTCCGCCTTACCAATACTCCCAAAATGATTGGCCCTCCTCTAATGTGACGTCATCGTGAACGACCAAATTTGTCGCATTTGGTTTACACGGAAAGTTCTTCAACGAACGCTGTACAAAATAATGTTGAACTCCTCTCTCGAAAGGATTAACAATAAAAATAAAACCAGGGCAAGAAACGACTTCAAAAACCTTCCACTCGGCGGCTTTAAGTAATCCAGAATTATGACATTCAAAAGATTCATCGTAATTTTCCAAAATACTAATTTCTCGCACTCGTCCTGAGAATGTCGATGGATTTTCAAAGTCAATAACATCGCTGAAGTCGGGAGGAGGATTGCGTTTCTTGTATCGTTTATATTCTTCACGTACGGCGTTCAATTTTGTGTTGTTTTCGTCAGATTCTGTTTTGTATCGGCTATTTACGGCCGCCATATTGTTTATTCGGTTTATTCGGGTTATACTTCATGTAAAGCATGAGTATAAAGTAGTTTTTCGCCAATTTTTCATTGATTCTCAACGATAAAGAGAAATCCAGTAACGTATAGTAAGAGGGGCTGAATCCCGCAGTTTTCAATATTCCTTTTGAATTTTAAAGGGGTGCACATTCCAAACACATACAAGATTCATTGCATTCACTTTTGAAATAATGCGGGTTTTATATCCAAGGTTTCAATTTATCCGTTTCAAATAATTTCAGTGGTTGGCCAGCATTGACGGACTTTTAATAAGAAATAAGTGAATTCAGTTTACGAATTACCAGGACTCAAAAAGTTGAGTTTAAATGTAATAGTATATGTGTTGTAAATAATGCATATGTTGTAATTTTATGATAAGCATTCACGATAACTATTTGCGGAGTATTCTATCATCTAAACGAGGATCCTATAATCTATATGAGTCAGCGCCCAGTTTTAGTCTGACAAACGTTAACTCAGCGCGCAAGCGGTTTTCTTTCATACAAGTTTTCCTTGACAAGTTTTTTTTGGTTCGTGTGTACGACAAAATATTGACAAGCAGCTCTTTTTAATAATAATAATAATAATAATTACAATATTTAATCAGGAGGTCCGCTGATTTTCAGCGGAGCCCTGAGCAACAAAAAAACCAACTAACCAATAATAATGATAATATTAATGTTAAAGCTTATAATGTCTTAGTGCGTCCCATTACTGCGGTATAGTGTCTTATAGTGACAAATGATTCTTAAGTTTATTTTTAAATGTTGTAAATTGTTCTGTATCCCGGATGTCAATCGGTAGACTGTTCCAGTCGTTAGCAGCATGGTAGCTGAAAGCCTGCTTCCCCCAATTTCTCTTGACGCGCTCCAAATGTAAGTTTTGTTTGTTTCGGGTGTTGTAGCTGTGGATGTCGGACGAGTACTTGAAGTTAAATTTAAAGTCGACGTTATTGTTTAAACACTTATGCATGATCAGGCAACGGTGAAAGTGTCTGCGCATTGATAACGGCTGCCAGTCTAACGATTTTAGTGATTCCGAGGCTGACGAAAGTGGATGAGCGTCAAGAATGATTTTTGCGGCTTTATTGTGGAGGATTTGAAGATGATCCATGAGGACGGAGTTGTTTTTATCACCCCATACAAAATCAGCGTAGTCAAATATCGGCATGACAAGGCTATTGACTAAAGTAAGCCGGGATTCGAGTGTTAATGAATTCAACTCTTCGAATGACACCAAGGCGTTGATAGACTTTGTTACAAAGTGTTTCAACATGATCTGTCCACGATAATGTCTGATTTACGGTTATACCAAGATATTTAAAAGATTGAACACGATTTAGTGGGCGGTCGTTAGTGAGTAGATTTATATCATGTAGTTTGGTAAGTTTGGCATTGCTTCCGAACATCATAAATTTGCATTTAGAAGTGCTAAGAGTTAGGCGGTTAGCAGCAAACCAATGAGATAGGTTCAGGAGGTCAGAGTTTAGTTTTTGTTCCAATTCCATAGCGGTTTTAGCTGAACAAAACAGGACAGTATCATCTGCATACAGGGAGATGTTACAGTTATGGACAGTAGATGGAATGTCATTCACATAAATGAGAAACAGTAGAGGGCCCAGTATGCTTCCTTGGGGTACGCCGACTTGTACAGGTTTAGTGGATGAGTGTTCGAGGCCAATAGAAGTGACTTGAAAACGATTTGATAGATAAGAAGAGAACCAGTTGATTGTCGCCTGTGAAAAACCAATGGTGGCAAGTTTGTCTATGAGCAGATCGTGACTGACCGTGTCAAAGGCCTTCGATAGATCTAAGAGTAATTGCCGTAGAGAGTAAGAGCAATTGTAAGAGCAATTGCCGTAGAGAGTTTTGGACGGAATCCGAATTGTTTCGGGGTCAGGATATTTTCTTGAAGTAGATAGCTATAGATTTGACTGTGAACGGCTCTTTCAAGTATTTTGCTAGCAGTTGGTAAAATGGTTATTGGTCTATAATTATTGGCATTGCAGCGGTTTCCAGATTTAAACAACGCTGTTACTTTGCCACATTTCCATACTGATGGGAAGACAGAGGTTGCTAATGAACGGTTGTAAATTTTAGTGAGACTTGTCGAGATAACATCAGCGGAGTCCTTTAGCAATCTAGCACTAATATTATCCAAACCAATCGCCTTGTTTGTCTTAAGCTTCCTTAGTTTTGACTTAACATAGCACTCGTCAATTTCTCTAAAGACAAACTTACTTCAGATTGAGGATGATCATTATGTAGGGCTGAACTGACGGTAGTCAGTTCAGCCCTACATATTTCCCAATTTTCCCAATTGTTGAGAAATGGTTATTGAGAATTTCAGAGATTTGTCTGGGTTCAGTGTATGGAATTCCATCGACTTCAATACACGAAATGTTGGAGTTTGGTTTACGTGAGGTGATTTCATTTAGGTGTTTCCAGAGAGAGTTAGGATTATTCTTAGAGCTTTCAATAAGGTTAAGATAGTATTCAGATTTACTTTTCTTGACTTGTCTATTCACATTCGATTTTAATCTTTTATATTTGGACCAGTCAGATGGAGAATATAATTAGATTTAGCAGCTTTACGGAAACAACGGTCACGTTCCTGCATTGATGTTTTCAACTCAGAAGTCATCCAAGGCACATGACAACCTTTTAGTTCTTTTTGTAGGGGCATGACGTTCTGCAACATCAGAGAACAGCTTATTCCAAAAATTTATTGCGGTGTTAATATCAGGAATTTCATCAACAATATTCCAGTTTACATTCTTAAGATATGCCAGAAATGCTTCTTTAGAGTAATGTTTGTATGATGTATATTCAATTGTTCTCCCGGGACATTTGGTTACCCCGGACTTGACAACACAGAAAATGAGGGAGTGGTCGCTGATATGTACAGGTAACACACCACTTGATACAATACGATGTTTGTTATTAACAAACAAGAGATCAATTGCTGTTGATGAAAGTTCGTTTATCCGTGTTGGAGTGTTAATCAGTTGGATTAGATTGTTAGTACTTGCAAACAAAGTAAGTTGTTGTTTCAGGCAGTAAGTCGGAGTATTTCTTTTAGCGAGGGCGTCAACGTTAAAGTCACCAAGTAAAATTAGTTCAGCATCCTGAGGAAGTAAGCTCATCTTTGAATGAACATCTTCTTACATTTTGACCGATTAACTTCAAGGACACAAGATTCTATATTGTCATCTTGTAAATCGGGCCGTGCCCTATGGGGTAAACCATCACGAATATATATCATGCATCCACCTAAACGCTAGCTATAGTTATTCCAGCTTTAGAACAAGGAAAATTGGTCCTGTGTACTGTCGACAAGGAAAAGTTGACAAGGAAATGCACACTACGCCACTGCACACTCTATTAACTAGTATTAATTCGTATCGTTTTATGCGGGCTCGTTAGAACTTGTCAAGGACATTTTTTATCGAATGAAAACCTGTTTACCGTACTCGTCAAGTACTTTGTCAAGGAAAACCTGCTCGTTTGTACGGGCATAAGGAACGTTTAAACACTGCGATTTGTCGGGTCGATTTTAAGTTTTGCTGAATGTTAATGACGAATGTTTTGAGTTGATGATGACGTCATGATGACGTTTGCCACGTATTTTTCAAATATCATTAACGTGCATCTGAAATTGGCCTGAAAAATCGCAGCGTGTAAACGTACTTTTAACAGTGTTTGGAGGTAATTATCTTGACTATTATATTGACTATTACATTGACAACGAATTTATACTATTTTTAATACAGAGCACGCAAAATGGATAAATCGCCCCCCTCCTCAATTCATAAAATAGACAGATGACAATAATTCTACAGGTGGCGCCTCATAATGCTTGTTATGAATATATCAACTTGAATTATTATTTATTCAAAAAATATTTTGTTAAGTTGCCATTTTCAATTCAAACACGATGGAGGTAAATTATTTCATCAACATAATATTCCTATTTGCCGTGAACGTATTGTTTGTTATCTCAGGAATATGTTTAAATTCCTTGGTCATACTCAGTTTCTGGAGATCTGTACAACTTCGAAAGAAAGTATGTCATTTCATGATAATGGTTTTGTCCTGTTTCGATTTGCTTGCGGTTTTAACTAATCATCCGATGCTGGCGCTTACGGCAATGTTTTGGCTAACTGGAAAGTTTGACATGCTACCCTGGTTGTATTTTTACTTGCATGTTGCTAACATTTTTCTTGGTTTTTCGTTGCTCGTTCTTTTGGTCATGAACTTTGATCGATATCTGGCAACACATTATCCTATCTTTCATCGAACGTCAGTGACGAAGGGCAGACTTTTAACTCTACTTGCAATACTAATTATCGTCGAAGTAACTTTGGCATTGAGTTCTGTGAACGATTTCATAATTTCCAACCAAGTTTTTGTACTCATTTCCTTTATTATTCTCTTCCCACCAATGTTATTCTTCAACTACAAATTGTTTAAAGTTGCACGAAAAACTGGTAGAAATAACGATGATAAACGACAGATGGTTTCTATGAAACACGTATCTAGTTGCTTGCTAGCAGTTGCTTCTTTTGTGGTACTATCCATTCCAGTGTTTGTCTACATTGGTATAAGATCAAACTCGGAAAAGACGTTAACGATAAATACAGGAAAACTTGCAGCACATTGGTCAAAAACTATACTCTCCATGAATTCCACATTTAACTGCCTAATTTTCTACTGGAAAAACAAGATTTTACGCACCGAGGGAGCAAAGATACTGAAGCGATTGAAATTCGGTGGCTAACTGTAATATTCTAACCTTTTGAGCTTCATATATATGCATGGTGAATATTGAATGCATAGGCGTAGGAAGCAACTTCAAGTGGGGGGGGGGGGATGGGTCACTTCGTCATAAGTGCACCTCTTCTATTAGAAAAGGGCACTTTTCCCATTGTTTTAGCTGGAGAAAAGGGCACTTTGAAAAAAACTTGGGGGGGCGTGTCCCCTGTGCCCCCCGGTTCCCACGCTTCTGATCGAATGTATATTTTCGGCCCTTCCCGCGGTTTCACCGTAATATAAATAAGTTAAACGGAAACCGCGCATAGAACTGAGACCTTTGAACTTACTTCAGGTCTAACATCTTATAGGCCTGTTTTAGACCTCGAGTTTCCGTGGAATTTAATTCGCTGAAATTAGACTGAATATTACTACTCCTTTAGCATTCTAGCACTAATATTATCCAAACCAATCGCCTTGTTTGTCTTAAGCTTCCTTAGTTTTGACTTAACATAGCACTCATCAATTTCTCTAAAGACAAACTTTACTTCAGATTGAGGATGATCATTATGTAGGGCTGAACTGACGGTAGAAATAACTGAGCGGAATTTGTCAACGAGTGTTAAGCCAATTGTTGAGACATGGTTATTAAGAATTTCAGAGATTTGTCTGGGTTCAGTGTATGGAATTCCATCGACTTCAATACACGAAATGTTGGAGTGTGGTTTACGTGAGGTGATTTCATTTAGGTGTTTCCAGAGAGAGTTAGGATTATTCTTAGCCGAGCTTTCAATAAAGTTAAGATAGTATTCAGATTTACTTTTCTTGACTTGTCTATTCACATTCGATTTTAATCTTTTATATTTGGACCAGTCAGTTGGAGAATTAGATTTAGCAGCTTTACGGAAACAACGGTCACGTTCCTGCATTGATGTTTGCAACTCAGAAGTCATCCAAGGCACATGACAACCTTTTATCCTAGTTCTTTTTGTAGGGGCATGACGTTCTGCAACATCAGAGAACAGCTTATTCCAAAAATTTATTGCGGTGTTAATATCAGGAATTTCATCAACAATATTCCAGTTTACATTCCTAAGATATGCCAGAAATGCTTCTTTAGAGTAATGTTTGTAGGATGTATATTCAATTGTTCTCCCGGGACATTTTGTTACCCTGGACTTGACAACACAGAAAATGAGGGAGTGGTCGCTGATATGTACAGGTAACACACCACTTGATACAATACGATGTTTGTTATTAACAAACAAGAGATCAATTGCTGTTGATGAAAGTTCGTTTATCCGTGTTGGAGTGTTAATCAGTTGGATTAGATTGTTAGTACTTGCAAACAAAGTAAGTCGTTGTTTCAGGCAGTAAGTCGGAGTATTTCTTTTAGCGAGGGCGTCAACGTTAAAGTCACCAAGTAAAATTAGTTCAGCATCCTGAGGAAGTAAGCTCATCTTTGAATGAACATCTTCTTCAGTACATTTTGACCGATTAACTTCAAGGACACAAGATTCTATATTGTCATCTTGTAAATCGGGCCGTGCCCTATGGGGTAAACCATCACGAATATATATCATGCATCCACCTAAACGCTAGCTATAGTTATTCCAGCTTTAGAACAAGGAAAATTGGTCCTGTGTACTGTCGACAAGGAAAAGTTGACAAGGAAATGCACACTACGCCACTGCACGCTCTATTAACTAGTATTAATTAGTATTAATTAGTATCGTTTTATGCGGGCTCGTTAGAACTTGTCAAGGACATTTTTTATCGAATGAAAACCTGTTTACCGTAGTCGTCAAGTACTTTGTCAAGGAAAACTTGCTCGTTTGTACGGGCATAAGGTACGTTTAAACACTGCGATTTGTCGGGTCGATTTTAAGTTTGGCTGAATGTTAATGACGAATGTTTTGAGTTGATGATGACGTCATGATGACGTTTGCCACATATTTTTCAAATATCATTAACGTGCATCTGAAATTGGCCTGAAAAATCGCAGCGTGTAAACGTACCTTTAACAGTGTTTGGAGGTAATTATCTTGACTATTATAAGCAAGTTTATACATGCCCATAGGCATTATAAAGTTAAGTTAATGAAACAAGCATTCGGATAAAAAGTAAAGTTGTGCAAAGTCTGGTTATCTTCAATTGCATCAGGTCAGGTACAAAGGTCAGCCTCTGAAACGCGTGATCAGACACGCGTAAAGCGCCAGGAAAGTAACAATGAACCATTGTCAAACACTTCCTCTCTACATGCGCGGAAAATAGACCAATCAGGTCTCACCGTTTTGCCTGTATATGCTTCCTGCTTGGGTTACAAGACTCATTGTGTCACTTGCAAGCCAAAGCGAAGGACCCTTTGCGGCGAAAAGTTTAATTTTAATTATAATAAACCGCAATCTTTGAAATAGAAATTATAATATATCGCAACTACTGGACATACTTCTGCGGGACTATGCCTCCGGTTCGACGCCAAAGCGTCGCTACACGACAACGCGCAGAGAATGCAATTCAGCCATCGGTGAACGAGCTTCGACAACAATGCCTAGACAAAGGACTGTCTGACCACGGCCGTCGAAATACATTGATCGCGAGACTGCAACAACATGCTTCAACGTCTTCGTCGAACAATACCGCCACAGAAGCCGAGACGACTGTCGATATCGCGAGAAACAACGAGCAAATAGTACTCGAGACAACATCTGTGCCACGCGAAAGCCCTCTGCTGAACGACGCTCAGTTGGCCCAAATCCAATCGATCGTCGCAAGGACGGTTGAACAATCGGTGAACGCTATCGCCACAAACGCCGCTCGTGCTGCTGTACAAGCCATGGCAAGTGCTCCTTTGCCAGTCCCTACGAACGAGCCACAACAATTAAGAACTGAGCCTTCGTCGATTAACAACACCACATCAATCTCGACGCCAATGTTTCAAACGTTCGAGCCAGAAGCGCCGCATTCCTCCGTACCGAGTCTTCCTGTTACCAACCGTCTTCCATATGGACAGTCTTTCCACGACGTACCGGCATCATATGTGAAGAATATCCAGTCGGGTGAGTTTTTCGAATTGACTAAACTTTTGCCAAAGAATTTATTTAGTACAGTAGAGGAACAGCCTGTTATGTTAACGCTCGAAAACTCCATCATTAAAGTTAAGCCGTCCACTCAGTCCACCACAAGTATTATACGGACATCGATAAGTGGACGACCGCCTTCACCACATACATGAGTGTGTTTACTCATGAATTCCCCAACAGAGCCCAGGAGTTTTTGCAGTATATGAGCATTATTCGCCATGCTGCTCATTGCCATAAAGGGGTGGGTTGGTGTATCTACGACATCAAGTTTCGTCGGAAGGCTGCCCTTAACCAACTGGTCCGAAATAGATCAGCAATTATGGTTGATGATCTTCACAGTACCACCAGCCACCCTTAGAGAGGAATATCCTCTTTTCTATAAAGGACCCCAACAGTATGCCACCCCGGGGACCGAACGAGGGGGCATTTGCCGGGATTTCAATAGGAACGGAGCTTGCAAACGAGCCCAGTGCAAGTACCGACACATGTGTAATCGCTGCGACGGGGAGCATGCCGGAATTTACTGTTCAGATGATGAAAGACCCCGAGCACATAAAACAAAAGAAAAAGTTTATTCATCTGGCAGCCAGCGCCATTCCAACCAAGAAAAACGATAGCAATGTAGCTAGACCACTAACACCTATTATTGTAACTAAATTAGAAGATTTTCTAGAGGGACATCCCAAACCAACGCTTGTTTCACAGTTATGTTCTAATTTAAGGGATGGGGCCCGAATAGGTTTTGAAGGGCAGAGGGCACCTAGATTTTCAAAAAATTTGCCTACTGCCCTTACCCATCCAGATATTGTAACATCAAATTTGGAACATGAGATTTCTCTTGGCCGTGTGGCTGGTCCGTTCGAGACTCCACCTTTTCCTAATTTCCAAGTCTCGCCTATTGGTCTAGTACCAAAAAAGAATTCGGCAAAATTTCGAACAATTTTTCATCTTTCTTTTCCAAAATCAGGCTCAACAAGTATTAATGCATCAATTTCAAAGGAAGATTTCAGTCTGCAGTATGTGACAATTGACAATGCAATTGAAGGTATTAAGCATTTCGGCCACGGCTGTTTTTTGGCTAAAACTGACATTGAATCTGCCTTTCGGCTCATTCCTGTGCACCCGGACGACTATGAACTTCTCGGCATGTACTGGGATGGGAAATATTATTATGACAAAGTTTTACCTTTCGGCCTCCGAAGTGCTCCGTATCTTTTCAACCAACTTTCGGATGCTATTGAATGGATTCTACAAACTAGGTGCATGATTTCATTTGTATGTCATATTTTGGATGATTTTCTTATTATGGAGCCACCATCCCGCCTGCCCCCACATGACAGCACTTGCCAACAAAGTTTAACTGCCATGATGCTTACATTTAAGAACCTTAACATCCCTGTAGCCCCTGGCAAAACACAAGGTCCAGCAACTGTTTTAGAGTTTATGGGTATTATCCTGGACAGTGTTCGAATGGAAGCACGTCTTCCCGATGACAAAATTGAACGCCTTCATGCTGTTTTTGACATATTTCAAAAAAGGCGGTCATGTACCTTGAAAGAACTTCAGTCACTTATAGGTACCCTAAATTTTGCATGCAAGGTTATCCCACCAGGTCGCCCTTATTTACAGAGAATGATTGAATTGACAAGAAATATAAAACAGCCCCACCACCACATAAAACTTAGTGCAGGCTTTTTTAAGGATCTTGAGATGTGGAAACAGTTCATTGTTAACTGGAATGGTGCCAGTTTTTTCTTGTCTTCTGCATGGGAAGACTCTGAATGCCTCGAGCTCCATACTGATGCGTCAGGGGTTTTGGGTTACGGGGGAATTTTTGGGGGGAAATGGTTTCAAGGAAAATGGGAACCCCATCAGCAATTAGGACAACCTGAAATTAGCATAGCTTGGCAAGAATTGTTTGCCATAATAGTTGCATGTCACATATGGGGGGGATTCCTTCAAAACAAACGCATAATCCTGAACTGTGACAATGAATCAGTTGTTAATATTATCAATTCCAAATGATCGCGAATTTCCCGGGTAATGGATCTCCTCCGTCACCTCACACTGTTGACTTTAAAGTATAATATATACATTCGGGCCAAACACATACCCGGAAAGTATAATGAGCTTGCTGATTCCCTTTCTCGTTTCCAGTTTCAAAGGTTTCGACTCCTAGCACCTCAAGCAGATGTCAACCCTCACAAAATTCCAGTCTTTCTGTCGGAAATCTAAAGACTGACATTGAACATTATATTGATTTGTCTGTGGCCGCCTCAACCAAACAGACTTACAGTGCTGGCGAGAAACGGTTCATTGCTTTCGTTAAGTTATACCGGCCCCATGAAGGAAAACATCTTCTACCAGCAAACGAAGAAACGCTTGTGCAATTTTCAGCCTATTTAGCCAAAACCATCAAACAAACATCTATTAAAAACTATCTTGCAGCGGTTCGTCATTTTCATATAAGAAATGGTTTTCCATTAGATTGTCAAAAGATGCTACGTCTCCAACTGGTTCTTCGAGGTATAAAACGTTCCCAAGGAGATAAAATAAGAGTGCGCCTCCCAATAACAATCCATCATTTAAAACTTTTTCATATGATGCTAGCAATACCTGTCACAACAAGTTTCAACTCAATTATGTTTTGGGCTGCCATAACATTGGCATTTTTTGGTTTTCTGCGGCTTGGAGAGTTAACTTGTAACTCAAAATTCAATTCTGATTCCCACCTCATGCCAGAAGATGTTGTTTTTTCCAACGACCTACAACCAACTACTGCCATGTTCATACGGATAAAAGAATCCAAAACTGACCCCTTCAGAGTAGGACATCTAATAAGTATTGGAGGAACAAAAACACCCCTTTGTCCAGTGTTGGCCATGAAACAATATTTAGCCATAAGGCAGCCAAAATCAGGGCCTCTGTTTGTAAATGTTGCGGGTAAACCACTCACAAAGCAGGCCCTAACACTCGAAACAAGGAAATTGCTCAGTCAAGCCGGGTTCAACGCCTCAAACTTTGCGGGTCATAGCTACAGAATTGGTGCTGCAACTACAGCAGCCACAGCAAAATTACCTTCCTGGCTCATTAAAACTTTGGGTCGCTGGTCTTCGGATTGTTATGAACGATATATACAAACTCCTTCATCAACACTATTGAATGTTGCAGCCACACTGGCCAAGATTTGAAATTCTATCTCAAAGATAATAATTTCTGGTCCAACTTTCAGGGGGAGGGTGTTTCGTCTATGGGGAATGCGCATGCTGCACATTTGTGGGGATGGAGTGCCCCCAAAGGTCACCCTCAACCCCATAGACTCACAAATCGATGTACTATACAGTTAAAATATTAGATTAAAGTAGATCATGTCCAACATGGGGACCACTACCCCCTGAGGACATTAATTGCACCAGTCCAACATGGGGACCAATACCCCCTGAGGATGTCACCAGTCCAACATGCGGACCAATACCCCCTGAGGACGTCACCAGTTCAACATAGGGACCAATACCCCCTGAGGACGTCACCAGTCCAACATGGGGACCAATACCCCCTGAGGACGTCACCAGTCCAACATGGGGACCAATACCCCCTGAGGACGTCAATTGCACTAGAGTCCAACATGGGGACCAATACCCCCTGAGGACATTAATTAGTTTAAACAATGAGTCTGTGGGGTGACACTTTGGCCTCAGTTTAAAGTATAATCGGAGCATTTCTCCCCAACAACCCTTCTCCCACAACATTGTGTGTACTTTATTGTCTCTGAATTGTTTTAAATATTAACTAACCGAATTGGAGCATTAATTGACTATTACATTGACAACGAATTTATACTATTTTTAATACAGAGCACGCAAAATGGATAAATCGCCCCCTCCTCAATTCATAAAATAGACAGATGACAATAATTCTACAGGTGGCGCCTCATAATGCTTGTTATGAATATATCAACTTCAATTATTATTTATTCAAAAAATATTTTGTTAAGTTGCCATTTTCAATTCAAACACGATGGAGGTAAATTATTTCATCAACATAATATTCCTATTTGCCGTGAACGTATTGTTTGTTATCTCAGGAATATGTTTAAATTCCTTGGTCATACTCAGTTTCTGGAGATCTGTACAACTTCGAAAGAAAGTATGTCATTTCATGATAATGGTTTTGTCCTGTTTCGATTTGCTTGCGGTTTTAACTAATCATCCGATGCTGGCGCTTACGGCAATGTTTTGGCTAACTGGAAAGTTTGACATGCTACCCTGGTTGTATTTTTACTTGCATGTTGCTAACATTTGTCTACATTGGTATAAGACCAAACTCGGAAAAGACGTTAACGATAAATACAGGAAAACGTGTAGCACATTGGTCAAAAACTATACTCTCCATGAATTCCACATTTAACTGCCTAATTTTCTACTGGAAAATCAAGATTTTACGCACCGAGGTAGCAAAGATACTGAAGCGATTGAAATTCGGTGGCTAACTGTAATATTCTAACCTTTTGAGCTTCATATATATGCATGGTGAATATTGAATGCATAGGCGTAGGAAGCAACTTCAAGTGGGGGGGGGGGGGGTAATGGAGCACTTCGTCATAAGTGCACCTCTTCTATTAGAAAAGGGCACTTTTCCCATTTATTTAGCTGGAGAAAAGGGCACTTTGAAGAAAACTTGGGGGGGGGGCGTGTCCCCTGTGCCCCCCCGGTTCCTACGCTTCTGATCGAATGTATATTTTCGGCCCTTCACGCGGTTTCATCGTAATATAAGTAAGTTAAACGGAAACCGCGCATAGCGGAACTTTGAACTTACTTCAGGCCTAACATCTTATAGGCCTGTTTTAGACCTCGAGTTTCCGTGGAATTTAATTCGCTGAAATTAGACTGAATATTACTCGACGGGATTTCGAGTACAAACCACCGGGACGTAGCCTGTGCGACGTAGCATGTGCACACGTACATTACGTGTAAGGTCTGTACACAGGCTAATCGCGACGAAGCTCGTCGAATATTTTGATAACACTAGTACTTTCTCGAATGAAGAATCCAGCCACATCGAATTCAGCGAATTAATTTCGGAAACTCAACGTCTAAAACAGGCCTTTGACTAGTGCAGTAATATATAGCATGAGCTCATTTCATAAATACATTATTCTTGCGCTGTGAAATAGTTCTAAATTGCTTCTGAATATTTTATCATCCCTAAAGTTTCTTTCTTATCTTTTAGAGTATTGGTGAAATGAATGGGTTGTATATTCATGCTTGCTCGTTATATTCTATGGTCGACGAACTTATAGCAATCTTAGATGGTAACCCGATGGATATAGTGACTGTAACAGAGTCGCGATTACATAGTGATATTGATAACTTCATTTCAATCAGCGGTTATAACATTCACCGTAATGATCGTGTAAATGGCCACCGTGGTGGTGGTGTGTATGTTTATTCTTTGCAAAAGATCCCTTGTCAACGAAGACTGGATCTTGAAAATCCAAACTTTGAATGCATGTGGTTATGGTTCCGCCCTACACGTCTACCGAGACCTCTTTCAGTCATGGTGGTCTGTGTTGCGTACAACCCCCCCCCCCCGGCAGAACTGCCTAAAAACAACGTAACCTCGACGAATACCTGACGAATACAGCAGATTCTGTCCGGAATTGCTACCCTGAATGTGGTATTATAATTCTGGGCGACTTTAACAATTTTGATGTTTCCAACTTAACCAACAGTCTTTGTCTGAAGCAAATAGTCTCCCTCCCTACAAGGGAGTCCGCTACCCTTGACCTTATAGTTACTAATTTACATAATTTAATTATATGACAAGCCGTGTGCATTCTTGCTCCGCTGGGATCTTCAGACCATATACAATGTAGTATAGTACAATGGCTTCCATGTACAAATGGTAACATTAGCAAGTTACACACTAAACCACTTAAACGGTCCATACGTCGCTATCCACGATCTGCTGTCAATGCGTTTGGTCGTTGGACTAGTATACACAATAATGGTTTCATGAACTTGGCCCAAATCCTTCTGTATATGACCTTGCTAACTCCTTTTTGTCTCAGGTGATCACAGCGCTTGATAGATTTATCCCTCTGACGTCTATAAGGTTTTTCCATTCTGACAAGCCATGGATGACAGCGTCTATTAAACAACTTATTAGTGACCGTCAGAGAGCTTTCTACAGTGGAAATTTACAACAATGGCGGATTAAGGTTTAAAGTTCAAACCGAAATTGCCTTAAGGAAGAAGTCATACTACAGGAATAAAGTCCAGCATCTTAAAACGGATGACTGGCTGTAAGTGGTGGCAGTTTGTCAATAAAATGTCCAGCCGATCTCATAGAAGAACAAACCTTGCCGGTAAGTTATTATCTGATGAGGAACTGGCCAATAGCCTGAAAATTTTTTATACTTCTGTCAATGCGGACATTCCACCCCTCGATCTGACCTTGCTACTAGCTTATCTGCCCGCTGTCGACTAAGTGCCTCATATTGAACCCCACGATGTTTGTAAAAAGCTCTTAGCTGTCAATGCCTCTAAATCGTGTGGTCCTGATAATATACCGAGCCGTGTTTGAAGGTATTTGCTTACTTTTGCCCAAACGGTCGCAAATATTTTCAATACATCGCTTTCATCTGGGATAGTTCCAAATATATCGACCCACAACAGTTCGGTTTATTTAAATGGATCATTATGCGTAAACATGTCAATTAATTCTTGGTGTTGACCAATCAAATTCTTGAAAGCTGGGTTTTCTTGCAGGCCCTCATTCGCTGTTCTTCTTTTCCCCTCCAACGAGGGCCGGCCACGCAGGCTAAATGGCGATAAGTTGATAAGGTCCGAAGGACGAAACTAGTACGATCGCCAGACATCTTTTGTGTGGGTAGAAAGCTATACATATGTTTTTATTCCTTGTTTTTATTCGTTTTTATTCCTTTTTATTATAATAAATGAAATTGAGTAAAGCTTTCTTGGCTACTACACATATCCATATCACCTGTTTCGACAGTTATTAATTTGCAATTTTACGAAACAACTTGAGAGTGTGAGACATGTAAACTTTTATTTGATATAAAGTCGCTATTTTGTATGTAGATATGTAATTTGAATTTAATATTCAATTTTCGTGAACTCGCGTTCTTATTGGTCAATTTGTACCACGTGTGTGCATTTTATATAGCAACAGCGCACGGCCGTGCCGTTATAGTATATTGAATATTATTGAATATGAATATTAAAACGTTTAAAGCACTCAAATTGAATATTAAAACGTTTAAAGCACTCTTTGTTCGTGCATTATCGTGATTTACAAGCACTCGTTCACGAACAAGGAACTCGAAGTTTAATACTGCACTCGACTGCGTCTCGTGCAGTATGAAACTCTCGTTCCTTGTTCGTGAACTCGTGCTTGTAAATCCCGATAATGCACTCACAGAGTGCTTTAATCCTTAAGTATAACATAAGATAAAACGACCTCTTTACTGCACCAGAGTAAATTAAGAACTCACAATTCAAGAACCGATTTTTCACATAATTATATAGTCATAGACGATTCACTAGATGAACTTTCAAATACACTTTCTCACTCATTCGCACGCCACGATTTTGGAAGCCGTCTTTTTATTTAGCTTAGATTAAACTTTTTAACTTGATTTTGTACTTATAATGTTACACAGATTATGATTTATAAATTTTAACTTAGTTTCTATAGTTGTTCAATGTTACATAGGATAATTGTAACTCCGTTAGTATTTTTAATTCTTGTTGTATATTCTCATTTACACAGGTCCCTTTTGAAAACCACACTATGTGACATAGGCCACCTGTATAAATAATTTTTTTATTATTATTATATTATTATAAAATGGGCTCTTTTAGCTGGGCAAAAGCACAGTGCGAGAGTACTATTTAAAATCTCTCCGGCTATTTACAATCTATGTCATCCATAGGTGCAGGAAGCAACTTCAAGTTAATGATTTAATGATGTTTTTGCCACATTTACACAAATGTACAATTAGATAAGATTTATATGGCTGAATTTTTGCCGCGAGGAAGTCCAAATTAGAAACTAGAAGCTTAATTGACTTTGGACTCCCGGCCTCTTGGAGGCATTGTTAACAATTATTGGAAAATATAGGATAAGTGCAATAATACATTACATTAATGACAAGGAAGCTTAAGACAACCAAAAGCTTATGAAAATTTCAGGCATCCTTTTTATACGCTGGTTAGTTGCAGTTAAATAATGAAATAATACGAATTTTAATATCAAACTCAATATTCACAATATATTGACCGATCAGAACCTGCAAGCTCACAATTAGAGGAACCAGTAAACATTCAAAATATAATTTTTCAATTTCTTTTTGAATATATTTAAACTGGAGGATTCTGCTAATCTAGAATCTAAAGAATTCCATAAATGAGGACCATGATATATAATCATAAATTTCCTTAATTTGGTACTCTCTATAGCCAATGCAAAGTACTTTCCAGAAGGGTGTATTTATCTGTAACAAAAAATTTGGCGTCATCTATATTATTACCAACGCAATTCTATATTGCGTGGGTATGGTGGAAAAGACGAAGTATATACATGCGGAGTCCATTGTCAAAAAGTCTATCTAAAAATAATTATGACTTATGATAAATAGTTATGACTTATAATAAAGTCAAAAGAAAGGCATGTTGATACTGAATAGAGTAAAAGATGAGTCTAACTCCAATAAAAATATTACATCCAAATGATTGTTGTTTAATTTGTAAGAAAAAAATTTAGATTCCAAAAACAAAAAAAATATTTGGAAAATCAAAATTGGATTTACCGCTGTTAATAACATGTTCGACGCAAATAGATTTTACCAATTATGAAGATCGCAGTGAGTTGACCATTTGTTGCGTTTATTATTGACTATTAGTACGTTATAAAAATGCTTTGGAAAAACTAGATACAATTGAAAGTGAAATTAAGAAGAGTTGTAACGGGGCCGTTATGTCTGTCAAAAGAATGGGCAAAGGTAAGGAATGCGAAAATCCACCATCAAAAAGTGTTAACGATTCGAGATGACGATTTTGATACGCAAATACAAACGTTGATGGCTGCCGTAGCATGGAATGCGCAGTCCGTTCCTATCATTCCTATACCCTCTCAACCTATCAGTGAAGAATGCGCGGAACTGTCGATATGCTCAGAGTAAAACTAAGGAAGAGTTAGTCAATTTTGCTTTTCAGAAATTGTGCTTGGAGTGGAAGAAAAATGTCCCGTTTTTTTACACGTTTTTAAAGGCAATCGCGTCACCGAAGAACAAAGCAGTGGAGTGGCTTCTAAGTATAGCTGTAGCGGGCTCGATTCTTCTCAAGCAACGTAACTCGCATATGAGTGCGTGCGCAACGATCCTTGGCATTCTCATGAAATCAAGATCAATTTTTTTATCTGGGAGGGGGGCTGTGGAATTAAGGGGTGGGCCATCCGAAAAGATGGCCTTAAAGAGGTGGGCCACGCTAAAAAATATGGGCGAAAGGGGAGGGGTCACGCAAAAAAGGATACAATGTTTTGTTGTGTTTGCAAAAATGCACCCTGAAAGCCCACGAAATTTTCACTTTGGGCTACTAAAATTCAAAATTTTCCGGTGGAGCGTAGCCCACCCCAGGACCCCCTAGCTATGCCAAACCCAATAGAATGACTACGCAATTGAGCTCAGCCTTGCAACTGCAGCTTAAATACATCCTGACATATCTTGAGCAAGATAATTACAATATATGTATATTTTTTGGGGGGAGGTCATTTAAAAAATATATATAATTATTTAGAGGAGGGCCACTGGAAAAAAGTTGAGTTTGAAGGGGTGGGCCACACTAAAAATTTAAGAGGGCGCGCTAAATTCCACCAGCCCCCATTCCAAGATAAAAACAATGAACGGTCCCGAAGGGGCATTTAATGATGTTGACATTATGTATGATATGTGTATATACAGTAGATTATTTAAAACGTTCAGTATTTCAAAATCTTACATCTCAAACATTTTTCAGCACTGAAAAAGTGTACGGGATTTTTCGGACTTGAACCATAATTATTTTACTGCTATATTTTGATATATCCAATATTATCTTATTATCAAAATCATGTTGTTAGCTCAACTGAACTGCATGGTGGTCGCTTCTCCTTATTGCGTAGCCGTATGCAACTACCATGATGCTTGCGAATGTTATTCTATTTTATGTATCTACTTTCATCTGAATAGCATCCTGGTGGTTGTGTTCGGTGTGCGTAGTGGGGGGTAGAGCGGCCATTAATCTCTTTATATATCTTTCTCGATATATGATCAAACTTAATTGCTTCTGATTATTCTCATTATAATCAGGCCATGAGTCCAGCTTTTCGTTGTGAATTAAATTTAGGTTCGAGTTTATAGGTATAGTTTTCCAATCTATTGTTAAGTCCGAACCTCCATTAATTTTGTTCATATAGCGAGAAAGCGCTAAGAATATGTCGTTCGTTTATTTGTTGTTTCACTTTGTGGCCTGTTAATTTGTTTGCTTGTTTGTCTGTCTGTCAGACTATTACTGTGTCTAAATTCTGTTACGTCTGTGTAAGTTTATGTTATGTCGTCTGCATGTTGTGGAACCCCGTTATTGGAGATTTTATCTCTGTGTGGTCATTCCAGCCATTGTGTGTAATTCATGTTTAGTTTATATTTACTGTAAATAATGGCAAACTTATAAAATAAAATAAAATAAAATAAAATAAAATAAAATATCGTACATTTGCATAAGCATGTTGAAACACGCAAATATATTACTGTATATATCCTTACGGCATTACCTTCGTCAGTTTGGACACGGATCTCTATCTGATGGCAAGCCGAAGCCGCGAAAAGTGTATCTAACCGGACTTAAATGTCTATCGAAAATAGACAATGCATTTCCGCGGTCCATTTTGTGACTCACTTTTTTTTATTAAGGGGACTTTGAATTGCCTTGCTAAGTTGAATGTGACTTGTTCAGCAGGAAGAATTCGTAAGAAGCTCGATGTACTGGGGCAAAAACACGACCAGAAAGTTATGGAAGTAAAGAAGAAGATCGTGTCATCGTAGAACAACAAAATAATATATCTGAAAAGGAGACATCACTCAACAACTGTGATCAGCGATGTAGCGAAGAGCACGTTTGTTCTACCTTGTCTGTTGAAAAAAGGAATGGGCTGGGTAAAGATTTGAAAGAAGCTAAGCTGCAGGCTCACGCAGGATTTTCAATCATATTTGATAATATCGATGGCAAAACAACACGGACACATATGGCAAAAGACAATCAGAATTCCGATTATCACTGGGTGAACCATAAGGTTGTTCTAAACAGATTTTCTTGTAATATGCTTAATCAATCTCCAACGAACGTGCTTAACATACCCAATATCAAGTTACTTCCGTCTGTGCAGGACCAAGGCAAGCAACGACAAAATTACATCGTGCTCGTATCGAGGCCTAGGATATTAGTGCAACATTTGGAATAATATGAAATGTTAAAAGATGTTTGCATTCAACATCTTCCTCACAAATATTCCAAAGAGGCTGCAAAGAAGTCTGAAACCGTGAGTGAGATTAAGAAAGTGATATAACTGAAAACCATTTTAATTTAAACGAGGATGAGTATCAAAGAGAATTGCAACTCACGCTCGCGTTTGACCACCTATTCTCGTCCACTCTCATCAAGCTGGTTCAAATTTTGATGAGGGTTGATGAGAGTTTTTGCACGTTTGACCGGTACGCGTGGTAATATACAGCCTGTATACACTTTACTCTCGTGCAACTCATGAAACTCTCACCCACTCATCTCTCGCTTACTTATTCTCATCAACTCTCGTCCTTGTTTGACCAGGCTTAAGACACTATTTATATGCACCTATGATACTTATTGTTTGTTTGGACACCCATGCTTAAAAACCATAACCTTGCTGCAATGTACAACTAGCTAATGATCTTGACCTGTACAACGTACAGCCGTTTCAATCCCACTTCACAACCGGACGCAATTTTATTAGGAATTTTATTTAGGAATTTCATCGGTATAGTATAGCCTCCTCCGCAGGCATCTCATGGACACCGTAGGCTATGCCTGAAGAAGAGAAAAGAAAAGAAAAGAAAAGAAAAGGAAAGGTATAGTATTTTATGACGCGCCATATATTTCATTATTCTAATAATTAATTTATTCGGATATGAATTAATTTATTCACACTTTGAATTAGTTTATTCACACTTTCAATTAGTTTATTCATACCTTGTGAATTAGTTTATTCACACTTTGTCAATTTATTTTATTCACACTTTGGATTAGTTTATTCACACTTTGAATTTATTTTATTCACACTTTGGAATTAATTTATTCACACTTTGGAATTAATTTATTCACACTTTGGAATTAATTTATTCACACTTTGGAATTAATTTATTCACACTTTGTGAATTTATTTTATTCACACTTTGAATTAGTTTATTCACACCTTGTGAATTTATTTTATTCACACTTTGTCAATTTATTTTATTCACACTTTGTTAATGCATTGCGAGTTGTTAGAGTTTCAGTTAATTTAAGACAAATCTATTTATACTGTAAATAAGAAACGTATTCGAAAATGGCGCGTTTTGTCGCACGAGAAAGAAATCAACATGGTCTTCGAGTCTTTATTGACGAACTAAAACGATTGCTGGGCGAGTTGGGAGATCTCGACGAGAATGTAGGGGCAGTTACTGATGAATATATCGAAACTGTAAATCGAAGGTTGGACGAGGCATCCTGTACACTGCAACTGTTGACAGAGCAGATGTCAGCAACAATTTTAGACTACCCTGAAGAAAACGAACAATTGATAAATGATCAAAGGCTTTACGACATCCTGATTGGTTGTATGGAAACCACCCGTGAACTAAAGCGCGCCATAACTAATTATATTCAATCACCATCAACCGATAGACACTTTGGATATTTTGTTGCATTTCGTGAAAATATAGAAGGGCCAAGAAGACCCTCCTTCATGATAGAGAAAGAGCAAATAGAATTTTTACGAGATATGCACTTCACTTGGAGCAGTATCTCCCGTCTTCTTGGCATCAGTATGAGTACTCTTTCAAGACGAAGGTTGGCATTAGATATAAGTAAAAAAGCCGATGAATGGTCTACTATTACCGATGACCATTTAGAATATGTTGTGCAAGACATTCGCAGCATCACCCCGAACATTGGTGAAAGACTTCTGATGGGGGCATTGCGAAGTCGAGGTTTTCGAGTCCAACGCTGGAGAGTGCGTGAATGTCTCCGTAAAGTGGATCCTCTTGGTACTGCTTTGAGATGGAGGCCTGTCATTTACAGGCGAAAGTACAGTGTTCCTACACCTAATGCGTTATGGCATATCGATGGTAACCACAAGCTTATCCGGTGGAGGCTTGTGGTCCATTGTTGCGTGGACGGATATTCACGCATGATAATTTATGCTCACTGTGCTGACAATATAATAACCGTGCAGACACTGTTTTGCATTTATTTACACAGGGTGTTGATCACTTTGGTTTACCATCCAGAGTACGAAGCGACCACGGACTGGAGAACTTAGAAGTAGCTCGTTATATGCTGGAAACAAGAGGACTAGGAAGAGGAAGTATTATAACTGGGAGCTCAGTTCATAATACCAGAGTGGAAAGAATTCACCGTGATATATATTCTGGTGTACTTTGTTTCTTTGCCAAAATATTCAGTGAATTGGAGGAATCTGAAAACTTGGATCCCCTAAATGATGTGCATATATTTGCTCTGCATTATGTTTACATTCCACGAATAAATACATGTTTGCAGGAATTTATTGCTCAGTGGCAGAATCATCCTTTGTCATCTGAGAATAACATGTCTCCTTTACAGCTATTTACTGCCGGTATTTTGTTAAATATATATTCTGAGTATTCTGGAATTGAAGGAGTTCTTAGCGAAAGTGACTTGCTTAATTATGGTATTGATATGGATGCACTACTACCAATTGATGAGGATGATTATCAGGTCAATGTACCCCGAGTTGAAATAGACTTGACTGCTGAACAGAGAATTTACCTTGAAGTTAACTGTGATCCCCTCACTGGGGACGGAAAGGAAAGGTTTATACAATGTATTCAATTGCTCTCTCAATTTGAGTTAAATGACCACGAGTCTTGACGTCAGTTAAGACAATTAATATAATGATGAAGTCACTTTTGCACACAATAGCAAATACAGTTTCAGTGTAAGCAACTAATAGGTGATAACAAGTTATCCTAAACAGTAAAGAAATCCAGTGTAAATGTGGTAAAATGTAGTATATAAAGCCTTGTAATGTACAAGGTTAATGTCATGGTCATATGTGTAAACAGAGCAAAAAGACAGATTCATAAAACTGAAAACTTGCTATTCGACAGTGTTTCGATAATTGCTGATGAATGAATTAACCAACTATACTGCTACTGTAATTGCATCTGTTTTCACAATTATCCAACTAGCCAATGTTTGGAATTGTCACAGTTTATGTCACAATGTGAAAAATATTCCAAATGTTTGCAGCGTCTGCGAACTTCGTTTTAGTTATGTTTCATCAATGCAGTGCCATTGCCTTTTCGATTGTACAAAGATTTTAAACTGACCCTTAACCCATCCATTTTATGATACCAAAATCAACACAACTAGATATAGCATACCAAGATATTAAAAGATATTAGATATTTCTTGACATAAAAGAAAATACAGTAATGCCTGATTGTTAGTGTTTGTTTGGTTGGTTACTGGTTTCAAAATAAACAAATTAACATCTGAACACCAAGTAGATGCCCATCTTAACTGAGGGACAATATATATTTAAAATATATTTAACATTAACAAATCCCCTGTTCTAACTAACAACAACGCCTAACAGTCAGTTAATATATAGTGAGGTATTTCAAAACATACCTACTGTACATAACCAAACAGGTACAATATATAATAACTGTATTTAACATTAGTAAATCTCCACGCTTTAACTAACAACAACAACGCAAAGCCCAAGAGTCAGCTACTGGAATGAAGTGTTTTCAGATCACACCTACATTATAGTATGTTCTATACAATGACAAACGACCAGGCAGCAGAGTTTCGTAGTATGTTGGTGAGTTCTTCTGAGAGTTCATTATATGATTGGTATGTCGACGATAGTTCAAGCAACGGTCCGCAAGTATGAGCTACAATCCCCCGTGTATGACCCTCGTTTGCATTGAATGACACTGAAATCTTTCTTACTGTAATGATGTCGCTTCCTGTCAGAAACTGAAGGAATCCAGCCAGCATGTTATCATCCAGTGATTTGATGAACCTCTTCAAGTGGTCCAGACAGGCACGATCAGCATCAGACTTTGGCTCAGCCTCAATCAGTTTGATAACACGCTTTGACGAAGGTTTCTTCTCTGCATACATGACAGACAAGCTTCTGAAATTACTGAACTCAGGAAAGCCTTTTAACGACTGCAATTCTTCACTCCATGCATTAGAAATATAGCGTGGCTTTTGGATAAGCTCTTGATGTGCTAATTCTTCAAAGGTGATGTGAATGTTTTCTTTCGTTGGATTTCGGTAGCAATTGTAGCTGCTAAGAAGGTCTAGGACGTCTTCGTCTTTTGGGTCGAATTCTCCATTCAGGCATTTATTCATAGTATCTTGTTCATCTTTCGAAATATACGCTTTGAAGGAATCGAGTAGACAATCTGCAGTTACACTGTTGTCTCCAAATATGCAGCTTGCGATAAATGCTCGTGACAAAAATAGAGGGAAATAACCTTCTTCTTTATACCCATATGTAAGTATCCTTGCAACACTAACCCACTCGGATGTCTGGTGGTCATGCCTGATGGAGGGAACCTTCTCTGATGCTCCAATTGATAGAGCAATAGAAAATTCTCTCCAGAAAAGGCTTAAAATTTCCCGTGTGACTCCACTCCCTCTACCATTCTCCAGGATTCCGTTATCTCCCATAAACACAAATACAAGAGTGTATTTTGGAATGTCACTGTCCTTGAATTCTGAAATCAATGACTTCACTATGTTGCTTCTCTTAATAACAATTTCACGTACTAGTAATGGAGGCGGTGTCTCGATCTGGTAATCATCACTGACTAGAAACTGGAGAAGTTCTTCAGATTCAGCATTAGATGATCCATTGTTTCGATCAACCACAATAACAGGAGATTCGAGGGAGTTACTTACTATAAACAATAAAAGAGAGACCACCATTAAGTTTCACTGAAAATCTTGTGTATTGTTCCAGAAAGCGAACATGGACTTCCAGCCAATTAATAAGTCCAACCAATACACAATAATACACTTACTTAGTTAATTGTGAATGGAGAACTATAATGAGGGGTGCTTGATAAATTTCATTTTCCAATTAGAGATGGGGGCCTATTTGATTGGGGATATATTAGGGGGGCCTGGTATAGTAGAGGATTTATGGTAATAACACCTAGAATAATTATATTCCCACCTGACAGGTGATTTTCAGTGCCATGATCAGCATAAGCATAAACAGGATCATCATTGAATTCTGGAATAACTACATTTGTATCCTCTAATTCGAACAAGAAAATGGAAATAATTGATAATGTAATATGCAACTGACTCAGAAACCATTATGAATACACCCAGTTGCTGATTAAAATTCAGTCACTTCATTTGTATTTCCATCTCCCTATTACCTTGCCTGTTCTCATATTCTCTATTTTGAAACTCATGACAAATCCAAAACATTTGCTATCTAGTTATTTAAAGTGCAATACATATGTGTAACAAAACCTTCTGGCTCATCAGCAAAAATGTTCGTAAGAAAACCATCACCAGACTCCTCTTCTTCAGGCTTAAATTCTTCCAACAATCGTACATAAACACAGCCTTGACCAGCTATTTTCATTAGGACTTCACATGTTAAATCAACACCTTCAGCAAGTTTGGGTAGTACCAGTGACCCATAACAAGCCTGAAATGCACTAAAAATTACTACAGTGATCCTGTAAGTGTCTAGCATCGCTAGCAGTTTTATTACCTTGATTATTGAAGTAAATTATTGGAACTGGTATGATTGTTGTCAAGAAACAGTTAAAGTGGAAGTAATTAATATGCGTTGTTAATATTTGGTAGTGAAACAAATTCGAGTTTTCTGTTTCGTCTTTGAACCAGGAATAAAATAAATTAATTCTTTCAATTTCATGGCTCCCTACTGTGTTTTTTTCTGGAAGATAGAAATACAGTACTGGGCAAATGTTTTAGGTCACCCTTTTTTGCCTCTTACAAAAAAGTCATATCTAACTCAAAATGCAACCAATTAAAATGAAATTTTAAAATGTGATAGAGCGAGAGGTTATCAACTCTTTGCTACTTTTAAAAATTAACATTGTAAACCGGAAGTGCAGTCATAACCAAACAAATTTAATTGTGACCAAATACCATCACTCCAAGGGGCCACATGCATGATGAACCCCCACCGCTTGCCTGAAATCCTCTCCCCCAGAATTTATATTTACTACTGTATTTAAATTTGAAATATATTATACAAATGCATACATACTTTGACAAATTGAAACGGAATATAAGCCAATGGAAGTTGCTCCTTCATCTTTTCGGATAACGTTGCCGCGTCCCATGATTTATCGAAAGGAAACTCTGACACCACTAAGCCTTTCCTTTCTAATTCCACACGATTTTTGTGGGTTGGTACTCGGGAGGTTTCTGGATGTGGGATGATAACAAGATCCTTATAAATCAAAGATTTACTTACAGGTCTTCCCCGTTTTAATGTTGATGATACTGATCTGGTGTGAGCTCGTCGTTTTGAAGTATTTAAGGTATTAATATTCATCGAGCCAACAGAGCGTGCACGATGCGACCTGTTTCTGAGTGTTGGAAAACGCTGAGCAAGTTCTGAACGTAATGGCGATAATGCTGTTTCAGGAGCAGGGTTTACATGAGATTGCTGGGTAGACAGTGATGCAACCCGTTCTATGTCTGCATCGTTTAAAGATTGCAGAGTTCTTAAAGCCTCTGCAGCTCGTTGAATAGGTGTTGAAATGTTGTTTACACCCGCCATGACCGAGAACCTGTCGAGATCACGATTCACGCACGAGGCGACAATTTACCGCCAAAAATTCCACCAAAAATATCTTCCTAAATTCCTAAATTTCCTGTCGCAACGTTGTATTAATTAAGGACTACATGGATTTCTTCAGGTTTGTTAACTATACAAATTGTACCAGGATCTGTAAATGTTCTTCTGTTAATGTTTACCTATAAATCAGATCTGCCTGACCTGGTCATCTTTTGGTCATCTTGGCTCAAATATTTTGCCTTATAAAATATAAAGAATCGGTAAAGGAAAAATTGCCTTTGCATATGTGGAAGCATCTTGCAATGCATAAATTATAAAAAAGTTCACTAAATAACAGGCTAAATTGTGTAAATTGACAAAGTGTGAATAAAATAAATTGACAAAGTGTGAATAAAATAAATTGACAAAGTGTGAATAAACTAATTCAAAGTGTGAATAAATTAATTCCAAAGTGTGAATAAATTAATTCCAAAGTGTGAATAAATTAATTCCAAAGTGTGAATAAAATGAATTGACAAAGTGTGAATAAACTAATTCAAAGTGTGAATAAACTAATTCAAAGTGTGAATAAATTAATTCCAAAGTGTGAATAAATTAATTCCAAAGTGTGAATAAATTAATTCCAAAGTGTGAATAAATTAATTCCAAAGTGTGAATAAAATAAATTCAAAGTGTGAATAAACTAATTCAAAGTGTGAATAAATTAATTCCAAAGTGTGAATAAAATAAATTGACAAAGTGCGAATAAACTAATTCACAAGGTATGAATAAACTAATTCAAAGTGTGAATAAACAAATTCAAAGTGTGAATAAATTAATTCATATCCGAATAAATTAATTATTAGAATAATGAAATATATGGCGCGTCATAGTATTTGTCACTGACCCTGTTGTGAATCAAGAACTAATATTAACAAATTAATATAATAAAAATAAGCTCGCTTATTGCATACAGTACTTGGTCAAAAACAATTTCAAAAAATGAGTGCGTTATTCTAATCTTCCCAGATTCCAATGGGCGTGTTGTTTAAAAATGAGAATATTACTTCAGAAATTATTGATATGATATATTAACGAAATTCCAAACCTACATACCATCAATGGCTGGAAATAACAGAACAGTATTCTTCAATCAACTATGCACGGGAAATCAACTATCTGTCGAAAGAGAAGTAAATTTGATACATTCTGTGGCCAATGGATATACAGCAGAAGATCGATTAGAAGGATTTCACGTACAACTTGGTGATTGGCATACTGGAGTCAAAATTCTTGAGGTAATCGTATCCATCTTTTAATTTATCAGTTAGGTAGATATGTCCAAAACAGGGATACAAGCTAAGTATGGCATATTTCAGCAATTTTAAGGAAAAGTATCGGTGTATTTTGATATCTGCATTCGGTATTTTTTCCAAATCGCAACAGCATACAAAGTTGTCAACGCAAAGTTCCTGCAATGGCCAATTTAGATTATGTAAAGTAATTAGCGAAGTATTTAACAAAACTATTTCTTATTGCCTTTATAGTTGTTATTTCGTCGATTCTATTCGAGCAGTTCTTCGAAGGATGAATGCATCATGATGGCAGACAGGAATTTGATAAACAGACGCAATGTTAGAGATGATCCTCATGCAGCTTATCGTGCCGACAGAGATTTCCTGCTTCTGGAAGTAACGGCCAGAGTCATTTGTGCAGCGTTTCATGTACTTGGCTTGAACGACACGAAAGATAAACCCAGAAATTTACAAATACCTGAAACCATGAATGATAAAAGTAAGATGGAAAAGCGCCAGTTTCTTCATAAAGCTGCAGCTAAAGTAGTTGACGAAATTATTGTTAATGAGAAAATGATGGACGCAACAATCTCAACCCTAATTTCAGATCAAGAGAAGCAAGCAGCAGTCGAATAGATGCATTTAAGTGAGAACGGACGATTCCTCTGTCATCAAGTAGCAGATTTTCCTCGTCATCAGATGAAAAGTCGTCTGATACATTATCCAATTAATTTTTCCCATCCATGTCTCCAAAAACCTTTTGCAAAATTTCATATACTTGGTGTGCATGACGCAAATCCCAAATTTCAGCATGGTTGCAAATATCACGTATTGTAAAAATCTTACACGAATTAGATATTACTTGAGACACTAACTTGAATACTCGAGAACCCAAGAACAAAATTCGGATGACTGAACACTTTTACCTTTTCACTGCCATCACTTTTAAAAATATCCATCAACAACATCTGTAGTTTTTGAAGTTCAGATTTTAGCTTGAGAGTTTGCCCAAGTGACACTTCACGCTTTGTTCCTGTGTCGACGATTGGTAGCTCGTCTGATTCCAGCTTCAAATATCTTCTTCGTCCATATTTCTGGAGGCTTTAATATTTGTTTGTTTTATTAACGGACGAGAATAATGTGTACGACGCGCACATCTGAACAAATAGTCAAAAGTCGAAACCTTGTCGAAAACAACAACGACTAGTTCAAGGCAAAAAGCAAAATATTTTCTCAAAAACCAGGGGGTTGTGAAAGTTGTAGCGGGCTCATTATGAGCCCTGGTCAGTGGTAATTACCATGGTCAACTAGAACCAGTGGCGACCAGGTGGGAATTTTGTCTGAGCATGCGTTAGAGTTCGCGCGGTTATTAGAAATGAGACCTGAGACGAGTATATTGTGAGGCTCTCTACAAAATTTTCAAATATTTAAATTTATCTCTTTATCATTTTACTGGTGAAGATTTTCACACCTTGAATTAATATTTATTATATTAGAGAGACAGGGCATAATATTCAAATGAATTAAAAACTACCCTTTTTTCTGGATTCAATAGACTTTAATCTCTCAACGGAATCGCTTTAACAAGCAAGAATAGTATAAAAACTGCCCCAGTGGCATCATTATGGCGTCAGAAAAGGCGAAAATTAAACATGCATGTTTTTGTGGACACTCTTTTGCCTGGCTGACATTAGCACCAGGTCCTCCAGGTATTATGTAGCTCAGTGCGGCTTCCATATTGTATATTTGCGATATATTTCATGTAAGGCATGAGTGTAAAGTAGTTTTTCGCAGCTCGACTTAATTAGAAAGTGGGTCTTGAACAAGCGTGGAAAATCGTGTTCTATACTTCTATTCGGTCTATTCTTTAGTCACAAAATTCTAAAATTCTAAAATTACAAAATTCTAAAATTAAAGCTACAAATTTACCTGTTTTACGTGTTCCTTATATTGTCACTACGCCAGAGTGTTCACAAAATGTTTTGAGTCGGTACAACTATTTCTGCTTGAGTTATTGAGTTTTGAAAACTATTTTTGCTTATGTCGGCATTTCTTTCAAAGGTTTCAAAACCATGTTATACACACAATTTAGTTTAAAAATGCTTGGTTAATGTTATTAATAATATAGATGAAAAAAATACTAAATTCTGATTGGCTAAGAGCAGTGCAATTATTTTTGTAACTGCACACTGTGCAAACCTGGGGTAGGTGAATGCAACCCTAGCCTGCGTGGCAGGCGTTCTATTGTGGAGGAGGGAGTTTTGTTTAGAGCGCGCGCTTTTTTTTTGAGAGCACGCGCTAGGTGAGAAGTTAGGGGGGGAGGAGAAAAAGCGAAGGGAGAGGAATTTTTCTCCTCCCCCCCTAACTTCTCACCTAGCGCGCGCTCTCAAAAAAAAGCGCGCGCTCTAAACAACACTCCCTCCCCCACAATAGAACGCCTGCCACGCAGGCTAATGCAACCCCTGACTGAACAAATTGCATTCACGACCCAATCAATCATTCAAAATGCAATCTAGTGTCTTTATCGAGTGTGATGAGAAGTCGGATCCTACGTATGACGTCAGCGCCCAACATTTTGTCTTTTTCAATTTCTTCACTTTCATGATGATACTACCCATTTTTTTATTATGTGAGCGTTTTTACCAAACAAGGACCGCTAGGATAAAGCTAAACATGTTCCGCAGGCATGACCAGTTTTAGCCTGAAACACGTTAACTCTTCATATGCTTATACTCTGTGCCAGTATATGTACGAAACAATACGACGAAAAGTCGGATCACCTGTTTTCTCTACTGTATCTAAAATATATTTTCAAAGCGACTGAAAAGTTTTATTTATATTATATATGTCACGCTCTCGCGTTACGTACTAAAATAACAACTAATAATCGTGAAGCAGCTGCATGGTATTAAATTTGATATATATTTGATGAGAATTGGATAATTATGTACTTTGCATGCATGAATAACTTACATATGTGACCTCTTTACTGCACCAAATTAAAATTTACAAATTGAAAATTAATGAAAACTTTTCAGACAGAAGATTCTTAGTCAGCAACTTTTTGAATGTTTTGCATCCAGGATGACTATATACTGTAAAGCCCCGTGCAGACGAGCGCGCAAGCGGTTTTCTTTCAGACAAGCCTTTCCTTGACAAGTGTTATTTGCTCGTGTGATCAACATAAATTATACTGGTTTGCAAACTTATTTTTCAACTTTCGAATTTTACAAGCATTATGCGGGAAAAAAGTATCAAAAACATAGAATGTTATATATTCACAAAAATAAAGTATATAGCTAGCATGTTTCCGCCAAATTTTATAATTAAGATCAATAAATAAGACTGGCATTCTGTAGTACCGCGGTATTCTGTGGTACATACACCTGGGGCCGGTTGTTCAAAAGCCAGTTAACTTAACCCTGGGTTAGTGGTATAACTTTCATACAAGTTTCCAGACATCGGTTATATTAATATGAATACTTTTTTCTATCAACCGTGTACTGGGCGATAGAAGTTTTTGTTTATAAAGTTTTGAAGTAAACAAACATGTAGAAGTATGCAAACCAGAACACAAGATCAAAATTTAACCCAGGGGTTAGCGTTATAACCAGCTTTTGAACAACCGGTCCTTGTATAAAAAAGTAGTTAAAGTTAACTATGGTTAGTGCGAAAGTAAACCAATCAGAATCGCGAATTTTAGAGTTAACTACTATTTAACTACAAAACGAGTAGTTAAAATGTAGTTAAGACTTTTATACAACCGTCCCCAGCAGTATAATTGATACAGAGGCCGCGGAAGCATCTTGAAATGAATAACCGCAACCCCCCCCCCCCCCCAACAGTTCATAAAATAGACAGATGCTGATATGTACAGATGGCTTTTAATAACGTTTGTTATGCATATATCTTCTTCAATTATTTAAATGTATTAAAAAAACATATTGTCTAGTTTCTATGTTCAATTCTTCGAACACGATGGAAGTAGATTATTCTATCAACATAATATTCCTATTTTCCGTAAACGTATTGTTCATTATCTCAGGAATATGTTTAAATTCCTTGGTCATACTCAGTTTCTGGGGATCTGTACAACTTCGAAAGAAATTATGTCATTTCATGACAATGGTTTTGTCCTGTTTCGATTTGCTTGCGGTTTTAACAAATCATCCGATGCTGGCGCTTACGGCAATGTTTTGGCTGACTGGAAAGTTTGACATGCTACCCTGGTTGTATTTTTACTTGGATGTTGCTAACATTTTTCTTGGTTTTTCATTGCTCGCTCTTTTGGTCATGAACTTTGATCGATATCTGGCAACACATTATCCTATCTTTCATCGAACGTCAGTGACGAAGGGCAGACTTTTAACTCTACTTGCAATACTAATTATCGTCGAAGTAACTTTGGCATTGAGTTCTGTGAACGACTTCATAATTTCCAATCAAGTTTTTGTACTCATTTCCTTTATTATTCTCTTCCCACCAATGTTATTCTTCAACTACAAATTGTTTAAAGTTGCACGAAAAACTGGTAGAAATAACGATGATAAACGACAGATGGTTTCTATGAAAAACGTATCTAGTTGCTTGCTAGCAGTTGCTTCTTTTGTGGTACTATCCATTCCAGCGTTCGTCTACATTGGTATAAGATCAAACTCGGAAAAGACGTTAACGATAAATAAAGGAAAACTTGCAGCACATTGGTCAAAAACTATACTCTCCATGAATTCCACATTTAACTGCCTAATTTTCTACTGGAAAAACAAGATTTTACGCACCGAGGGAATGAAAATACTTAAACGATTGAAATTCAGTTAATTGCTAACTGTAATATTGTAACTTTTTGAGCTCCATATATCTGGGGTGATTACTTCAGTTAAACCCACGAATAAATAGTGAGAAGCGAAAAATGCTGGATATAGGATGTATTTTCGGCCCTTCGCCTGGTTTTACGGTAAAAAAGTAACGGAACCGCGCATAGAACTGAGACCTTTGAACTTACTTCAAGCCTAACATTTATAAGCCTGTTTTAGAGGTCGATTTTCCGTGGAATACAGCGTTACTTTAATCGTTGAAATTATTAGATCGAGTATTATTCCACGGAATTTCGAAGTACAAACCACCGCGACGAAGCTCGTCGAATATTTCGATAACATCGTGAGTAATGCCGCATGGGTTGCCTCGAATATAACCATTTAAGACGTCACACTTTCTCGAATGAAGAATCTAGCCACATTAAATTCAACGAAATAAATTCGACGGAAACTTGACGTCTGAAATATGCCTTAGACTAGCTAGTGCAGTAGCTAATATATTGCATGATCTCATTTTCATTATACATTATCCTTGCGTTGTGAAATAGATATAGTCCTAGAGTATTGGTGAAATAAATGGGCCGTATATTATGATCTCGAGCTGCAGTCTCACTGTTGTCATGGTTACGTTACCTATTACGTTCTCAATAAGAAAAGAAAGCGCGAGAGAAAACTCAAACCTAGGTATAATATAAATAGCACTAATTTATACTCTATCAGTCCTATATAGCTTCTCTTCTATCATTCTTTCCTTATCAGTTCTGTACGCAGTGATCGGTTCTTGCTCGGACAAATGTTCTTTTTGCGCTCAATTGCAGTATCTAATAGACAACACGCCTACGGCTTTGGCCAGCTGTATTCTTTAGTGTGAAATTCAAATATATTTTATTTACATGTCTAAAGTTGTTTTGTAAAACTGCAAATTAATAACTGTCGAAACAGGTGATATGGATATGCATTTTATATGTGGATAATTATATGTATTTGAATGTATACCGTAAAAACGAACTCTTTACTGCACGAGAGTAAATTAAGAATTCACAATTCAGGAACCGATTTTCACATAGTCACAGACGATTAAAAATGGGCTACATATTTAATAAAAATAATGTTTTGCACCCTGGATGACCCCCAAGCCAACTATTCTTGGTAAAAGATCGGTGTGATACCTCTGGCTATTTACAATCTATGTCATCCTATTATCATTTTGAAGTTGAAATTGATAGCAAAATACACATTTTGGCTCATATTGACTAATACCTGTTAATAAGGTATATAATAAAACTTGCGTGAACGATAATGATCCCTCTATAGATAAATTCTATAATAAATAATAAATAATTATTATATTATATATTTCTATATCATGCGTGCTTTATTGCGCGAAACAGCTGTAGTGGACACCTTGATGTAAGCGAAAACTATATATATTTTCTCTATCTACATGATGTCGGGCACTCTTTGGCATTTCGTGAACCAAAACACGCTCATATATTTCTATATATATATTTATATAATTACGCTCTTTAGACGGCCGGCCAAGTCATCATATCTTGCAACTCGATGGCAATTTTATGTTAGAAGCTGGTAACAATCATATTCATACTGAGATATATGTAAGGAACAAGGTTTGAGGTGTTACCAAGTCGAAATCTTATATTTTGAGTGAAAAAATATGGGATTTCTAAGCCTCCTTCCCGCGAAATCGCGGTAGTTTAACTTCAAACGATTACCAACAATTCTGCTGATGTGAGACGGACTTCTTTGCTCTGATTGGCTATCGACATTGGTTCCTAACTTAGTCAGCCAATGAGCGAACGTCGAAAGGTCCTGACGCTTCCGGTTTTTGCAACACACGAGTAAACAACAGCAAAGTTCATCAAAGTACAAGAAAGAAATATGCTATTTATACGATTTTAATGATATTTAGGTAAGATTTTTCGTGTTAATGCGATCAATATTATCTATACTGATTCAGACCCCGTTTTCCCAGCATTTGCTTTATTACCGCTGAGTATCGTGCCAAAATGTTTTGTATTTTGTCCGGTGCTGAATTGTCTCGAGCTAAAATATTATATACTGTATCCAATCTTTGTTGAATTGTTGTTCAGTCAATGTTTGGAACCATACTCTCACAATGTATATCAGTCTACCAAAGGAAGTGTATTTAACGATTTACCTGATTGTCTCTAACTAGAGTAGACTCCCGTCTGTTTTTTATTGTTGTATATTTCATTTGCACTGAGCTATATCAATGTCTTATCGCTGTAGCCTGTAATTATATTCAAACACAAACGCATTTGACTAAAATGACTTGTATATATATTTTTATATTTTAATGTTAACTGTTAGAAACATATTCGGCTTTTGAATGGAACTATAACAATATAAATTGTACTTCGCAATTTGTCAAATTCAATAACAGTGATGTTTTGTTCGTGAACAAACTCAAGCACGGAATTTTTTTAAAGTTCTAACATCTAGAATGGCTTACGAGACCTGTTATCATTGGGAATGATATATTCATATACTTAAAACGATAGTAGTGAGGAAAAACATGTGCGAAACAGTTTCCAGAGAATTGAAATATTTGAAAACAATTGATTTGCGTTTTTATGTTGATGCACGAAAGCGTAAATTTTTTGCAGAACGGTGATTTAACACTGACAAGGTTTAAATTTGTTCCACTTAATATGTGCATCATTCAGTCTCTACTAATCAAAAAGTGCAGACAAACAAGTCTTTGTGCATGTGTGCATTAGTCCGAATTACAACAACCCTAAGTATAAAACTCGCCTTAAGTGCCACACTTACGTCGAACGTTTTAGATCTAATTATATAACCACCTTATATAAAATAATAAGTAAACCTATTTCTTCCGTTTATTTGTTTTATTTCTAAAATAATTCAGTATCTTTAAAACGTAAATGACCAAAACATTTTTCAACTTTTTCTTAAATGTAATTCTTTAAAATCGAAAAGTTTGACGTGGTGGGTTTCTCAGCGGATACGATTTTGCATGCAGTGTAGATCAATCTTTTATATTAACCCATCATAGGTGTAAATATACAATGGATTGATATCGAATCGGGAATAAGGGATTCACTTACTGTAACTGATGCATGTAATCATGATATTTCAAAATTTGGTCGTATAACTACAACATCAGGGAACTACACTTTAGAAACTATTATACACTATACTAAAAATATGCCGCATGGGTTGCCTCGAATATAACCATTTAAGACGTCACACTTTCCCGAATGAATAATCCAACCACAATTAATTCAACGAATTAAATTCGACGGAAACTCGACGTCTAAAACTGGCCTTAGACTAGTGCAGTAATATATTGCATTATCTCATTTTAATAATACATTATCCTTGCATTATGAAATAGATAGTTCTAAATTGCTTGTGGTCATTTTACTATCCATAAAGTTTCTTTCCGGCATCTTTTAGAGTATTGGTGAAATAAATGGGCTGTATATTATGATCTCTAGCTCTCGTAAACATATTTTTTTCTCACTGTTGTCATGGTTACGTTACCTATTACGTTCTCAATAAGAAGAGAAAGCACGGGAGAAACTCAAACCTAGGTGTAAGATAAATAGCACTAATTTACACCCTATCAGTCCTAGCTTCTCTTCTATCATTCTTTCCATATACGTTCTGTATGCAGTGACCGGTTCTTGCCTTGGCAAATGTTCTTTATGCGCTCAATTCCAGTATCTAATAGACAACACGCTTACTGCTTTGGCCAACTGTATTCTTTAGTGTGAAATTCAAATATATTTTATTTACATGTCTAAAGTTGTTTTGTAAAACTGCAAATTAATAACTGTCAAAACAGATGATATGGATATGCACTTTGTATGTAGATAATTATATGTACTTTGAATGTATACCCTAAAAACGAACTCTTTACTGCACGAGAGTTAATTAAGAATTCACAATTCAGGAACCGATTTTCACATAGTCACAGACGATTCAAAATGAGTTACATTAATAAAAATAATGTTTTGCACCCGGGATGACCCCCAAGCCAACTGTTCTTGGTAAAAGCTCGGTGTGATACCTCTGGCTATTTACAATCTACGTCATCCTATTATCATTTTGAAGTTCAATTCGAAGTCGAGATTGATAGCAAAATACAAATTTTGGCTCATATTGACTAATACCCATTAATAAGGTATATAATAAAACTTTGCGTGAACAATAATGAGCCTTCTATAGATATATTCTATAATAAATAATTATTATATTATATATATTTATATCATGCGTGCTTTATTGCGCGAAACTGACAGCTGTAGTGGACACCTTAATTGATGTAAGCGAAAACTATATATATTTGCTCTATCTATATGATATCGGGCACTGTTTGGCATTTCGTGAACCAAAACACGCTCATGCATATATTTCTATATAACTTAAATATGTGACCTCTTTACTGCACCAAATTCAAATTTACGAATTGAAAATTAATGAAAACTTTTCGTGTAGTCATTCCAGCTTTTGAACAAGGAAAATTGTTCATGCAGTGTACGGCCGACAAGAAGTCTTGACAAGGAAATGCACACTACGCCACAGCACACTCATTCTCCAGGCTCTATATATAAACGGTATACATGCATGAAGTATTAATTTGTATCGTTATATGCGGGTTCGTAGAACTTGTCAAGGAAAAATTGATCGCCGATTAAAACTTGTTTGCCGTACACACAAAGGCTGCGGAAGGCATCTGTTGATACAGAGGCCGCGGAAGCATCTTGAAATGAATAAACCCCAACCCCCCAACAGTTCATAAATTAGACAGATGCTGATATGTACCGATTGCATTTAATAATGTTTGTTATGCATATATATCTACTTCAATTATTTAAATGTGTTCAAAAAATATATTGTCTAGTTTCTATGTTCAATTCTTCGAACACGATGGAGGTAAATTATTCTGTCAACATAGTATTCCTATTTGGCAATTTGCGGTGAACGTATTGTTCATTATCTCAGGAATATGTTTAAATTCCTTGGTCATACTCAGTTTCTGGAGATCTGTACAACTTCGAAAGAAATTATGTCATTTCATGATAATGGTTTTGTCCTGTTTCGATTTGCTTGCGGTTTTAACTAATCATCCGACGCTGGCGCTTACGGCAATGTTTTGGCAACTCAAACCTAGGTGTAAGATAAATAGCACTAAATTATGCTCTATCAGTCCTAGCTTCTCTTCTATCATTCTTTCCTTATCAGTTCTGTATGCAGTGACCGGCTCTTTCTTCTTTATGCGCTCAATTCCAGTATCTTTGAATAGACAACACGCTTACCGCTTTGGCCAACTGTATTCTTTAGTGTGAAATTCAAATATATTTTATTTACATGTCTAAAGTTGTTTTGTAAAACTGCAAATTAATATAACTGTCGAAACAGGTGATATGGATATGCACTTTGTATGTATACCCTAAAAACGAACTCTTTGGTGCACGAGAGTAAATTACCAGGTGATCTCGCCCCAAGCGCGCAAAGCATGATTTCGCGTCGAGAAATAAACAGCTGATGAGCGAGTGTTGTTTTGGTTGATCTTTTGTGCTTTGTCGAAGAATGGCGTTCAGCAACGAGTATCAAGGATTATTTTTTATCTATGAAAATAGATATTTTATCTCACTACTTTCATCATCATGTGATGAGGTTGATACATGCTCATCCGATTCTGTATAACGGGATTCCTTTCGGGGAATTTCTTCATCTGTGATCACTTTATCATATACTGGCTTATCTTCGTATTCCATCACGGAGTCTTCGTTAAAACTATGGGTGTTTGCGTATGCGCAATGGTTCGTTTCATGCCGCCTGTTATTAAAATTAGGTGAAAACCGTTTTAGACATCGATCACACTGATAAGAATCCATAGTCTACTACTTACTATACGCTCCCAAGGAATGAAAAGAAAGTGAAGAGTGGCTAGTTATATAGTCGATAAACGTACGGTTTGCCTGTGGGACAATACAGGCGAACTAGTTTGAACGCCATTCAGACAGTACGCATGCCCATGACTTTCATCTCTGGGCAATTTTCAATTCTCTCACACATTAGGTGTTCATTCTGCTCATTTCTTCGCATGTATATTAGTTTTGGTACTGTTCACTTGTCTGAGTTATTCCGGGCAATCGGGCCTGATTGGGCCTTGATTAATGCGAAGAATGCGAATCGAAGCAAAATGCGCAGGAATGCGAAGCAAAATGCGAAGAATGCGAAGCAAAATGCGAAGAATGCTAAGCAAAATGCGAAGAATGCGAAGCAAAATGGAAGGCGCATTGGGCCACAAAGGCCTTAATACGAAGACGCATGAACAGAATGCGAAGTAAATGCGAAGACGCATGAGCAAAATGCGAACTTAATGCAGAGAACCCCTACAGAACCCCTAGGGAACCCCCAGGGAACCCCGAGGGAACCCCAAGGGAACCTCGAGGGAACCCCAAGGGAACCTCGAGGGAACCCCAAGGGAACCCGGAGGGAACCCCTATTATTAGAAAGTCGTCTGGAAAATTTATTAAAGCGGCAGGAAGAGATGGAAAGAAAATTTAATGTTTACTTACGAGCCGCCAAATTAGAGCATGGACAGCTCAGTAAACGAAAACATTCTAACTCTGAGGAAACAAAGAAAGACCACAATAAATAGTTAACATTTTAATTGGTGTACTGGACTATGAAAAAGTACCGTTGTTGCCTGCGAACAAGAAACGTAAAGCGTGTAAAGTCCTGGATGTTAAGTCGGCGGAACATAGAGGACAAAAACGTAAACTCCTGCTTACAGAGGACGGAACAGTTTACAAAGTCAAACGATCGAAGCTAGAAAATAACGTAAAACCTGGACAATATGTTTAAGAACTGTTTATTTGTGTAAAATTGTTATACTTTATAAATAAATTGTTTAAAACGTTAATCCGTGTTTTAATTAATGCTTCCAGTCAAACGCCGCTAATTACTAGACGCGTTTCAATGTTTTTCCTTAAAAATGCATACATTTTCGTATTCATCAAACCCCCTTTATCCTTCCTTTGAGCAGCACGGTACTTTTATGAGCGCATGCTTCGTTGCGCTAAATGAGCACTCGGTTACTGCGCATGCGCAATGCTCATCTGCTCATCGCACCATTTTGGACCAACCCCTTATACACCCTTGGAAGTATGGCATCTATGCAATCGGGCCACCGAGCATGTGTTTTGAGCATGTAAAATAACTGTGAGAGCGCTCGGTTACTGCGCATGCGCAATGCTCATCTCACATAAATTGTATCCAACATGGTTTTTGAAAATCTTAGAACAAAGCAAGAATGGTATTCCACAGCGCAGCAGGTATGGGCAACATCAAGAATGTTTTTAATCGCCTTGTTCTAAGATTATATTTTCTCCTTGTGCGATGGCCCGCTTGGCCTTTCCTGCCCGTTTGGCCTGGATTTGGCCTTTTTTGCCTGCCTTTGGCCTTTCTTGCCTGACTTTTGGCCTTACACAGGACGCAAGGGACGTCGGGACTTACCTAAATATGTCCCGCAACAAGGTCCCGTAAATGAGTTCTTCTACGGGACTTGCTAAATATGTCCCGCAACAAGGTCCCGTAAATGAGTACTTCTACGGGACTTGCTAAATATGTCCCGCAAAAGCCTGCATATCGAAATAAATATTGTCCGAGTGGTCCGAGGGAGCCTCAAGAGAACCCCGAGAGAATCCCTACAGAATCCCTACAGGATTGTGAAAATCCTGAATGTATGAAAGACTATGGTTCGTACAATAATTTATGACGCCATTATCGAGAATATAAACAACATAAGCCGGAAAATTTAGTAAACAAGAAGAAACGAAACGCGAAGGAGCTTGTCAACGACGTTTTGCCACCAGATACAATTAGTCAAATGACCCGTTCAGCAAGAGTTAGTGCATTTGTAAGTTGTTTAAGTGAGGCTGAAGTTAAGGAGTATTTTCTACAACGGGAAGTTAATCTTGTAAGTCCTTGGGAATTCATGCTAGCGAAGAGTACCTCAAACCAATCCGTAAACACGACGAAACTTTTTAATGACTATGTTGCTTTACGAGAGTTAGTTTATGAGTCTTATCCTGAAATGAAACTCGTAGCTGCTGAAAGTGTTGAGGTAAATGCACCTGAGATAAACAGTGTCAGTGGTAAATTTGTCCTGAGTAACCAGAAATTATTATTCAAAGCCCTACTTGAAGCTGAAAATGGCGAGATATTCAAGGAAAGATTAATGCCTATAGTTTTGGAAATGTACCAAGAAAGTTTTGTTGAATTCGCTTCTGGAATTGTTGGCTCATTTTGCCTTGGACAAAAACAATTACAGGACGTGTTGCGGAATACATGGGGAAAGTATCTTGCTACAGTACTTGGCATAAATATCATACCTCCGAAAGACCTGGTGGTGGGAAATCTTAAGAAGAAAAAGCAGGAACTGACTGAGTCAATAGGATTGCACTTTGAAGTCCATGGCGATGTGGTTGTTGCGAAGGTTAATGTTGCAAAATACCTGGAGTACCTGCTATCTCGTCCAACAGTACAGCTTCAACAAATTGCACCCAACAACAAAATCCTCTTTTACCAGTTTACCGACTTGGCACCATGGTTGAAGTGGTCAAGGTATTTTACGGACATCACCTCCTCTCGTCTGAAAATTGTCGAATGCCAAAACCTTAACCACCTAGTTATCACTGCTGGACTATACCTTGGCCCTGATGACTACAACACAGTGAAGGAATGCTTTGGGGAGCTGTATAAAGAGTATGGTCACTTAAAGGAAATCCACCCTCCCAATTGCGAAAGTCCTGTTTAAGTGTTTTACAGGAGTTGTGCTGATGGGAAACAACGCCGAGTTGATTCTGGCAACAGCTCATCTAGATCAACTTTTCCAATCCCTGACTCTCCAGAACATACCAGCTTGCTAGGTAGCATGCTAGTAATTTCGACGGACCCTGTTTGGACTCATCAAGACACAAGAGATATGGAGCAGAAGTATGATCAACTGGAAGAGAAAAAGGCTGTACCGAGATCAAAATTTGCTAGAAATAACCTGGGCAGCCAAGGGCGGGTAAATCTGACAACCTGTGATATGCAGAACTATTTTCCTGGCACAATGCATTTGGCAATTAGATCAGTTGAAACTTTGTCAGTTCAAATTGGCATGTGTGCAATTGGTGAGTTACCCACTTTCACCCAAAATTTTCCCCCTTCTAGGCAAAGTAAATCACCTGGGATTAGGGAGTAAAATAATAAAGCAGAGTGCATGTAGTTTCATGATCTAACTCACAAAAGGGGCAATTTAATGCACCCTACTTTGTTATTTTACTTTGTTTAACCGCAGATGATTTTCCTTACAGTTAACCGGTAGGTTGTATAGTCAAATAACCTAGTCACAGCCTACTACTGAGTAAAAAATAACACTGTTTAGCAAAAAATGTCTGTTTCATGCATCTCTAGGAGCCACTGGTTCATAGGAAAAGTGGGTTAATTCTTTGAAGCAGGTAGCTAGATTCGTGAAAATAGAGAATGGTCATTTGACAGTCAAATTTGATGAAATTGGCGTTCTTTCGTTTGGTCACAAAATACCCAATGTTTTGTCTACTGCCGGTTTCGAGCATTTTAGCCTAAATGTCCTTACTACATTCTCGTCTGGGTTAAGCGATGTATTTCAAAACTTACTGCACCCACCACCAACTCTAACCGGAAATGACTATGAAATTTTAGCAAGAGTGCTTCTTGGTTTTCAAGCAGTCACCATCTTTGGAGTAAAAGCTATAACCCCCTCAATTAAACAAGTAGTGGTATACACCCCCTTCTACATCGATAAAGCTCTGGCAGATGGTAAAGAAGTTGGCCTTCCTGTTACTTTGGAGCATATCTCGGATGCCACTATGGAAAGAGCTCACAAACGACCGAAAGAAGGAAACTTCCTTTTCAGTGGTGGAAGGGATGACCCCGCAGATGTTCTGGAGTATCAGAAATTAATGCATGGGTGTCTATTAGCTATAATGCAAAGCTCACTTCCGTGTGGTCGATTGAACACTCTGGCGCATGTCTGGATGCATTGATGTTACCGTGTTGTACCACATGCGCTTGGTGAGGGCAAGCACATGTGTATAAATACGGTTGTCGTCTCGTATCTAGACGTACGAAGCTGCACCTGACGAGGCGTTAAGACAGTAAGAACTATTTCTAATATTCTATTAGTTGTGTAATTCGCAGAGTTAATATATGTGACCCTCCACAGGAAAACATACTTTTGCAAAAACGAGCTTTAAAAGCGTTCCCGTTCCGTTTACTACTCGTTAAAACGGGTGAAGCGGTCCGTTAAAGCATTTTTTAACCGTCTAGATTTTTTTAACTACCGTGAAAACGCGTTGCGATATCTGTTAAAACCGTTTTGTGAAAACGTATAAACTGTTTCATCCAATCCTTAAAACGTTAAGTCAAACAAATAATAAAATCATACGCACTTCAAGTACGAAGGAGACATAACATCATTACTCGAACCAGATCGCGATAAACCTCTCCCCGCGAGTACGTACCTGCATGAGTTCTCGGTGGCGCAGTTGGTTAGCGCGCTTATCTAGAAACTAAGAGGTGCGGGTTCGATCCCCGCTCGGGGACTCGGAAGTATTTTCTGAGTAATAAAGCTTGAGAACAACTTTTACTCACTATATACCAAGCTTGCAAACTTACTAGACTATTAACTAACGTTTACATTACCATCACATCGTATCTAGTATTACACAATAACAAAATCATAAGCACTTTAAGTACGAAGCAGACATAACATCATTACTCGAACCAGATCACGATAAACCTCTCGCCGAGTACCTGAGTTCTCGGTAGGGCAGTTGGTTAGCGCGCTTATCTAGAAACTAAGAGGTCGCGGATTCGATCCCCGCTCGGGGACTCAGAAGTATTTTCTGAGTAATAAAGCTTGAGAAGAACTTTTACTCACTATATATACCAACCTACTCAACCTTACGAACTCACTGGACTATTAACTAACGTTTACATTACCATCACGTCTAGTATTACACAATAATAATAATAATAATAATATATATATATATATATATATATAATTATACTATAGCTATTATAAACCTATTCCTATTTTTGTGTGTTATTCTGTTTTACTTACTGCTGTACAAATAGTACAATTAACATGAACTGGCATAGATAGTCCATGCAAATACTCATGATTGTCATGTATGTACAAAGGAGTATAGAAGGTGTTAGTAGATGGAATAGCCAGTTGCAAAAATGCAACTTAGGACCTCTGGCAGGAATTGAACCAGCGCTCTAATCAACTGAGCTACAGAGTCTAGCTGCTGAGCATCAACCGCAAGTTCGGTATATATGATGGGAGTGATGCCAGTTTAAACCATATTTTTATATATGTATTACTGTTTGATTTTTCCTATATATTTAGTTGGAATTAACTATAATCTCAAGTATTTAACGCCATACTCTATATTAGATTCTTGTCCGCTCTGTACATATTGTTATTTCTTGTATATCATTATGGATTATCGGGAATGATCTCAGAGGTGCTTGCTATTGATAAAAGACTTTGTCTAGTAGTTGTATACATATTACAAAGTACTTCACGACTCTGACAACGCGGGTAATTAGTGTGATAGCCCTTACATATACCAAGTCAAATCAGAAAAAGGATAATGTACTGTTCAAATGTACAGATACGGTAGTGGCTTTAATCTATTCACGCTCGGACTGTTAAGGTACAGTTAAGCACTGCATGTAGCCATGTCATGTGTAAAGTAGATCAAGGGCAACCTATTTTAGGGACGCAAAGTAACAGTTTAACCCTCGATATATTGTGCTAATCTCGGTAAAATGTAGGATGAACTGTAGCATAATTTGTAGTAGTTATATTTTTCACCAATTTGCTTTGCGGATTTGTCTTCCGTGCAGTGCAATAACCCACATCATGTCAAACAATTGGAGGTTCCCATCATGACGCCTCCCTCAGATACTGTAGGCCTTCCCCAGTTTATTAATAAGGGCGTGCTAAGTGGATCTGTCTTAACCGCACTCCGTCCAACGATTTTTTCAACTCACCGAAGTGATGCCACTCAGGCAGGCATTCATGTGACCTCTATTCCACGCATACACTCACCGAAAATGCAACTTTCTGAAAACGTTTGTTCACAGCCAGCAGGTTTAATGTCAGAAATGTTTTCGCTCGCTACTACGCGATTTTAAGAACCAACGTTTGTCGAAAAGGTCGCGAATGCAATTGAACCGAGTTTTGCAATCATATATTTAAAACGATAGTAGTGAGGAAAAACATGTGCGAAACAGTTTCCAGAGTTTAAATATTTGAAAACGATTGATTTGCGTTTTTATGTTGTTGCACGAAAGCGGAATTTTTTTGCAGAACGATGATTTAACACTGACAAGATTTTATTCCACTTAATATGTGCATCAGTCTCTCTTAAATCAAAAAGTGCAGACAAACAAGCCTTTGTGCATGTGTGCATTAGTCCGAATTACAACAACTCTAAGTATATTATACTCACATTAAGTGCCACACTTACGTCGAACGTTTTAGATCTAATTATATAACCACCTTATATAAAATAATAAGTAAACCTATTTCTTCCGTTTATTTGTTTTATTTCTAAAATATTTCAGTATCTTTAACGTAAATGACCAAAATTTACGCCACATATAATAGCTTATGAGGAAAGTTTTTCATCTTTTTCTTAAAAAGTTTGACATGGTTGGGTTTCTCAGCGGATACGATTTTGCATGCAGTGTAGATAAATCTTTTATATTAACCCATCATAGGTGTAAATCTACAATCGATTGATATGGAATCGGGAATAAGGGCTTCACTTACTGTAAGATGCATGTAATCATGATATTTCAAAATTTGGTACGTATAGTAACTACGTACAACATCAGGGAACTACACTTTAGAAACTATTATACACTATACTAAAAATATTTATAAACATCACTAAAAGCCAGGTGAAAGTCAGAATCGTTTTGCCATTCAGTTCGAGAAAATGTGATCGTTTGATTCGAGTGATCGTTTGATTTAAAGATCTTACTCAGGCCCGTACTCAGAAAATTATCCAGGGGGGGTGTAAGGTGGTTTCAACCGACTGCCAAACGAACTTGTACCGACTACTTTCTTTGTGCCGACTTGCTTTGTGCCGACTTGTTTTGTGCCGACTTGTATTGTTTTGTGCCGACTCAAATCTCGCTTCTGCCGACTAAATCTCCAAATTCAATTTATGGGGGGGTGTGACACCCCCCCCAAACCCCACCGTAGATACGGCCCTGATCTTACTATGATACAGTAGATCAAGGTGGATTCTGGATTTTTCTTTATCTTATTAGCGTCACGTTTTGACCAACATCGTTAAGCGCAAAATTCGAAAGCCCCGTGTTTAAATGCGCTGGATCGTGTTTTCCAAGTAGTTTGGGAGGCCAGCGCACAAGGTAGAATGGCATATTCGAAGTAAGAGAATAGATCAGCCTCGTATCCAGGCCTCTATATGGATGTTGCGTTAAGTGCGCTCGCGACATGTTGGCCGGAGGACGAGACGAAACCTCACAACCTTCCCATATTTTTCGCTTGTACTTATAGAGCAAAGACCTAAATTTTTCTGAAATGGAACATCTTTCCTTAACATATAAGCTATATTGTCATTTTCTTCGGTTTGTTGGTGCGTTGTACAATTTATTAGTGAAACATTCTCAAAACTAGCATCAAGAATCTACAAGAAATGAAGTTTCACAGAGAAACGTCACAGCCGCCAACTCCTCCCCCCACCCCCTCAACGTCCATAAATTATGACGCTTCGAGTGAATCGCTCATTCGGATTCGACATCGTTCTATCGTATTTTTACACCTAAGATGGACTAATCGCAAATATTTATCTACACAGCATGCGAAATATTTTAGTTAGAAAATCCAACCGTATCGACAAATTTCTCGAGTTTAAAGAATTACATTAAAGAAAAAGACACAAAATTTTCCTCATAAGCCATTATATGTGGCGTAAATTTGAGGCATTTACGTTTTAAATTATACTGAAATATTTGAAAAACAAAGGAAGAAAACGGAAGAAATAGGTTTACTTATTATTTTATATAAAGTCGTTCTTTAAGGTCAAAAACGTTTGACGTAAGTGTGGCAATTAATGTGAGCATATATACTTGGGATTGTTGTAATTTGGAATAATGCGCACACAAAGACTTGTTTGTTCGTGACAGAGACTGATATGTGGATATTCTCCGAGCCGGCGCGAAGCAGTAATTGGGTACTCCTGTTGCGGTAACCCTGCCATTTTTTGTAATTGTTAAGTTTCTCTTTCCGTTGTTTGTCTGTTAGTTTATTTATTTATGTATTAGTGTTTCATGTATGGCAAAGCTAATAAATTAAAAATTAAATTAAGCGCCGTGCGAGGGTACTAATTCCACTCGGATATTTACACCCGGGAATGGGAATGCATAGCGGAATGCAAGGTTGTGCGCCATTTGTTTTTGTCATGGATGGTTTTTTAAGTTATGCGCATGCGCGAATTACGTTCAGACCGAGAGAAGACTGCCATTTTGCAGACTTTTTTCAAAAATAGTTTTGCACTCATTTTATAATACTCAGGAGTCAGGACATAATAAATACAAATCAAAAAGTATCCAAAACAAGATAAATTATTTAGAGGACAAATCAACAAGAAGAAAAACAGTCGAAAGACCGAAAAAGGAGCGTTTTAAACGGGTAAGTGTCTATTTTGCATACTTGCTTTGCCGATTTATAGCATACAGTATAGTTCGTGAATTTGAAAATGCGTAGATCAGTCTGTGTGGTCAATATAACATTGATCGATCTTAAAAGTATTTTAGTATTGATTCAAATACGTTATAGAAAAAAAAACAACATTAAATCTCAAAAACTTCATTTCAAAAGCAAGTGCCGAAGTATAAAAATACTGCTCGAAAAGCAGTGAAGTTTTATGAAAATTTCGAAACGTTTTTGTGACGTCTAAGGTTGAATGTTAAAGTAAATCAAAGCTAAAAGAGTACATAATAGCATACCCACTTTATATAGTTGGGCAATTGATAATTTTATAGTTAAAATTAAAGTACAAATTACAGTAAAATAAAAGAAATATACAGTGTTGCGTGTTACCTTGGTTACAGTGGTCGACTCAGTACTTCATGGTACAATAACTTTTGGGGAGTAAATTGTTTGGTTCCAATTAATGGGCGAGAGGTTCTGCATGTATGTATTTCTAGTATATTAAATGAAACATAATTTCGTCAGTCTTAAGTCATTGTTTTGAAAAAGGTTCCGCTTTCATGCATGCATCAACGTAAAAACGCAAATCAATCGTTTTCAAAAATTTTGACTCTGGAAACCGTTTTCAGAAATGTTTTTGCTTGCTACTCTGGTTTTAAGTAAATCGAAGAAAAGCATGGCAGAATTGCAATCACAATCCAACGCTTACGACAAACGTTGGCTCTTCAGTGCAATTCGACTGAGCTTTGCATTAATTTAAAATCAGAGTAGCGAGGGAAAACGTGACTGAGATTAAACCATGGTTGCTGTGCATGAACGATGCCTGAGTGGCAACTCTTCGGCGAGTTGAAAAATCTTTGGAAGAAGTGCCGTTTATAAAGACAAATTCACTTAACACGCCCTTATTAAACAGGGAAAGTCCCTCTCTCCTCCGCAGAAGCTTTTATAGGAGCGCGAGTGAAGGACGAAATCAGAAAAAATACGCGAAAGCCTCTGCCAGACTTGTGAGCCAATATGGCGTCAAACCGGGGGGTTCAAATTACTAGTCTAATTCCTGTGAAAGCAAATCGCATATAAGCGAATAACAATTCATGGCCTTGAGTATACATGTCCCAGAACAACAAGTTGAGCTCTATGTTGAATTGTTATTTATACACCGCAGATATACATGTTACAGTCGAAATGGCCTTCGCGATCGGTGAACAACTTTTAAAATATTACAAAATATTTCATAAAACAACAGCAATTTGAATGGCTTTGATAATGCTAACGCTAGTTCACGCAGCTTTGAATCCGTTTTTCACACATAGCTTCACAATCGATCGATAGTATTCTGAGGTGACGTGTTTAATACATCGATTTCGCAGCATACAAACAAGCCAAATTCATCGACATTCCCGGCACTAGCTCATGACTTGAGCGAGAATTAATTAAGATTAATTTTCATTGTATTTAAACAGTGTAAATACCAAAATGTATACATTGGCCAGTAGATCTTGGTCCAAAGTATCGCCATATGAGAAATCAAAACATAAAACCAAAGGATTATTGAAATATGCTTCAACTTGGGTTGTCGAAGGCACAGTTTCAGGCCCTTCCATCGCAATGGAATCACGTTAAAATATAAAAATAACGACCTCAACAGAATGATATTGGTCACATATATCACTATACGTAAAATCAAAACGAAAAACGGACGGATGGTTCGAATATTTGAAGGATTACAAGAAATCGTCCACTTTGTCGAGATATCGCTTCAAATCTGGCAGAGTCTTCGCTTCCCCTTCCACTCGCGCGTTTTTCCCTCGCGCGTCGCCCGCGTTTCAATTTGCAGCGGTTTTCCTTCGGTATGTCTAACTCGCTCCTCTAGCGCACCTCCAGCTCGTTCCTCTAGAGCGCACGGAAGACTCTGCGGAGGAGACAGGAGAAAGTCCTATCACTCCTATGACTCCTATCTGATGGCAATTTTGAGATTCGACATGAGCCCAGACGTGCGAGACGTCATGCTAAGGGAACGATCATTGTCGAAAATGCTGTTGTTGGTTATATTAAAAATATTCCCTGTCCCTGTATATGTGTGCACGGTTCGCAAATCCAAAAAACAAATACGTAGAGTAGAGTGTAATTTATGCGACTTCGCACTTGATTTGATTTTCTAAGACGATATCGTCTTACTTTTGCAGTTTTCATATCTTCGGTTCAGTGCATGCTATGTAGATGAAAATACCACCGTTCGATTCAGCGTTTTACGATGTCTTTAAAGAAGTAAATTGTGTTTGTTTACAATGCTACGCGGCAAATGTAGCCCCTTTCAAACACCTCTGAACTTTGTATTGTTTACAAATTAACAATAATACAAACTAATTATATATTCATTTCGCTTTCCTACCTTTGGTTTACACGCTACAAACTCCTAAGTGTGACCATTGGATAGCTCTTGAAAATCCTGTTCGAAAGGATGTATTAAGCACGACTTTTCTCGTGAAAATGCCGTCTTTATTGCGAAATCCCGGTTTTGTCGGCGCACGCTCGGGCAACTTCGGAAGCTAAATCTCCGCGGCTTTGCACTCTAGCGTATTGAAAGTACCGGCAATCGATTCCGCGTGATGTAATTCACCACTTGCACGGTGGCCGCCACGTGTACTTGGCACGTGGTCAAAAATGTAAACAAACGGAAAAGTTCGGACTATGGGTCACGCACGCAATATAGTATTATATAGTAAAGCAATAATAAAAAAGCTATTTTACATAACCTGCGTCGGTTTTTGATCGTTTTATTGTCTGTGCGGTTTAAGTAAAGATGTCGGGTAAAAATGCAAGTGATAAGTTCAAAGCAATGAGCGTTAGAGAGCTACAGTGAGCGGCCATTTAAAACCTGCATTGATCGATATTGTATCTTCTGTCGAAAGAATGGGGTTTCACAAAGGATGACCATGAGAAAAGTCTGGAAAGTCGAAAGTCGTTTTCGAAAGTCGAAAGTCGTTTTCGTTTACCATGAAAACGGAGAATAACTTCGTGCAGTCACCGCCATTCGGATTATACGACATATTCAATCATTTGATATATCACTCCGCTAAATACGATAAACAAGGGCTTGCTTCATACAAGTCGTATGATGATTACAGATTGAATGTTTGTGAATGGTTACGTCGATCGACACTTAAATCGGAAGATTGTGGAGTACATGTGTACGGTTGGTAAAGTACAGCCAAGCATGAAATCAACAACTAACGAAGGCAAAAAGTTTACGATCTATGGGACATGCAATTTTTGCTCCACACTAAATTTGGAAAATAATGTAATATTGTAATATATATATATGATCTTGCAGTTGTATACCCTGTAGATATATGTATATAACAATATTAAATTTATTGTATTGAATTTTGTGTATACTGTATATAGTTAAAACCATTAATAATTCATGAGGAAAAGACAAAGCCTACCATGCATGTCAGTGGTTTTATATGTGATAAAAAATCATGTTAATTTGCATAAACTTTAGCTTTGATTTTCTCGGCTTAGACAATGTTTATTTTTAAAATTACTTCGCGAATGAACTCATCACGCTTTGTGATTCAATGACCATTCAGATGCCAGTCTACCCGAATCTACATAGTGATCACCATAGTCTAGTATCTAACATATACAAGTACATAAATATCTATACTTAATGTGCCTTTTATCCATCTTGGATTTTTTTCGACCGACAGTAATTTTCCCTTTCCACAACTTGAACTTCTTTGCCTTTGGCATCAAGTGGCCGTACAGCAATAGCCGAATTCATATTAGGGACGGGAAACTCGTCTTAGACGGGAAGGTTTTCTGTAGAAACCCGTCTGAATATAAATACGAATACGAATTGCATGTCCCATAGATCGTAAAACCTTTTGCCTTCGTCAGTTGTTGATTTCATGCTTGGCTGTACTTTACCAACGTACACATGTACTCCACAATCTTCCAATTTAACTGTTTTCAAAGTGTCGACGTAACCATTCACAAACAATCTGTAATCACCATACGACTTGTATGAAGCAAGCCCTTGTTTATCGTATTTGGCGGAGTGATATATCAAATGATTGAATATGTCGTATAATCCGAATGGCGGTGACTGCACGAAGTTATTCTCCGTTTTCATGGTAAACGGGTCGCTGATTTGAATATCATGAATATTTAATCGACTTTCCAGACTTTTCTCATGGTCATCCTTTGTGAAATTTGGATCAGCTGGCAACCCCATTCTTTCGACAGAAGATACAATATCGATCAATGCAGGTTTTAAATGGCCGCTCACTGTAACTCCGTGATCCGATAAATAGTTTTGAAGCTCTCTAACGCTCATTGCTTTGAACTTATCACTTGCATTTTTACCCGACATATTTACTTAAACCGCACAGACAGTAAAACGATCAAAAACCGACGCAGGTTATGTAAAATAGCTTTTTTTATTATTGCTTTACTATATAATACTATATTGCGTGCGTGACCCATAGTCCGAACTTTTCCGTTTGTTTACATTTTTGACCACGTGCCAAGTACACGTGGCGGCCACCGTGCAAGTGGTGAATTGCCTAGATGGCGGATTTTTATTGGTTTATAGCAATCAACACTGACCTTATATGGCATTTCGTAATTAATTTGCGCGTGCGGGAATCAAATTTCAACGATCTCGGCATTTTGTATGCGACTTTCAAAAAATAAAAATAAATACTTCTACTTCTTCAAATGCAATGAAACTTTCCAATAATATTCCTTTTTACATGAGCTACAATTTCGGAATTAACATTTGCTCGAAAATAATAAATCTTGCCCTGGCAATTCCGATTTATTTCAACAATAATTGTAACATTTTTAGATAATTTATGAACATGTATGCAAATTATTTGGATATGTAATATGAACCGGGACAAACTAAATATAATTTTAAAGAGGAAGTCATAAGCTATCGAATGACGCGCAGGGGCGGACTGGGTGGTCGGGCGTTCGGGCGCGGACCGAGGCCCGGAGAACTTTGGGGCCCCGAAATTCACTAGATTTCGAATGACGACAAACTATTTATGCATTACATTTCTAAATATTGGAATTTTGGGCGTGGAACGTTGCATACTAAAGTACTAACTGTACTATTGTTTTACTAATATAGCCAACAAAATTAACGTATTAACGTACATGGGCCCGGATTTTATTCCTGACCGAGGCCCGGAAAGTTGCCAGTCCGCCCCTGATGACGCGTGTCCTGTTGCCAGAGAATAAACACGTCTGGAGATATTTACATTTGAAACAACCGATCGTAATTACGGCGCAAGCCGTAAAACGATCAGGAGTTAAGTAAAGCCGTTTCAGTGCTGTGAAACCTTCGATGTGCCAACTGTAACTCAGGAAAAAGATTATCTAATATGTCCATGTGTTCCATAGTCTGATGAGTCACAGCCTTCTCAGTAAGTTTCGATATTAAAGGAATGTTACTAATTGGGCGAAAATTCTTAAAATTCACATCAAATTTAGGTTTCTTCAGTAATGGGTTCACCAAAGCTTTTTTCCAAACATCAGAGAAGTGACCATCTTTCAGCGATAAATTAACCATCTCAGATATCACAGGGAGGAGTTCAACTAAACAATCCTTAACAATCTGTGTTGGTACAGGATTACTAAGGCAAGACTTATTCGAATAAGAAAGTCATGCCCAACAGGCTGAAAATCCGAGAAAGAGATCGCCGAATGGTTAGGAGGTTTCTCTTGCTTTAAGGGGAAACTGCAGTTTATAGCACGATATTTTAGTTGGTTTCTATTTTCTACAATCAAATTGTGAAATATACAAGTGGCTGCTTGCTGCGATAATGCATTATACTTTACAAGGAAGCTGTTTTCTTAACAAATTTGGTGTATATTATGTCTGCCAATTTTGCACGATGTCAGAACCGTGAAATACTGAAATAATTCGTCTCTTACCTGTACTGGCTTCAAATATCGTCCTCGGCCACTTTTCTCGAGGTTTTAATATTTCTTTGTTGTCTTTTACCGACTGGAATAATGCGTACGACTTCCATATTTTTGAACAATGGTCAAAAGTTGAAAAAATACATGGAAAAGTAAGAAACGACTTTAGTCTTACTGTAAATTGTTCTAAAAAGCTAAATATTTTTGCAAAAAGCCGGGGGTTGTGAACATTGTAGCGGGCTCAAATGAGGCTTGGTCAGTGGTATTTACTATGGGCAATGAGAGTCTTCCCAAAATGCAATGCGTAAATTATTATTCAAAATTGAAATATCCAACAAACATTTGTTAAAAAATTGCGCATTTATATTGCAATTTTTCACGCTGAAAATCTCGTATTTTTAGAGGGTTGTTTTTATAATATCGGAACAGATCGGAAACTCTCGGTATTTGACAGAAAATCCCCAAAATTCCTACTTTTGCGCATTTCTAGGAAAACAAATTGTTCTCCAATATACAGTATATGTTATTAGAAGTATTAGTTAAACCGTATTTTAAACAGAGGCTCTCGACAAAATTTTGAAATATTTTACCTTTTATCATTTAGCTGTGACGATTTTTACACCTTGAATTAATATTTATTATATTAGAGAGGAAGGGTAAGATATTCAAATGAATTAAAAACTACCCATTTTTCTGGAATCAATGGGCTTTAATCTCTCAACGGAATTTCTTTAACAAGCAAGAATAGTATAAACATTTATTTTTTACTTTCGGTCCGGAAGTGTTATTTTGTAATTTCCTGCAATTTGATTGGCTACACGAGCGGGCGGCTTTTTACGATATTTAGGCCGCGGGCAGGAGAGTTATTTTTTTGTTTACAAAATTTTACAAAGTGGTCTTTAAATTTTGAAAATTGATTTAATGAGAATGTAAATTGGTCAAACTAGTCAAAAAAATGTTCTCCGATGATACCTATCATAGTGAGAGCGAATTTTACTACCCAGACGATTTAAACTCTGTGGAAAACGAGCCAATTTCAGCTTCAACCAGTTACGAAAACGTCGAAAAAAATAAATACGTTATTTACCGTTTAGGTCGGGCCGTACTGGAAAAATATTTTCCCTCGGCCTCAGAAGCGGCCCTCGACCTTCGGTCTCGGGCCGCTTCTGAGGCCTCGGGAAAATATTTTTCCAGTACGGCCCTCCCACCCGGTAAATAACATATATATATTTTTCGCGTGCGCCCGAAATATGTTGACCAGCGCTGGCAAATTTCCCACCTGCCCCAGTTGCATCATTATGGCGTCAAAATCGCCATGTTTTTGTGGACACTTTTCTGCCTGGCTGACATTAGCATCAGGTCCTCCAAGTATTATGCAGCTCAATGCGACTTTCATATTGTATATTTGCGGTATATTTCATGTAAGGCATGAGTATAAAGTAGTTTTTCGCAGCTCGACTTAATTAGAAAGTGGGTCTTACGAACAAGCGTGGAAAATCGTGTTCTATACTTCTATTTAGTCTATTCTTTAGTTTCGATTGACGTCACAAAATTCTAAAATTAAAGCTACACGTGTTCCTTATTTTGTCACTACTAGTGTTTTTGAGTCGGTACAACTATTTTGGGTCGGTACAACAATTTCTGCTTGAGTTATTGAGTTTTGAAAACTATTTTTGCTGACGTCGGCATTATTTTCAAAGGGTTTCAAAACACAGTTATACATACAATTTAGTTTAAAAATGCTTGGTTCATGTTACAAAATGATTTCTAATATGACCTGAAATTCTGGCTAAAATTCGCTGTTATTTTACCATTTAATTTTTGGCCGCCATGTTGGATGACAATATTGGCACAATTCTGTAATTCCCCGTTTGTGGGTTACTCACGTAAAAAATGTACATAAAATGTAATAGTAATATGACATATTTGTTGTAAATGATGAGATTGGTTTCACGAGCACTCAATAAATTTAACAAAACAAAACCAAACCTGAGGTATAAGGGAATGCAACTCCTGACTGAACAAATTGCATTCACGACCCAACGTTTTCACAATGCAATCTAGTGTCTTTATCGAGTGTGATCATAGACTATCCAGAAGACAGGGACTGGAAACGCCATTGTTTTGCGCGTGCTGTCCGTGATACGGCCTGTAGAACAACAATGTCAATGGCGAGTGTTTTTGTAGTTCGAAATAATACGCATGCATTCAAAGGTGATCTTTGGCTTTGGTAATCCCAATAGAAGTTTGAAAAGGCGATAGCTGCATTGACATTTATATTTTTGGTCAATCTATATAAATGGAAAACCCTGAAATATATTCAAAGTAAAGTTACAGGGTTTGAAATAGGTGTGCACAGCGACAACAACAATGGCGAGTTTTTGTAGTTCAAAATAATACACATGCCCTCAAAAGTGATTTATTGTTTTGTTAGACCCAGGAGAAGTTTGAAATAGCGATAGCTGTATTCACATTTTTATTTTTGTTCAATATATATAGATGAGAAACCCTGAAATATATTTAAAATGAAGTTACAGGGTTTGAAGTAAGTGTGTACAGAAACAACAACGAAGGCGGCTATTTAGTAGTTCAAACTAATACGCATGCATTCAAAAGTGATTTTTTGCTTTTAATTATTAAATCCAAGAGAACTTTGAAAAAGAGAAGTCTTGAAATTTATTTAAAGTGAAGTTACAGGGTTTGAAGTAGGTGCATACACTAACAACAACAATGGTGACATTTTTGTAGTCAAAAAGGGAACGCATGCATTCAATGGTTTGAATCAAAAAGTTTGAAAAGTCGACAGTTGCATCGACATTTTTATTCTTGTTTAAAATATGTAAATGTGAAGTCCTGAGATATATATAAAGTGAAATTATACAGGGTTTGAAGTGAGGACAACATAAATGGACCTTTAACCTCATAGCTTGTGGGGCCGCAATGCAACTGGGAGTTGGGTATCTCGTTCATTCTTTTTGAAATCGCCGCCATGTTGGGACGATTTTATTGAGTGTAAGAATTCAACGATTTTCACTTGTTTACGTATGGCAAATAACCGCCTTAAGGACGTATTTTTGTCGCTGTTACGTTCGACGATATTTGTGGAAAAAATGAGCGAAATCGCCGAAGTGATGGCCGAGAAAATGCATTTCGTATCGATCGAAGGAGTGGGCAAGTTTCGAGAAAAACATTCTCTTCGCAACGTCTCTTGTCCTGTTTTGAGGTGAGTGTCCTTCTGCATGATATTTTAGCAAATTCTTTTAGTCTGTGGCTATTTCGGCGAGCTTTTTCTACCCCGATTTCGTATTAGCTGTACTCTTAAACATCTGATCTTGTAGTTCTGAGTGGTTTAATTTGATACATATTTGGTCGATTGTTTGCGAAATTAACATGGCCGACTGGCTCTTAAACTTGAGCAGTTTTGGCGCGAAAATGGCCGCTTGAATTCTGGTTTCGTTAAAATACACTAAAGTCATACTTGCTCGATATATTGCTGCTGTTTTCGGTTCTGTTTATCCTTCGTGGCTGCTCTGGTTTTTGTCTTCCTAAAGCTAGTTGGTATCACTTGAAATAATTTAAATACTGAGTATTTTTTAGCCTGTGCTAACCATAAATTTCCTATCTAAAAATTAAATTTTGTATTGTTAAATTGTTTAAGCATTAAATAGGACTATAGGTAATATAATTTGGGTTTAACAAATTGTTTTTAATAAATATAATTTAGAAATAAATTTTTAAATATCATATTTGTAAATATTGTATATAAAATTATAAAATTTTGTAAATAGTTTTAGTGCTAGTTAAATTTTCTTAAATATAAAAATGGAAGACAATCCTAGCCTTGCACCTCGATGGATGCAGACCAATGCACAGAGTTAGTGGAAGAAAAAAATGTAAAGAAAACTTGTACTGGTGGAGGGAAAAACTGTAGTGTTCCACAGTGTCTAAATAACAGTCTACAAAATCCTGAGCTTTCGTTTTACTCAATACCTAAGGATGAGAAACTAAAAAGGAAATGGCATAAAGTGTTAAAAACAAAGGGGTTGTTGGAAATAAAGCAATATTACAGGGTGTGCTCAGCACATTTTCCTGATGGAAAAAAGTCATGCATTAACAATGTTCCAACCATATTAACGAACTGTGGTAATCAACCAAGAGAGAGAGTGTTGCAAAAGCCTGATAGCCCCTTACCAAATGAGCCTCATAGTTCTTTCGAAGACATTTCTTCTGAACCCAGCAATACAACACCTAAAGATAACATGGCAACTGAAAACACAAGCAGTAGTTCTTTGACAGATGAGCTAGTTACTTCTAACATTAGTCAACCTGCAAATACAACATCAGAGCATGACATAGTAACCGAGAATGTAAATTAAAAGAGCAAGTTAAACAACTCGAATCCAAATGTACATCCCTTGAAAAGAGTCACGAGGCTTATATAACATCATCTCAGCAATGCTTATTTCGACTGGAAAGATTTCTTGGCAGTGATAGCGACTTTCGATTTTATACTGGTTTTCCAGATTATGCAACATTCCAAATTTTTTTTGATTACTTGTCACCAGCATGCAGTAGTTTGATTTAGGCCTACTATGGGTCAAATACTAGTGAAATAACCTCAGCTAAACAGAAAAAGTGTGGCAAGAAAAGGTCCACGTCACCAGAGCAAGAACTATTTATGGTGTTGGCTAGATTGCGTTGTGGTTTCCTACAACAAGACCTAGCACACAGATTTGGCATATCGTGTATGCATGTATCCAGAATTTGGATTACTTGGCTAACATTTCTTAATCAGCGACTGTGTGCACTCCCTATTTTGCCCACAAGAGAATGCATTAATCAAAACATGCCATTGTGTTTCAAGCAAAACTTTCCACAAACTAGAGTCATTATAGATTGCACAGAAATAATAATCGAAATGCCGTCATCATGCAGGAGCCAATCTGCCACTTTTTCATCTTACAAAAACCATAATACTGCGAAAGGTTTGCTTGGTGTGTCCCCAAATGGGTACCCTAGTTTTGTCTCCAGTTTGTATGCTGGTCGAGCCAGTGACAAAAAAACTAACAAAGGATTGTGGGATCCTTAATATGATTGAGCCGGGTGATCAAGTTATGGGATGCCTTTTCAAATGTCATATCCTCGTATAAAACAGGCTCATCAACCTCGTCACCTCTGGGCACATGCCACTGCTGTAAGACTTGTGTGCACGTCAAATCATCTGGCACCTCTGTTAGTTCCAACTCAATGTAATCAAGGATTTGAAATACAACAGCGGCAACATGCTTACAACAGCCTCCCTTGCCAGCCTTACAAGTACAACTACCATGTGTAACTTCACCAGTGTTTTGATTTAATGGGCATAAACAATATATATTTGTTTCTTCATTGAATCACTGACACAAGCTTTTATCAAGAAGTGAGCTTCGCTATCTTTCATTACATCAGATTTAACTTCGACTTTATTTACATATCTATCCTTAAACAAGCGGTATCCCAGTTTCTTGTGTCTGCTAGCATCATTTTCGCCTTCAACTCCTAAGTGCTGTAGTAGCAAGGCATGGCTAAATTTTGGCAGTGACTGTAGATCTTTGGTCCATCTTCGCGTTTCTATTTGCTCTGTGCATTGGTCTGCATCCATCGAGGTGCAAGGATTGTCTTCCATTTTTATATTTAAGAAAATTTAACTAGCACTAAAACTATTTACAAAATTTTATAATTTTATATACAATATTTACAAATATGATATTTAAAAATTTATTTCTAAATTATATTTATTAAAAACAATTTGTTAAACCCAAATTATATTACCTATAGTCCTATTTAATGCTTAAACAATTTAACAATACAAAATTTAATTTTTAGATAGGAAATTTATGGTTAGCACAGGCTAAAAAATACTCAGTATTTAAATTATTTCAAGTGATACCAACTAGCTTTAGGAAGACAAAAACCAGAGCAGCCACGAAGGATAAACAGAACCGAAAACAGCAGCAATATATCGAGCAAGTATGACTTTAGTGTATTTTAACGAAACCAGAATTCAAGCGGCCATTTTCGCGCCAAAACTGCTGAAGTTTAAGAGCCAGTCGGCCATGTTAATTTCGCAAACAATCGACCAAATATGTATCAAATTAAACCACTCAGAACTACAAGATCAGATGTTTAAGAGTACAGCTAATACGAAATCGGGGTAGAAAAAGCTCGCCGAAATAGCCACAGACTAAAAGAATTTGTTAAAATATCATGCAGAAGGACACTCACCTCAAAACAGGACAAGAGACGTTGCGAAGAGAATGTTTTTCTCGAAACTTGCCCACTCCTTCGATCGATACGAAATGCATTTTCTCGGCCATCACTTCGGCGATTTCGCTCATTTTTTCCACAAATATCGTCGAACGTAACCGCGACAAAAATACGTCCTTAAGGCGGTTATTTGCCATACGTAAACAAGTGAAAATCGTTGAATTCTTACACTCAATAAAATCGTCCCAACATGGCGGCGATTTCAAAAAGAACGAACGAGATACCCAACTCCCAGTTGCATTGCGGCCCCACAAGCTATGAGGTTAAATGTCCATTGCAATCCTTTCGTAGTCGCGCAAACAGAGGCGTCAAAAAACCTCGTTTGTACGAGATTGGCATATCGCACAAAGTTGTAACAACCCTATTTGCATTAACATTGCATATGAGATGATAAATATATGTTGTAAAAGACAAGTGATAGCCTTCTTGTCAAGTTCCAGGGTTTGAAAGGAAACCACTTATGTACGGATGCTTTTTACGTGCGCCATTTTTATGTATATGCTACGACAAAACGATTAATGGAATTATGATTAATATTTATAGTCAAAATGGAAAAATAAAAACGTACTTACCTTGGCAATAACTCTGTGCTTAAGGGCACATAAAAAATCAATATTAATGAGATGCACTTGGATTTAAATAGGCCAAATTTTAGGATTCACTTTTTTTGTTCTGATTAAAGCTGGTTGCCGTGGCAACTGATGATTGCTACGTGATAAAAGCGCATCACGGATGTCGCGTCAGCAACATTAGAGCTTTGCCCAGCGGTTCCAGTCCCTGTCTTCTGGTCTTTCTGGATAGTCTCATAGTATGGTGTGATGAAAAGTCGGATCTTACATATGACGTCAGCGCCCAACATTTTGTCTTTTTCAATTTCTTCACTTTCATGATGATACTACCATTCTTTATTCTGTAAGCGTTTTTACCAAGCAGGGTAAAGCTAAATGATAAAGCTAAAGCACATATTTCCGCAGGCATGATCAGTTTTATTCTGAAACACGTTAACTCTTCATATGCTTACTTGGTGCCAGTGTATGTACGAAACAACACGACGAAAAGTCGGATCACCTGTTTTCTCTACTCTATCTAAAATATATTTTCAAAGTGACTGAAAAAGTTTTATTTATATTATATATGTCACGCTCTCGCGTTACGTACTAAAATAACAACTAATAATCGTGAAACACGTATTAAATTTTATATTTATATAATTGGATAATTATGTACTTTGCATGCATGAATAACTTAAATATGTGACCTCTTTCATGTACCAAATTCAAATTTACAAATTGAAAATTAATGAAAACTTTTCAGACAGACGATTCATAATCATCAACTTTTTGAATGTTTTCCATCCAGGATGACTATATACCGTGTAATTAAAGCCCCGTGCAGACGAGCGCGCAAGCGGTTTTCTTTCAGACAAGCCTTTCCTTGACAAGAAGTGTTATTTGTTCGTGTAGTCATTCCAGCTTTTGAACAAGGAAAATTGTTCATGTGTATGGCCGACAAGAAGTCTTGACAAAGAAATGCGCACTACACGCCACAACACACTCATTCTTCAGGCTCTATATATAAACGGTATACATGAATGAAATATTAATTTGTATCATTATATGCGGGTTCGTAGAACTTGTCATGGAAAAATTGATCGCCGATTAAAACTTGTTTGCCGTACACACAAACAAATAAACTCGCCAAGGATAACTTGCTCGCCTGTACGGGCATTAACAATGCATGTCAATGAGTTTCAAAACAATGAAAACGAATAATTATGCTAATTTACATACGCCGCCATATTTGAACATTGCAAGCTTGTACGAACTTTGGCGCTTTGTTGACATTAAAAGTCACGTGATACTACATGTGCTTTTTATCGCCCAAAAGGCCTATTTTACAGTCTTCAAAACTCAATTTTAAGGCCAATGGTGCCCGCGTTTCCTTCACAAAAAACTGTACAAAGTTCAGTCATACGTTTGATTCTAAATTTGATAAAAATTGTCCAGATTTTTACGCTCCTTCCATGGAACGGTATAGAGCGACCCAATAAAATATTTAAAGAGATATTCAATCTAAATATATTCATGGCAAAACATATTTGAAGAAACAAAGGATTCAGAGAAAGCCTTTAATGATTCTATGAATTTATTTATGCAAGCTTATGGCACAAATTTTCCGTTGAAATCAACTAGAAGAAAGATAGGTAAAAACAAAAGCCCATGGATGACAGGTTGCATGTTAAAATCTGTAAGAAAAAAAATAAACTCTATCAAGCATTAGTAGATTACCCCCCCCCCCCATATGGAGGAAATATGTGAAGAATGTGCGACGTCACGCTATGAACCGGAAGTATGTATAGGGGTATACGTATAGGGTATACGTATTGGGGTATACGTATAGGGGTATACGTATAGGGTATACGTATAGGGGTATACGTATAGGGTATACGTATTGGGGTATATGTATAGGGGTATACGTATAGGGTATACGTATAGGGGTATACGTATAGGGTATACGTATAGGGGTATACGTATAGGGGTATACGTATAGGGTATACGTATAGGGTATACGTATAGGCATATGCATAGGGCATATACGTATAGGCATACGTATAGGTATACGCATTGGGGCATATGTATAGGGGTATACGTATAGGGTATACGTATAGGGCATACGTATAGGGTATACGCATTGGGGCATACGCATAGGGCATATGCATAGGGTGTACGTATAGGGGCATATGCATAGGGGCATATGCATAGGGGCATATGTATATGTATATGGGCATACGCATAGGGTATACGTATAGGGCATACGCATAGCGGCATACGCATAGGCATATGTATAGGGTATACGTATAGGCATAATGCATATAGCATACGCATAGGGGCATACGCATAGGGTATATGTATAGGGTATACGTATAGGGGTATATGTATAGGGGTATACGTATAGGGTATACGTATAGGGTATATGTATAGGGGTATACGTATAGGGTATATGTATAGGGGTATGGGGGTATAGGATATAGGGTATATGTATAGGGGTATAGGGTATATGTATAGGGGTATAGGGGTATAGGGTATATGTATAGGGTATATGTATAGGGTATATGTATAGGGGTATACGTATAGGGTATACGTATAGGGGTATATGTATAGGGTATATGTATAGGGTATATGTATAGGGGTATATGTATAGGGGTATACGTATAGGGTATACGTATAGGGTATACGTATAGGGTATACGTATAGGGTATACGTATAGGAGGGATGACGTCATAAACAATTGTGGCGCAACAACGTTCGACGCGGTCTGACTGGTTCAGTCTATGCACGGTGCAAGTATAAAAGTCAAAACGGCGATAAGTATTCATTTTAAGTTGTAGAGATGGAGTGTTTACATGGAAAACCTGTTGAACAGTCTACATGGGCACAAGATGTACAGGTAGATGAGGTTTCGTCCTCGGAATATAAAAAGCTTTTCGGTTTGTTAGAAGCTATATACGTAGAGGCTGTTTCTTGCGAAGTCTGCAAACTTAGTAAAGAAAGGTGTTGTGGCTGCGAGTATGATCACCCAAGTCAGCGCCAGCACGACTGTCTCATGTTATCAGAACAAGAGAGATGGCAAACGTATGGTTTGGAAGCGATAGAGCGAGTAATCAATAAACGTATGGTCTGGAGAGAATTTGTCGAGGCTATTAGAGTGATGAAACTACAGTATTATTATTATTATTATTATTATTATTTACAAATATTTTACAACGGTAGCCCTTCAGAACACCTATGATCTGTTTTTCAAGAGGCCGTTTGAAACTGTTATTACATAATATTATTAGAAAACAAGAATGAAACCTAGTCAAATGCACACATAAGTATAAAATTATCACACTATTAAAAATATTTAAAAAGGAAAATTATTACATGCAGATAGAACATATGTAGCTAGATCTATTTAATGTTACTGTTTTCTCTGAGAGACGTCTTGAATTGACCTGTCGACATTTCATTTGTCTTAACCTTATTTGGCAAGTCATTCCAGCATTTTGCTCCTGTGTAACTAAAGCTTTTTTTCAGGAAATTTGTTCTAGGTTTATTTAGCTGAAAATTAAGCCCGTTACTTCTAAGTTGATACTTTTCATTATTAGATAAACTGAACATATTAGCCATATTTTCCGGCACTTCCTTATTTTTAACATTAAACATAAGTGTAGCTTTCTGAATATCTCTCCTTTCCTTAAGTGTTTGCCAACCAAGTTCTCTCAACAGGTCTCTTGATCGGATCTCGTATGATTTACCCGTAATTATTCTTGCCGCTCTGTTTTGCATTTTCTGCATATTATCAAGCAAATAGCTACTACAATTATCCCAGACCATGCTACAATAATCAAAGTAAGGAAGAACCAATGACTTAAATACTGTGATCAAAATTTCTTTTGGCACAACCTGCTTAAGTCGCCTTAGCATACCTAATCCTTTAGAAACTTTTTTTATTACATTACCAACATGCTCATTCCATAAAAGCTGGTCATCAACAACGATCCCCAAGGTTTTGCATTGTTTTACACGTTTGATGTTTGTATCTGCTAGTTTTATTAAGGGATCCCGATCGATGCTATTTAGTTTACTTCTTGAGCCTATTATCATGTATTCTGTTTTATCTTTGTTTAGGGTCAATTTGTTGCTAATTAGCCATTGATGTACACATTCCAAATTTTTATTCAGATTTTCCTCTAATTCGTCAATCGATCTGGCTGTGGCAGTTAAATTAGTATCATCAGCAAACATGCTTGCCGAAGCACCATCCATGCATTTTGGCAAATCATTAATATAAACTAAAAATAATAGAGGCCCCAAATTCGACCCCTGTGGTACTCCACATGTTATAGCACATTGCCTCGACATTGCCTGATTACTTTTACATATTTGTTTTCTGTTACTCAAATACGATCTAAACCAATCCAATGTTAATCCGTGAATTCCATAAATTGATAATTTTTTAATCAAAATATCATGATCTACACAATCAAATGCTTTCTTCAAATCCAAAAATATAACTCCATTCAATAGCCCTTTATCCATGTTTATATACCAACTATTTGTAACTCCTAATAGGGATGTTTGTGTTGACTGTTTTTTCCTAAAACCTGCTTGCTGTTTTGTTAGAATGTTGTTGTTTTCTAGATATGCAGAAAGTTGTTGAAATATTAATTTTTCGAAAACTTTTGTGATTACTGACAAAATGGATATTGGCCGGTAATTATTGCAGTCATTTCTATTTCCTGTTTTATAAATTGGTGAGACTATTGCAATTTTCAAATCATCTGGAAAAATACCAGTACTGATTGATTTGTTAAAGATTTGAGTCAGAGAAGCAACGATTTCTTCCGCTGCATCTTTATTAACTTAGGAGGAATCCTATCGTGTCCAGTGGATTTCGATGCTTTAATACTCTTAAGTATTTTCATCATATCATGTTCATTTACTGTCTCTAATTGAAATTCAGTGTCTTGAACAGATACGTAGCTATCAGCTGGTTTTGATAAATTAGAAATACTTTTAGCTAAATTAGGCCCAATTTTCGAAAAGTGATCATTGAGGGTGTTTGCTATATCTCGTGCATCGGTGATAGTTGTATCATTTATGATCAATTCTTTGATGTCTGTCGTCTTAGATTTTTTATTGACTACCTTGTTAATCGTTTTCCACATTTCTTTCGGGTTTTTGGAAGTGTCTTTGAAACATTTCAAGTAATATTTTGTCTTAGTTGATTTAATCTTTCTGGAGAGTGCATTTCTAGCCTGTTTATATGCTTGGTGAATGCTGGGGGAGCCTGTCTGAACAGCTTTCTTTTTAAGATAATCTCGATGTCGCATATGTTTCATTATGTCATCAGTAAGCCATGGCGTATATTCACTTCTTACCCTCCTGGTTATTGGTGGTGCGTGACTATCAGCCACCATTAAAAATTTTGTTTTCCAATCATGCCAAAGATCATTCGGATTTTCATTATTAAAAACACTGGTTGAAAATATATCTTTTAAATCAGACTTGAATAATGGAATGTTGTAATACTTATATTGTCTAGTATTGACCATTTTTGGTGGTCTACGTGGTACAGAAATTTTCCTATGCACATAGACCATACTGTGATCGCTGATTCCTACATGTTCTACCCCAGATTTTATAATCAAGTCAGGTTTATTGCTGAATACTAAATCAATTAAGCTTTTTGTGTTACTGGTAACCCGTGTTGGGCTTTCTATAAGTTGTTCAAGTTGATACATTTCTGACAGCTCAACCAGTCTATTAGTGTGTGGTTGTTTTCGTTCCCTATGTGTTAGCCAGTCACAGTTGAAATCACCAATATAAATTGATTCTTTATTTTCCGCATCCATTCTTTGGATGCATAATTCATAATCATCAAATGCTTGGATTGGGGTATTTGGTGGTCTATACCAAGTATTTATCAAGAACGATTTTGCTTTTGGTTTAAAAATTTCAACTGTTATTGTTTCAAGAGTGTCAATTGTTAAATCGTTCCTTGTTTTAAAATTGATAGTATCTCTTATATATAAGGCAACACCCCCTCCATTGCGATTTCTGTCCTTCCGCACACATTCATATCCGTTGATGGTAATATCTCCATCACTAATTGTATCATCTAGCATTGTTTCGTTCACACTAATTATGTCAAATTGTTTATTGATTAAGTATATTCGAAATTCATCAATATGCTTAATCAAACTTCTGATATTTAAGTGACCTATCTTGAAACCCCTGGCTTTATTATGCACCTGTGGTTGGCCAACACTTGTTCGAGTTTTATTATCTAGTTCGCATTCCTTATTTGTTTTATTTGCCTCTTTATTTGAAAAAGATTGATTAATTATATTATCTGGACAATGCAAAACGTTCTCAGAGAGATCAACAAGTCAATTATCAGTACCATAAAGATGTTCGTGGGCATTTTGAAAGTCTAGAGAAAAGTCCTGATTCAACGTTTGTTTATTCATTGATGGACCTTCGTGAAAACACTGAGGATCGTGAGTTTGAGTCTATTTTGAGCTATCTTTCGTATTGGAGAGAGGACAGACTTTGAAATAAAATTATCTTGGAGCGACTTTGGGCGAGATCCTTGACGTCAGGGAAGCGTACAAGACACAAAAAAACGGCTCTTTTAAGAGCCATCAAATATACTAAAAGAACTAAACGAGTTTCGTGTTTACATATTTACTAGTATGCACTGAGCACATTTCGCTTAGCGTCAATACCCCAACACATGGACAGATCAAATGACAAATCAGAAATGTATAGTGTACACTGAACACATTTCGCTGAATATCAATACTTTTCGCATGAAATTCTTCGATAATCACTCATTTATCAAACCAATAGTCATTTTCCAGTGCCTAAGTTTTATTACTAGCTTACTAGCTTAGCTGTGAGATACAAAGGATTTGAATAATTTTTGACAGCTAATTGGAATATAAAATAATGACTTCCGACTTAGCAGCATGAGTCTACTTAAAACATTTTGATCTATGCACACATATTTTGTTAGTCAGAAACTCATCCTCAAAATATAGCACTGATAAGACCTTTTTATTATGACATTACACAATCGTCTCTCTCTCTCCTTTTGCGATAAAAATGTGGACATGTTTGTGAGGCACTTATTGCTGATTTTTGACGTGCTATAGCGATGTTTACTATAGATGCTTACTGATGTTTACTTTGGCATGCTGTGTTCGTTGAGCCGTGCGCGCATAAATTTAGGTTGATCTATGCACACATATTTTGTTAGTCATTGACACTACTCAGTTCACGAATCCTTTAAGGGTGATATCGCCGCATTGTACAAGTATTTCTAGCTGTATCAATCCTTTTGCATAGCACACAGATCCTTCTTGAATTCCATCGCCTTCGTATTTTTCTCATGCGTCTTCGCATTAAGACCCTTCGCACAAATATACAGTTTTTACACATATTGTCCGGGTTTTACACTATTTTCCAGCTTTAATAGATCACTTGACGTTTCCTATATTTCTGTATATTTTTGGGTTCCCTAGGAGTTCCCTTGGGGTCCTCTCGGGGTTCTCACATATTTAGCGAGTCCCGTAGAAAGTTCTCATTTACGGGACCTTTTTGCGGGACATATTTAGCAAGTCCTGTAGAAGTACTCCTTTACGGGACCTTGTTGCGGGACATATTTAGCGGGTCCCGACGTCCCTTGCGTCCCGTTTGAACGATTTGCTAGCCATCTTTTTGCGGACATAATTTCAGGAACGCAGGGAAATTTTTCAAGTGGAGGTTCTCATCGAAACCGTAATGATTTTTAGAGTAAAATATCGCTACCGGTACACCGTTTTGGTTGACTGCATGTATAAATTAACACAACACGGATTAACACTTTAAACAAATTTATTCTTTTAAGTATAACAATTTTACAGAAATAACGTAGCGACGTCCCGGGGTCCCGTTTGACAAAATGTGTAGGTCTTGCCATGGAACAGTCTTACGGGACGTCGGGACGCGTTCAGGTGCGTCCCGTATCGACGTCCCGGGGTCCCGTTTGACAAAATGTGTAGGTCTTGCCATGGAACAGTCTTACGGGACGTCGGGACACGTTAAAATGCGTCCCGTAGCAACGTCCCGGGGTCCCGCTTGACAAAATGTATAGGTATCGCCATGGCACAGTCTTACGGGACGTAAGGACACTTCTACAGGCTTTTTCAAGGACGTGTTTGTTCGACATAATCATTAAAAACTGTGTACCATGAAAAGAGAGGTCATTTCGCTCCATGCCACGAACGCGTAAAGACTGTCCTCTGTGCGGAACGAAAAACCTTTGCAAATTATCCAATCATTTGGCAGACACACACCGGTTATCAAGTGAAGAAAGACGTGTTTATCTGAATAACGTCAAGTCACCTTGCGCAGATGAAGAAGACCACGACATTATGCCCAGAGCAAAAAGAGCTAGAATGGATAATTTCGATGAGGGGGCATCTACCTCTTCTGAATATCAAAACGGCGATATTTTCGATAGTGATGATTATAACGAGGAAGAATATAACAGCGAAGAAAAAGAGAGCAGCAGCGAAGAAAATGAGAACAGCGAGGAAAATGAAAACAAAGAGGAGTGCGAAGACGGGGATTACCAAACCAGCGAAGATGGAGAGGACTATGACCCCTGGCAAACGTTGATACATGAAGCAAAACTGCACCTTTTTGATGAATTTCAAGAAAACGTTGCGTGTATTGAAAATGAAGGTTTTAGTGAGGTTGAAGCTAAGAGGAATCGTTTTCAGTACTTCTTCCAAAACTGACAAAAGAACTAGAAGATGTTTATGCAGACCGGCTGCTGTGGATGTCACACATGAAAAAAGATCCAACTCACCAGAAGATTATGCAGACAAGAGATAATTTGATAGACGTAGATTTCCTCGACCGGGACGAAGCTTTATATTCCGCAGTAGAAAAAAGAAAATATCTTTTCAAGCGTCTGCTAGAAGACAGACAGCATTTCCATGACAGTCATGATGATGATGATGATGGTGGTGATGATGGTGATGATACTGGCGTACATTATCAATTGAAAAATAAATTACATTATCATTAATAATAAATGTGTTCAAAAAAAGCAATTGCCTCAGTCGAATTGTTTGATCACTTACTTTTTTTCCTGAAACGTGTAAGCCAGCAGATGTTTAGAGCAGCCCTGTTTGGTTGTAATCTCAGTAAACCATATCTTACACATTTCTGTTAAGCCCATAGCACGTAAGGGACAGAAACGTAAACTTTTGCTAACAGAGGAAATGTTTACAAAGTCAAACGTTCTAAGCTGGACAGTAATCACTACGTTATTTCTGTAAAATTGTTATACTTAAAAGAATAAATTTGTTTAAAGTGTTAATCCGTGTTGTGTTAATTTATGCATGCAGTCAACCAAAACGGTGTACCGGTAGCGATATTTTACTCTAAAAATCATTACGGTTTCGATGAGAACCTCCACTTGAAAAATTTCCCTGCGTTCCTGAAATTATGTCCGCAAAAAGATGGCTAGCAAATCGTTCAAACGGGACGCAAGGGACGTCGGGACCCGCTAAATATGTCCCGCAACAAGGTCCCGTAAAGGAGTACTTCTACAGGACTTGCTAAATATGTCCCGCAAAAAGGTCCCGTAAATGAGAACTTTCTACGGGACTCGCTAAATATGTGAGAACCCCGAGAGAACCCCAAGGGAACTCCTAGGGAACCCAAAATATACAGAAATATAGGAAACGTCAAGTGATCTAAGCTGGAAAATAGTGTAAAACCCGGACAATATGTGTAAAAACTGTATATTTGTGCGAAGGGTCTTAATGCGAAGACGCATGAGAAAAATACGAAGGCGATGGAATTCAAGAAGGATCTGTGTGCTATGCAAAAGGATTGATACAGCTAGAAATACTTGTACAATGCGGCGATATCACCCTTAAAGGATTCGTGAACTGAGTAGTGTCAATGACTAACAAAATATGTGTGCATAGATCAACCTAAATTTATGCGCGCACGGCTCAACGAACACAGCATGCCAAAGTAAACATCAGTAAGCATCTATAGTAAACATCGCTATAGCACGTCAAAAATCAGCAATAAGTGCCTCACAAACATGTCCACATTTTTATCGCAAAGGAGAGAGAGACGATTGTGTAATGTCATAATAAAAAGGTCTTATCAGTGCTATATTTTGAGGATGAGTTTCTGACTAACAAAATATGTGTGCATAGATCAAAATGTTTTAAGTAGACTCATGCTGCTAAGTCGGAAATCATTATTTTATATTCCAATTAGCTGTCAAAAATTATTTATTTATTTATTTTTATTTATCGGTTTTTCGCCCATTAATATTTACAAAAGTAGTAATTTATATAAAATAAGTAAAGTAAGGCCTAGAGATCTACTAGAAACCTAAACAGGCTTTTGAATTAAGACCCCTAGTTAATAAAGAATTACGTAATGAAATTATTTACAGTCAAATATTGAGAAAATAATGAACAAAATAACTAAAACCTATATCCCAAAAAAGTACTTAAATAAGTACCTATATATACTTAACTTTTTATATGGGAGAGTAATTGCACTATTTGTGTATACAGCTATCTGTGACAATTAAATATTTCTTTATATTGTTTTTAAAGACAATGAATGAATTGATAGATTTTAAATGAATTTCAAGCTTATTCCAAATATCAACCCCTTTACTAGTAAGAGAATGATTGACATAATTTGTTCTTTTATACATTTTGTGAAGATTGGAAGCATTTCTTGTTTTGTAATGGTGAATATCGCTGTTGTTTACAAATAGATTGTTAAATATGGCTGGTAAATATTCTGTGTTGTGGTAACGAAACATGAACAAGAGAGTTAAATAATCATTGATTTTAGGAAGAATTAGTATTTTCAAATCTTGAAACATTTAAATGACATTAAACGGACAATTTTTTTTTGTATACTTATTAACTTCTGAATTCGTTTTGTGTAAGTATTTCCCCAGACTAAATTACCATATGTCAAATATGGATAGACTAAAGCATAATACACTAGTTTTAAAGTATTTAAATTTACATAATGCCGAATTCGGGCTATTATTCCAGCGGACTTTGTAATCTTTTTTGAGACTGAATCTATATGATTTTTCCATGTTACGTGTTCGTCAATGATAACCCCCAGAAATGTTGTACTTTTAACTTGATCAATAGGTTTGTTGTTTATAGATATTGTTACATTATGAATTAGTCTTTTCTTAGGGGATTTAAATAATATAAATTTAGTTTTTTCATTATTTATTGATAATTTATTTACAATTAACCAGTCAGATATTTTGTTTATTTCTATTTGCATGATATTATTTAGTGTTTTAAGGCAGGTGTGACTATGGTATATGTTTGTATCATCAGCAAATAATATCATTGAAACTATTTCACTACATTTTTCAATGTCATTTATATATAGTAGAAACAGCAGTGGAACTAAGATAGATCCTTGAGGAACACCGCTCGTGATTTTCGCTTCAACCGAATGGATTTGGTTGTACTTTACAATCTGCTTTCTATTCTCTAAGTAGTTTTCAAACAATTCAAGTACTATTCCTCGTATTCCATAGTACTCAAGTTTTTTAATGAGAATCTCATGATTAATTGTGTCAAATGCTTTCGATAAGTCTAGAAAGATACCAATTGTGTATTTACTTTGGTCAATTGCTTTCGTAATTTTATCGATAAGTTCAATAATGGCAAATTCTGTAGATCTATTTTTTCTAAATCCATATTGATGTTTAGATAAAATTTTGTTCTTGTCAATAAATTTAATTAATCTTTTGTACATGAGTTTTTCAAGAAGTATAGGTCTATAGTTTTTGAAGACGCTCGCCTCATTGGCTTTATAGATTGGAGTTACTAACGCAATTTTCAATTCATTTGGGATTATTCCAGTCGAAAATGTTAAATTAAATATATGAGCAAGTGGCTTAGAAATTTCTTTTCCTATATGCTGGATAATTTTTGCATTTAAGCCATCATACCCAGGGCTTTTATTAAGTTTCAACAAATTTATTTCAGTTTCAACTTCATACTCAGTAGTTGGGTTGATAAACATACTATTCTCATATTTATTAGAAAGATATTTATCAAATGTGAAATTTTTATTATTTACAATTCTATTTGCGAGCTGAGGTCCAACGTTCACAAAGTATTTGTTAAATTCGTTTGCTATATTCTTTGGCTCTTCAATAACATTTCCAGTGCTAGGATCTATAAAGCGTTTTGGTAACTCTCTTACTTTTGACTTTTTATTGAGTATTTCATTTAGAGTTTTCCAAATCATTTTCGAGTTGTTTTTGTATTGAATAAGTTTTTCTTCATAAAAGCTTTTCTTCGTAATTTTAATTACATGGTTAAGCTTGTTTTTGTATTTTTTATAGTTATTTTCATTCTTTTTATTAGGTTTTGTTAAGTATTTCTTATAGAGTCTGTTCTTTTTCTTTACTGAAGTTAAAATACCTTTTGTCATCCAGGGACTTTTATTTTTGTCAATATCTCTTTTTACTCTTTTATTTGTCAATGGAAAACTTGAGTTATAAACTGACAAGAGAGATGTCGAGAAGTCAGTAAATGCATCCTGTGGATTGTTTTTATTAGAAAGCATATTGGTCCAAGATATATCTTTTATAGAATTGACAAACGATTCAATATTAGTTTGGTTAATTTCTCTTCTTGTATAGCTTGTGTTCAACATGGTTCTATCTTCTCTATTGAAATTCATGTTACACATATGTGCTATAGGAAGATGATCTGAAATATCACTAAAAATAATTGCATTTATACTTGAATAAGTTTGATCAACGTTGTTGGTAAAGATGTTATCAATTAGTGTTGCGGTGTGCGCAGTGATCCTTGTTGGTTTCGTAATTAGTGGATAAAAGGAAGATGTAAAGAGATGTTCTGTGAAAGAATTTGCATAATCACAAGTCTCTGATTTAAGTAGGTCGATATTAAAATCACCCATTAAATAACAAATTTTGTTTTCCTTGTCAATTGTGTCCAATAGATTTTGAATTTGATCCATAAATAGTTCAATGTTACTATTTGGCGGCCTGTAGATTACTCCTGCTATTATGTTTTTACCATTAGGCATTTCAATTTCTACGACTGAATACTGTTTCAATTACATCTTCTATATTAATATTTAAATTATTACGGGTTTTATATTGTAATTCATTTGAGATATATACACCAACTCCGCCGCCTCGTTTATTTGTTCTATTTATACTTATAAATTTATATCCGTCTAGTTCGAAATCGTTTTTGTTAAATTCGTTTAACCATGTCTCTGTTATACCAATTATTTTCATTTTGTCTCCAAGGGTGTTAAGTAAGTTTTTAAAAGTGTCAAATTTGTTTGCAATGCTTCTCAAATTAAGATGTAACATTGATAGATATTTGCTCATTTTTGAGTCCGAATTTTGATTTTTAAATTCATTTGGTAGGACGTATTTGCATGTTAACATATTTAAATCAAAATATGTGTCTAAACTGCTATTGTTTTCACTTAAAGCTACATTGTCATTATGTTGGAAAGGATGAATTTTAATTGATTTAGTCTATCCATATCATCTTGGCTTAAATTGCTAATCGGATTAACGCTCTCAGTGTATTCATCTTGTGTTAGTGACCGGAACGGTAAAGCTTTATCTAGACATTGTTGACAGATTTCATTATCTGCATTGTTTGATTCTGCGTCAAATGATTTCACGCACGAAATTTCGGCATGAAAGCATTTGTTACACATCAGACATTTATAAGATCCTTTAGAAAAGGTTTTTTCACTAATGCTAGCCATGTTTAGATAATTCTATATCAAGTGATACTTGTAACTAATAAGAGTATATTAACCTAAGAAATTTGAGACCACTACTTTAATGATGTATGGGGTCGGAATTCCTTCCCCTCTATAATAAGTTTATCCCTCACCAGCTTAGCTCTTTTCCCCGCTTCTTTTGCTCTTTTGAGTTCAGGATATAACAATTTTCTTTTCTCGACTATTTCTTGAGGGAACTGTTCTGAAACGCTAATTCCCGTATCTTTCAAACATCTGGCGTTGCGGATTACATATTCTTTCTCTTGGTGGTAATTGAACTTGGCTACAATTGGCCGGGGCTTCGAATTACCTTCTCTCTTTCTTCCCAAACGGTGTGATCTGTCAATTTTTATCTTGGATTTTGCTTCCTTCATTCCGAATTTACTCTCCAACAACGATAAAATTACATCTGTTGTGTTCTCATTTTCGTTTTCAGGCATATTATAAAAAATAAGATTGTCCCTCATTGACCTTGCTTTAAGGTCAATGAGACTATTGTTCATTGACGCACATTGCTGTTCTACTTTCTCTAGTCTCTTCTTCATGTCTTTTGACTCTGTTTTCGTCGTTTCACTATCTTTTTTTAAGTCAGTGATTTCTGCGTGAGCATAATCAACTGACGATTTTATTTCTTTCAATTCATCTTCAATAGATTTCACCTTTGTTTCAATGATGTCTAATTTCTCCAGCTTTGTCATGATAACTTGGAACATATCATGAATTTGGCTATTATCGATAGGCTCATCTTCGTTATTCTTGTTTACCTTCATCGGTGTGCCGTTACATTTCGGAATTTTGCTTTTGACTGCTTTCGTGGGCGTATTTAAGGTCGAATTATTTAGTGATTGCGCACTGCGCTTTGTGGCGTGTTTACTCGTCGCCATGTTGTCAATACATGTATTCAAATCCTTTGTATCTCACAGCTAAGCTAGTAAGCTAGTAATAAAACTTAGGCACTGGAAAATGACTATTGGTTTGATAAATGAGTGATTATCGAAGAATTTCATGCGAAAAGTATTGATATTCAGCGAAATGTGTTCAGTGTACACTATACATTTCTGATTTGTCATTTGATCTGTCCATGTGTTGGGGTATTGACGCTAAGCGAAATGTGCTCAGTGCATACTAGTAAATATGTAAACACGAAACTCGTTTAGTTCTTTTAGTATATTTGATGGCTCTTAAAAGAGCCGTTTTTTTGTGTCTTGTACGCTTCCCTGACGTCAAGGATCTCGCCCAAAGTCGCTCCAAGGACCAAGATAATTTTATTTCAAAGTCTGTCCTCTCTCCAATACGAAAGATAGCTCAAAATAGACTCAAACTCACGATCCTCAGTGTTTTCACGAAGGTCCATCAATGAATAAACAAACGTTGAATCAGGACTTTTCTCTAGACTTTCAAAATGCCCACGAACATCTTTATGGTACTGTAGTTTCATCACTCTAATAGCCTCGACAAATTCTCTCCAGACCATACGTTTATTGATTACTCGCTCTATCGCTTCCAAACCATACGTTTGCCATCTCTCTTGTTCTGATAACATGAGACAGTCGTGCTGGCGCTGACTTGGGTGATCATACTCGCAGCCACAACACCTTTCTTTACTAAGTTTGCAGACTTCGCAAGAAACAGCCTCTACGTATATAGCTTCTAACAAACCGAAAAGCTTTTTATATTCCGAGGACGAAACCTCATCTACCTGTACATCTTGTGCCCATGTAGACTGTTCAACAGGTTTTCCATGTAAACACTCCATCTCTACAACTTAAAATGAATACTTATCGCCGTTTTGACTTTTATACTTGCACCGTGCATAGACTTAACCAGTCAGACCGCGTCGAACGTTGTACATGTTGCGCCACAATTGTTTATGACGTCATCCCTCCTATACGTATACCCTATACGTATACCCTATACGTATACCCCTATACATATACCCCTATACATATACCCTATACATATACCCTATACATATACCCCTATACGTATACCCTATACGTATACCCCTATACATATACCCTATACATATACCCTATACATATACCCCTATACATATACCCTATACGTATACCCCTATACATATACCCTATACGTATACCCTATACGTATACCCCTATACATATACCCCTATACGTATACCCTATACATATACCCTATACGTATACCCCTATACGTATACCCTATACGTATACCCTATACGTATACCCTATACGTATACCCTATACATATACCCTATACGTATACCCCTATACGTATACCCCTATACGTATACCCTATACGTATACCCCTATACATATACCCCAATACGAATACCCTATACGTATACCCCTATACGTACACCCCTATACATATACCCTATACATATACCCTATACGTATACCCCTATACGTATACCCTATACGTATACCCCAATACGTATACCCTATACGTATACCCTATACGTATACCCCTATACATATACCCTAAACGTATACCCCTATACGTATACCCTATACGTATACCCCTATACGTATACCTTATACGTATACCCCTATACGTATACCCTATACGTATACCCCTATACGTATACCCTATACGTATACCCCTATACATATACCCCAATACGTATACCCTATACGTATACCCCTATACGTATACCCTATACGTATACCCCTATACGTATACCCCAATACGTATACCCTATACGTATACCCCTATACATACTTCCGGTTCATAGCGTGACGTCGCACATTCTTCACATATTTCCTCCATATGTAGGGGGTAATCTACTAGCATTCTTAATTAATCCCTGTACTAAAAATGAGAATATATATAAACATTATAAAAACAAACTAAACCATATTATTAAAGCATCAAAAAATATATACTACGAAGAGCAACTAGTAAAATATAAACAGAATACAAAAATGTTATGGCAGACACTAAATGAGATCCTTAATAAACCAAGAAAAAATACTAAGATATCGAAGAATTTTACGTGGGAATAATTCAACGGATATTACAGATGATCCAAACATAATAGCAAATAATTTTAATGACTATTTTACTAACATTGGACCCAAGTTAGCTAAGAAAAAAAAAAAGAATAATAATAATAATTTTGAAAACTATCTAAGTGGTAGTTATCAAGACAGTTTTTTCCTCGCTTCTATTGCAGAGTCTGAACTTGAAACACAAATTTTAAATATGAACTCTACCGAAAGTTCAGGATATGACGGTATAAGCACTAAAGTTATAGAATCAGTTGCTAAGGGAATTTCTAAACCATTAGCTCATATATTCAACTTAACATTTCTCAATGGAATCATTCCAAATAATTTGAAAGTAGCCTTAGTTGCGCCAATTTTTAAAGCAAATGAAGATAATAAGTATGAAAACTATCGGCCTATATCTGTTCTTACATGCTTTTCAAAATTATTAGAAAAACTGACATATAGCAGATTAATAAAATTTATAAATAAAAACAAAATTTTATCAAGTCATCAGTACGGATTCAGGAAAAATAGATCCACTGAACTTGCAATAGTTGAATTTGTTGACAAAATTACAAAAGCAATTGAAAAGGAAAATACACAGTTGGTGTATTCCATGATTTATCAAAAACATTCGATACTATTGATCACAAGATTTTGATAAAAAAACTGGAATATTATGAGGAGTATCTAAAAATTGGTTTGAAAATTACTTACACAATAGAAAACAAATTGTTAAATATAACGGCGTGCAATCGGAAGAAATGATAATAAGCAGTGGTGTACCGCAAGGGTCAGTATTAGGGCCACTTTTGTCTCTCCTGTACGTGAATGACATCCAACATTGCGGTGAACTTATCTCAATTATATTATTTGCAGATGATACTAGTATACCTTTTGGCCATACTTGTCTAAAAACACTAAAATAAATCATTCAATTAGAACTTGATAAAATTACTGATTGACTAAATGTAAATAAACTATCTATAAATACTAAGAAATTTTTTTTATTTTGTTCAGATCCAAAAATAAAAAACAAAAACATAATATAAGTATAACAATGAACAATGAGAATATTGAACAAGTAAAAAGTTCATCATTCCTTGGAATAACCATTTGTCGTGGAATAACCATTTAGACCCGGTAGCAAAGAAAATTATCAAATAATCAACAGCGATAATATCCAGAATTAGACATTTTACTAATCTGAATTCCTTAAAATTAATCTATTATTCCTTAGTCTATCCATATCTCATATACGGCAACCTAATTTGGGGTAATACCTACAAGAATCGTATAAAAAAATGTTAAATATCCAAAAGAAATTGGTGAGACTAATAACATTTCGAACTTCACTTGATCACTCTGAACCACTCTTTAAATATTTAGACATGCACAATATTTACCAAATTAATGATTATTTAGCTATTTCGTTCATGTTTAGATATTACCAATTAAAAAATTTACCAGAAACATTTGCAAATTATTTCAAGACTAACAATCAAGTACATAATTATCAAACAAGACTAACAATCAAGCGCTGCACCGGAATCGCAGTGCCGTGGGTTCAATTCCTGCCAGCGGACCTAGTGTTCATTTTCGCAGCCGTTCCTGGTTAGGTCTTAAATTGTGAAAATATCTACTCACTTGGATTATCCACCAAATCCAGTATTCTAGTTCAACCAAGTGAAGTGCAAAGAAATCTTTGAAGTTTACCTTATATCACAACCCGCACACCCGATAACCTATATATACAGAACTTACGGTTACAGCTCAGCAACTGGCCTCTGTAGCTCAGTTGGTTAGAGCGCTGCACCGGAATCGCAAGGCCGTGGGTTCAATTCCTGCCAGAGGACCCAGTGTTGCATTTTTCGCAACCGTTCCTGGTTAGGTCTTAAAATTGTGTATATATCTACTCACTTGGATTATCCACCAAATCCAGTATTCTAGTTCATCCAAGTGAAGTGCAAAAAAATCTTTGAAGTTTTTATTATATAATTTAGTATTTTAGTATTCCGGGTTTTAGAGATTCCGGGTTTTAGTATTCCAGGTTTTAGATATTCAGGGTTTTAGTATTCCGAGTTTTAGAGATTCCGGGTTTTAGATATTCCGGGTCCTGTTCTGGGTCTTAGTGTTCCGGGTTTTAGAGATTCTGGATTTTAGTCGTCATAGATATAATAAACCTAGATTGCTGACTCGTACGTAGCCGATGCGTGACCTGCATGATAAATCCAAGATGGCCGTCATTCAAGGCAAAAAGACTATAAACTCTACGGGGAAATCCATATTTTTTGCATTTTGCGTCGTCCCAGTGTTTCGAATTCACTTCGATCAAACTTTTTTGGCAATAACTACTTATGGTGAAGGTTTTAGAAATTTGTACGAAATCGTCACTTGGTCAGTTTGAGTGAATTACTCTGGTTTAGAGTATTTTATAAAGGACATTTGTGGTTTCAAGGCCAAAGACGTATACCTTGAAGGTTTTGGATGCAGAATGGACGTTTGGGATGAATTATATTAAAATGTCGCTCGCCGAAGCTTGACATGAAAATGTCACTTGCTCAGCTCGAGTCATTTACTGCAGACAAGTACTTTAAATGTACTTGGCTTAATACATTTAGTCATTAGATATTTTGAGGAATATTCGGAACATTACTTAGAGGATAAAAGCAGTATTTAAAAGTTAAGTCCACTGTTAACTGATGCCAAATATCACCTAGAGGTAAAATGTGACACACAGACATGGTATGTGTGCAATGCAGCCTATTTGAACTCACTGTATGAAATGGCGGACAGCATTACTCATGAAAGGAAGAATTCTGAATATTATATTGATTAGGCTTTTCCCGGGGAGATCATGAGACCAGACTGGGTAATATATGGCAGATTTCGACAAGGAAACATTTATGCAGCAGGGAAAAATTCAAGTGTGACAGTGTGTAGTGTGCAAAATTGTGGCAAGTGTACTGCAAATTTGAGTGTTGTTTCTGATTTTCAGTATTGTTTTAAAACATTTAACTTAACATTTAACAATACAGTAACAGTGTGCAACCTGTTCATGTACTGAAAAATATCAAGTATGCATCGGCCAGACTTTCCGTGGTGGTCGTGAAATATAAACCTCTATAAAATAAATTCAGTTCATTAAACTTAACAGTTTCATGTATGCTTGGATGAAATCCGTACATTGTTATACTACCATTAATTATCATGTCTAAAGTAAAAATATACTAGAAATACACTCATGCAGAATCCCCTCGCCTTTTCGAACTCCAGAATTATACGTCCCAAAATTTATTGTAACATGAAGTATTCGGTCAATCATTGTATTTGTAACCATAGCAATACACAATTTTTTTACTTTTGGTAACAAAATGATTAAAGAGTAATATAAATATTTGTACTTTTAACTATAAAATTATGAATTGCCCCACTATATAAATGTTATTACGTACTCTTTTAGCTTTGGTTGTTGTAAAATTTAACCTTAGATATTTCACAAAAACGTCAAAAAATTTTCAGAAAACTTCAACTGTTTTTTGACAGTATATATTTTTTAATTTATCTTTAAAATGAAGTTTTTGACATTACGTTGTTTCTTCAAAATTCAAATTTAAACTTGCTAAATTACCCTTTAGGTTTAATCGATATTATAATAACCTCACAGAGTGACATACGCTTTTGCAAATTCACAAACTAAAATATGAAAAATAGACACTTACCCGTTTAAAACACTTCAAAAGTGTCCTTTTTTCAGCCATTCGACTCCTTCTCGTTTATCTTGTTTTGAAGACTCTGATTATAGGTAATAAATGTATGTTTTCCAATAGCCCGAGTATTAAAAATCATTTTTGATGAATAACAAAATCTTTATCCGTAAATCTTTTAAAAATGTTTAATAATCCGTATGTTTCTCTCGACCTGAATTCGCGCATGCGTATAACGTACAAAACCCTGAACCGTCCATAACATCGCGGCGGACGACTTTGGATTCCACTGTGTTTTCACATACCCGGGTGTAAATATCCGAGCGGAATTAGTACCCTCGCACGGCGCTTCGCGCCGGCTCGGGGATTAATCCTTCAAGTAATTAATGGCAAATTTTCCTACTTTGTTGAACCTCAATAAAATGCATGTCCAAAACTAAATTTCTTGACATGTCATCTAGTGAGAATGAATGTCCAGATTAGCAATATGTTAGTGTTTTCTATTTATGCCTTTTTTATGGTTCTTTTTAACACGACATTTAGTAAGCTATATTTTCCAAGGAATTGCTCGATGAGCCCCAGATTTAAGTGAGCCCCAAAAATAATATAAAAGGAAACAAAAACTGGGGAAAGAAGTCAGAGGGTTGTAAGAGGTGGGGGAGGGACCATAATCTCATTTTCCTTTCCCAATTTTAATTGCTATTTTTATTGCTTTTTGTAATCCCAGTCGTCTCAGCAAGTAAAGCCTGTTACAGACATTACTTTTATCCTCTAAGTAATGTTCCGAATATTCCTCAAAATATCTAATGACTAAATGTATTAAACCAAGTACATTTAAAGTACTTGTCTGCAGTAAATGACTCGAGCTGAGCAAGTGACATTTTCATGTCAAGCTTCGGCAAGCGATATTTTAATATAATTCATCCCAAACGGTCCATTCTGCATCCAAAACCTTCAAGGTATACGTCTTTGACCTTGAAAACCACAAATGTCCTTTATAAAATACTCTAAACCAGAGTAATTCACTCAAACTGACCAAGTGACGATTTCGTACAAATTTCGGCGAGCGATATTTTTACATCAATTCATCCCCAGCTGTCCAGTTTGCGTCTAAGACCTTCACGATAATTAGTTATTGCCAAAAAAGTTTGATCGAAGTGAATTCGAAACACTGGGACGACGCAAAATGCAAAAAATATGGATTTCCCCGTAGAGTTTATAGTCTTTTTGCCCTGAATGGCGGCCATCTTGGATTTATCATGCAGGTCACGCATCGGCTACGTATGAGTCAACAATCTAGGTTTATTATATCTATGATTTTAGTAGTGCGGTTTTAGAGATTCCGGGTTTCCGGGAGAAACGATGACGTAAATGATGAAATTTGAGATCCACCCACGCTAAGAACACTCCGTATTTGTATCGATCTCGCGGATACGTGTGGACGGTCGAAAACGCAACGAGTCCGGGTCTAGGTTAAAATTTATTGTTAGTGAATGAAAAATCATTAAAGTGTTCAATCCAAGCTACTTAAAGTCGTGCGAACTTTTAAGAAAGTCAAATTTTACAGACTTTAAGCCGTCTGCATGGCACCACAGGCGTCATAGTTGTGGCGTCTGTGTTGACAAAACGTTGCTATGTTCATTTGGTTGTCGGCGCAACTGGTGTATATTATTAGCTCATTTTGTTCCATCTGAGGTTATCGAACGTTGGCTCCTACCATCTATGAATCATTACGGGTTCATTTCGCTGGTATAAGAAACGATTCATTGAATTTGGAATCTATAACTTAATAATTAAGGTGAGCATCTTGACTACTTTAGAATTTTTGACACAAATTCGGATCACGTATGGTTAGACAAAAATTCCTGATCTGTTATAAGCTTTTGCATGTCAAAGTGGTATCTTGAAAAGATGATTATTGCCGTTCACTTCCACTAGTTCATTATCTACTATTAACATAAACAGTTAAAGACGTATTCTATTATGGGGCGACAATATATCTCATGAAATAGTGTCCTCGATATGATAAATTTGTTACCATATATTTCCATTTGATTTGAGCATGCGAGATGCGACAAATAAGAAAGGTTGATGTAAGAATGAAAATTAATAATTCTAAAGTAAGATACAGTCTCAAATTTGATTGTGACAACCAGTGATGTCGCGATAGATATATGACATACTATTTTGCGATAGATATAATTATGACATAAATGGCATTGCTAACTATTGCGGTAAAAAAACTGAAACTATGCTACACTGTGTTTGTGTAGGGATAGCTGTATATCGTGCTTCGTTTTTATTGTATCTGCGTAGCAGATATAATGCTATCGACTTGTTAATGTTAGTGTTTATGTAATGTTAGCTTTTAGCCATTATATAGCCTTATATAAAATAGGCAACGTTAGACAAAACGTCGTTAATTCATATAAAAACGTGGAAATAATAGAAGAGTGAAATAATATCTAGAATATTTTAGACCTGAACGGGAACAGCTGCAAAAAATGCAACTCTAAGTCCTCCGACAGGGATTGAATCTGCGGCCCCGCGATTACTCATTTGAATGTGATAGCCGAGCCTTGAACTCTAATAAATAGAGCTCCGTGTTATTGCGCGTTCGTCTCCATTATATTCAACACTGATATCTAGTTTCTCTTTTGTTTCCCACAAATACAAACAAATACCGACGTATGGTACGTTCGCTCAAACTATTGTTGAGCGATGCCCCGTACGATCTTCAAGTGTTGAAGGCGCTATGTTTGTTGTTGGAAATATAATAGCCCTCATGTTACTTGTCGTGAGGAATGCGTCTCGCTGAATACTATTACTGATATCGAGTCTGTTCAAGCGTTTGGGTCAAATCGAAGTATAATAATGAGGAGCTATAGGATCATCTTAAAATATTGCAAGACGTAGGGAGAACCGAGTTCTTCGGTTTTCTTGTAAAAACTTGACCCGTCTATGTTAGGGTATTATATTTCCAACAACAAACATTGGGCCTTCAAGACTTGACGATCGTAAAGCGCATCGCTCTAAAACATCTATACTCCACAATAGTTTGAGCGAACCGTACGTGGGTATTTATTTGTACTTGTGGGAAACTAAAGAGAAACTAGAAATCAGTGTTGAATATAATTCAGACATAAACGCGCAATAACGAGTTCTATTTAACTCTAATAAATAGAACTCGTTATTGTGCGTTTATGTCTGAATTATATTCAACACTGATTTCTAGTTTCTCTTTAGTTTCCCACAAGTACAAATAAATACCCACGTACGGTTCGCTCAAACTATTGTGGAGTATAGATGTTTTAGAGCGATGCGCTTTACGATCGTCAAGTCTTGAAGGCCCAATGTTTGTTGTTGGAAATATAATACCCTAACATAGACTGAAGTATGTCAAATATTTTACATAGTGCGTGACGAATATCAGCATGATTTGTACGTTTCTCGTTCGTATTGCACTTGCATTTATCGTATCATTCCCTTGATGCGTTATTGATCTGGTTAAAACACAAGTATATGTAACTCAAAATGCGCAAGTATTCTAAGATGCACACAAGAAAATTGCATGCGTTTTGTGCGGGGGTGACCTTGGTGACCGTGGAAGTGCAAGTTTGTGACACCCCCAAAAAGCTACGACGACGACGAAGAAAACAGACAGGGGCATCGATTCCTGTCAGTAACCGATAGCAGCTGTTCCTGGTTAGGTCTAATAAATGTATATAATTTACACTCAATAATTTTCCATCTACAAAACCCTTCAATTAGGGGCATATTAAACCTACGGCTTTGCTCAGCCAGCCGTAGTAACTATATAACCTCGTCCCAATGGGAATATTTGTCCCTAGAGTCATGCTATATTGTTGCTTTAAATTGCCTATTGTTGAATGTTACTCCTTCATGCGCAACTGTAGCATCACCATGAGCAGATACATGTAGCTTACGCTTAGCGTACCTATTTTTTACTTATGCTGTAGTTTTCTGGGAAGTAGGTTTACCAGAAAAGTTAGGACAAATTATATCAACAGCAATAACTTTGCTATTTGTCATGTAATTTGTTTCTTAATTACTGGTCCTTAAGGTGGCTCGATACAGTTTTCAAAAATTCAAGCGTACAACATTTTGAACTTTTTAAACTCCATATTTTTAGGTTTTATTCACCAGATATCGGGGTTTTCATATATTTTGATGTTTCTACTTTCAAGTTATGTTAGTTTTAGTAACATACAGTTCGTTGCTAAGACAACATACGCGTATGAAATTCACTCTAAAATAGCCTATTGCCTCGTGTAGTTGAAAAAAAAGCACGTTGACCCCCAATTTTTTTTCGTGCATTATTTTACTTGCAGGACAGACTAACACTAAGCAAAATATAAAAAAATTATGTAATGGTATTTTTTTGAGAAAGGTAAAAATGTCGTTTTCTTCAATAAATTTTTTTTGGCATTACATAATTTTTTTATTTTGTTGGTATAATGAAAGATTTTTGCGGTGCCATACAGCGTGCAAAATTTAAACATAGGTTACCGGACAAAATAATGAGATATAGCGCATTGTTTTTCAAAAACGAATTTTTTTAATGACGTCAGCAATTGACATTAAAACGCTATAGAACACGCACAATGGCGCGAGATGGCGCGGGCAACTGCTCACGTCAGGTCAGTTTGGAAGTTCTTTCGTTAATATTCCCGCACGCACAAATTGTTACGCGGGTTTTTCATAATTATAGAATAAAGTCTATTTTCGCGACTCTTGCATATTAAGGATTTCGTGATTACTATATCGAGCCACCTTAAATCTTAATGTAGTTTCTGCCTATATGCAGAATGCAACCGTTCGACGATAGGAAAAAATACAGAATGTTGTATAATTGATAAAGCATAAATAATGTTGTATAATTGATATGGGGTAATTGTGGTGAGGTTAATATGAAGCACTTTATAGGGACTGTTTATAGCCTGGATACCCTGACTAACTCGCTTTCCCGAAACGAATTTTAGGCGTGTTTGCATCCAAGACTGTTCGACAAAACAAAGCACCCGAGCTGAAGTAAATAATACAAACAAATTTTCCAACGATCCTGAAACGATCACCTTTTAAGTCGAGAAAATTTTATTTACAACATTATATTCGCATGACATATACAGATAAGTGTTATAAAATGGATCAGTTATTATTAGAGTCCTTGTAAGTTTTGATAATATCAATGTAGGCGTCTATACAATAAGTCTTTAGGATATCTACCTGGGACCGGTTGTTCAAAAGCCGGTTAATGCTAACCCAGGATCAAATTTGCCTAACCTAGGGTTACATTTTAACCTCAGGTTTGTTTGCGTTTTCCAAAGCCAGATTAACCGTACCCCAGGGTTAAATGGTGGGTTAAATTTAACGCACCTCCATAGGTGGGTTAACTTGCTAATTGGCCGATTAACTCGTAAAAATGGACGTCGAAAGGAGTGGAAAACACGTAAACACACAAAAAGCTCGGCGAAACAAAGAGTGTACAAAGATTTTATAGATGAAAACCAACCTGAAACAGTAAATTCTAAGTCTTTGAATATTCTTAAGATTCTTATTCGTCGATTCTTATTTGCTCCAAGACACAACAATTTGGATTGTCATGGTCCAAGCATGGACATCATAGTTAATAAATAATGGTAATTGAACTGAGTAGAGTGCAATTTGGTCTGAAATCAAACGCGTGATTACAAAATCGCACGACCACGAAGCGGGTCACAAGTTTGATTTCAGGCCAAAATTGTACGACACGAAGTTCAATTTCCACTTCATTATATTAATTTTGAAATCTAAATAATTTTTTAAATCGGAAGCGGTATTTTATTAGTCTTTGTTTACAATTGACCTTTCGGGCTCTCAAAGCACGTGTAGTGTCATGTGGCCAAAATTATAAACAATGTGTCAAAGTTCGTACAAGCCATGCATAATATAATATAGACAAGTATTGATAACATGACAATGTTATGGTTTTATATCATGCTTTTATAAATGAATATTACAATGTAGAAAATGCACACATAGAAATCGACGATATCTAGTGAACGATGGCTTGTAATATCGATGAATCTAGCGATTTCAACAAAATGACGGTGACTGAAATAAAGAAATTTTTAGTTGACCGCGGTGTTAGTGTGAATGGCTACAATAAGGCTGCCTTAGCCGAAATTGCTTCTGCTGTGTGGAAAATGAACTGTCTTGCATTCACAATGTGCACGATAAAGTTTGCAGAGAAAGGTGAATTATTCATTGCTGATATGCAAATTGGCGATCCATTCAAAATGAATAACCTCGTGAATAATTTTATAGACTAGCTGCCATTTGGCCTTTATGATATATTTAATTTTTTTATCTGCCATTCTACTTCTTACGTCAAGAAAGGTCTTGCAGCCTACAAGTCGTTCGATGACTATCGGTTATTTGAAGATGGCTACGTTGAATCTTTACTGTTCATTAGGTGATCTCACATCCATATCGATATTTTGGGTGTATGTGTGGTCGCGCTTTTTCATCTTGTGAGAAGGCAATTTATATTTCTCGATCACCAATTCAGATACATCGCAAGGTTTGGTGCTTGCCTGTGGTTTTTTAGCCCAAAGACAGGGACCACTGTCTTGTTGCACTATTTTCGTTTAGAAGTTCCTCTAACGAGTACATGGCAGCTCCTAAGTGTTTACAGCCACCGTGTTTACAGCGGCCTGCCTTACACATACATTTAGCCTTAAAAACGCGACCTCTATTTGCTCATTTCTTTCAAGAATAAACCAGAGGTCGTACAACTCTTCCCGTCATCAGTTGTTGTTTTCATAGCCGGACTTTTCCGACATAAACATGAAAACGCTCGTTGGTCAACGTTTTAATCAGTATAATGATTCGACGTAGCCACCTTCAAATAACCGATAGTCATCGAACGACTTGTAGGCTGCAAGACCTTGCTTGTCGTAAGAAGTAGAATGGCTGATCAAGAAATTAAATATATCTATAAAATTATTCACGAGGTTATTCATTTTGAATGGATCGCCAATTTGCATATCATGAATGAATAATTCACCTTCATTTTCTCTGCAAACTTTATCGTGCACATTGTGAATGCAAGGCAGTTTCATTTTCCGCACAGAAGAAGCAATTTCGGCTAAAGCAGCCTTATTGTCGCCATTTACACTAACACCGTGGTCAACTAAAAATGCATTTATTTCAGTCGACGTCATTTTGTTGAAATCGCTAGATTCATCGATATTACAAGTCATCGTTCACTAGATATCATCGATTTCTATTTGTGCATTTTCTACATTGTAATATTAATTTATAAAAGAATGATATAAAACCATAACATTGTCATGTTATCTATACTTGTCTATATTATATTATGCATGGCTTGTACGAACTTTGACACATTGTTTACATTTTGGGCCACGTGACACTACATGTGTTTTTGAGAGTCCAAAAGTCAATTGACAAACCCACGATACTCCCTGAAATGTCGTAGCAGCTAAACAACATGAATTGAATTTGACAAATTGACAAAAGACTCACTATAAACAAGGAAAATGTGAGTGGATTTTTAGAAATAAAGACCGCAAAAGTAAGTTTAAAGATATCGTATAGACTTTAAAGTAAATTGATAAACGTTTCTTGTATTTTGTGCATTCAAACATCGACTGATTGATCATTCCATATTTAAATATTTTAATACCTTGTGGCTTTGTGTTCAGTTTTGGCTGTTGCTCAAATGAAACTTGTTTTTGTTAACATTTTGACAATGTTTCATTCAAAATTTTGTTGATAATTTGGCCAGTATTATTTGTGAAAAATTATTTGATATTCTTTTAAGTTTGACTCGCATTTATGTTGATTGTTATGAAAAAAGCTGCAGTAATGCAGTCTAGAGTATTGACCATTTATGGTGAACAGACTTGTTCATTTGCAAGATCACATTTTGCTTTAAATTGATTGGCTAGTTCAATTATATAATTTAATCTGAGCTTCAATCTGATTGGTTTAAAAATGATGCGATTAATACTCGAGATGATGCGCGATTAATACTCAAGATGATGCGAGCAAAGCTCAAAATAGTGCGATTTGGGAATTAATAGCACTATTTTTGACCAATCAGATTGCAAGAAATGCCATTGATTTCAAAATGAATATAATACTGTAAACTGCGTCGGTCTTCGGCCAATTTTACAATAGAAGTACTATGCCTATAGCTATTAAAATGGTTTTCAAAATATATTTTGGCATAAAGCCGTAAACATGATATTGTACAATGAAGTAAAACGAATTACCTTACGAGAGGTTTGAAATGCCATCTTTCAATATTGCCCACCAAAAACAACTTGCTGTTTCTACGCATGCGTTGACAATTGTTTTTCAACTTCAAAAAAAATTAGTCTAATTTTGTTCTCAATTTTAATTATTCAAGCACTGCCTAAAATTCAAAAATTTATGGCTTATATTGAGCAAATTTAATTTTATATGTTCTCTTTCTCATTTGTTTGGTCTATATAAACGGCTCTGATCACGTATTATTTTATCTCGGAACTTTCTAAAATGCTTAAATTCATGTCTGAGTAGTTTAATTCACTTGCTTCGTTTTCATCAAACAATTTTCTCCCGTCTATCATGCCTATCAGTGTCTTTTTGAAGAAAAACTTAGATTTAATCTTGGGTTGGATGTCTTAACCCAGCGTCAACTAACCGCACCGCTAATCGACCTTTGAGCAACGACAAATTAGCCCAGGGATAGCTAACCGAGGGTTAAGGATTTTTAACCCAGGGTTACCGCTAATCCTGGGCTAAGTTAACCGGCTTTTGAACAATCGGCCCCTGAAAAATACAACAAGAACTTGGACGTTTCGAGCGAAGGCCCTTCGTCTGGAATTTAGTAGCGTTGTTCGGGGGGAATGTGCTTTTATAGTGAATACAAAAGCGATCCCGTGATAAAAAATAGGTGCGCTAAGCGTACACACTGTTAATTTTGGGGTGTCAATTTAACACCAAAAAGTGGTGCTAAAAATTAGATAAAAAATGACACCTTTTTTGGGTGCTATTTTAACACCGCCGTTGATGGTGCTGATTTAACACTAGTTACGGTGCTAAAACAACACCTTTTGTAGTGTTAAAATAGCACTGGTTTTTAGAGTTAATTTAACACTAGTTGTGTAGCGCTTAATTTTGGGGTGTCAATTTAACACCAAAAAGTGGTGCTAAAAAATTAGGTAAAAAATGACACCTTTTTTGGGTGCTATTTTAACACCGCCGTTGATGGTGCTGATTTAACACTAGTTACGGTGCTAAAACAACACCTTTTGTATTGTTAAAATAGCACAGGTTTTTAGAGTTAATTTAACACTAGTTGTGCAGCGCTAAAATAACACTTAAAGTAACACGCCTTCTCGGTGCTAAAGTCACACCGGTTTTTAAGTTTAACTGTTAACCATGGTAAAAATAACAATTAATTTTGTTATTAGTTTACACTGCACTAAAGTGATTTCATGCACCCAAATGGCCCCATAATATTACACACAAACAAGAAAATAGTTTCATGATTATTATTATAAAATTTGTTCAAAGTTTTTGGGTTCATTTTCCTTAGCTGTTCATAAGTTTAACAATTGTTAAAATTCTTCCACTTGAAATATCCTTTCACAAAACTTTTAACCAACAATTATGCATGCATTAAATGAAGTTTAATGTAAATGTAGTATATTTACTATTTCCATTGGAGTCCCAGCTCATTGACAAACTTCTGAACAGAAATTATTTTCTTAGCATCAGCGCGCTTGTCCATCAAAACAGCTTCCAGGAAGGCGTAGATATTGGAAACTCCTGGAGTGTACTCCATATTCAGCACATAAAAAGCGTGGCGATAAGCATGGTCACTGCCATAGCCACTGGAATATTTTTGCCTGATAAGTTTAAGTAGATTTGTCCCTCAGCAGTGATGTAAAAAGGATCGAAGATTGCCAGTTCTCCAGAAGCTATAATCCGTGGATAGGTGGATTTTTCTACTTCTTCTTCAAAGGAATCATCATCCTGAAAATATTCATTTTGATTTTAGCTTATAAGTTTCAATATCGACTAACCTTATAGGCATTTAACCTCACCCCTTAACACTGAGCCTAAGTCACATTGTTGCATCTTTAAATAATTATGTCATAAAAGTGTTTACTGTATGACGTAATTATCGAAAGGGTCAAGTAATGATTTAACAAGAGGCATATATAAATATATAGTATATAGTTAACTTGTCTATGCCCAACACTTCCCCTCTCATAAAGTGTGTCAAATTTTCTATTAAAATATACTTACTGTGCAAATCATGAAAAAGAGATTTTTTGAAATGGCCTTCTCTTTCAAACGGGATTGGAGAACCAATGCCGTAACAGTGCTCTCAATTTCTGGAAAAAGATAAAGGATAACTATAATTAGTAAAACATAAGTCGAGGGTCATCTTTTATATCATTAAAATAAAAATGCATAAACTTGATCACTAGACAATACGTCAGTCCAGTTGAGTTTGAGTATTTTGAGTTGTGTGTTAATACCCTTTAATGCACACAAATGACACAATGAATATTGTCTGATAGACCAAGACTATCCAAATCTATCTAAAAACAAATAGAAAGGTGTAGTTAGCTTATATTGAAATAGCTGAACCATGCACATAAAATAATCGAAGACCACGCTACAAGAACAAGAAACGCAACATATATAGCAGCTAACTATTTTAAATATTTATTTATAATAGTCATGACTCATGACTATGAAGCAAACAAACATCGAACCAAAAATATCACATATTTCAACAAATATAGCTTAATTAAAAATAGTTAGCAGTTTTTAACTTACCTTGGAATCAAATAACAACGAGTGATAGAACTTTGCGATTTATTAGAACTTTTTATATTGAAATATAGAAAGCTGAACCACAGAAAATTATCGAAGATATATTTATTTAGACACGCTTACTAGATATCACGCCACCAAAATCTAGATCACATGACCGGCCAAGCTCTGTGACGTCAAAAAACGTCATCAAAAAGTTAGTCCGCCGCCACATAGCCCGAATTTATCGATAACATAGCGTTACGTTGCCTAGCAACGTAGACGCAAAAAGGGGTTTGTTGTCAAAAGTCTTTGTTGTGACTGGAAATCGCACTTTTTACGTTGTCCATGCAGCTATAGCTAACTTTGATGGTGTTTCGATTAAACATCTTATGAAGAGCGTTTGTTTCTGGAAAATGCTTATCAACAAGTCGTAGGAAGTCTCGGTCAATGTTTGAACGTACGTTTTTGCTAAATGGTGGATTAAACCAGATTATATTTCTTTGGCGTTTTCTCTTCTGGCTGGTTGTGTTGGGTGTTTGGCCAGGAGAGTATTCAAGTTTGGTATGGTAGTTAAGCGTTGCTTTGAAGGAGAGCTGTTTGGTAGGTGTCTGCAACGGAGTCAAAAACTGCTTTATCGGATGATAGGGACGAAATTCGTCGATTAATCGAAGCTGGTAGTTGTTTGATGATAGAGGGCGGATGGTTGGAGCGGCTGTCGATATACAATGGATCGTTGTTTGGTTTTCTATAAGGAAGGTACTTCTCGTCGCGCAGATTGAACTAGATTACATCAAGAAAGTTCACTACTTGATGATTGACCTCGGCCGTGATCTTTAAGCTGAACTGGAGGAATTGGTCGCATAGATATTTTCTTGCCTTGTCTGCTAATCTACCGCTGGTGCCTTTTATCAGTGCCAAACCATCGTCACAATATAAACCAATATTTTCTCTGCCGAATTTCTTAACAAGTGTATTCAATGCAAATAAGCCAATAAGATCACACACTTCGGCGCCGTCGTATAGCTACCCATAGTCACATCAAACATAGAGTTGCTGTTTCTTTTCACCCATGGTTTATTTGCGTTGAACAACAAGGACTTTCGTGCATGTTTAATAATCGAAACGTGTTCGTCAGGGATATGAACAAAAGACTTCGCCCAGAGAATTGCTTTATCAAGCAGGTCTTCACTAATTGAGGGGTAAAACTCTACAACATCGAACGAAACAAACGTGTGCCCGGGCTTGTTTGGGATGTCATTAAACCACATGATAACTGATTGGGAATTCTTCCACTGTTTGACTTTGATTGCAGATCTTATTGTATCATTTATAGAATCAAGTATAACTTTGCTCACCTTGCCAAGTTCATCTTATTGGCTTACTTGCGTTGAATACACTTGTTAAGAAATTCGGCAGAGAAATATTGGTTTATATCGCACTGATAAAAGGCACCAGCGGTAGATTAGCAGACAAGGCAAGAAAATATCTATGTGACCAATTCCTCCAGTTCGGCTTAAAGATCACGGCCGAGGTCAATCATCAAGTAGTGAACTTTCTTGATGTAACCTTCAATCTGCGCGACGAGAAGTACCTTCCTTATAGAAAACCAAACAACGATCCATTGTATATCGACAGCCGCTCCAACCATCCGCCCTCTATCATCAAACAACTACCAGCTTCGATTAATCGACGAATTTCGTCCCTATCATCCGATAAAGCAGTTTTTGACTCCGTTGCAGACATCTACCAAACAGCTCTCCTTCAAAGCAACTACCATACCTAACTTGAATACTCTCCTGACCAAACACTCAACACAACCAGCCAGAAGAGAAAACGCCAAAGAAATATAATCTGGTTTAACCCACCATTTAGCAAAAACGTACGTTCAAACATTGGCCGAGACTTCCTGCGACTTGTTGATAAGCATTTTCTAGAAACAAACGCTCTTCATAAGATCTTTAATCGAAACACCATCAAAGTTATAGCTATAGCTGCATGGACAACGTAAAAAGTGCGATTTCCAGTCACAACAAACGTATCCTATCCAAAGCCAAACCAGACGCACATGAAAGCAAAAGTAACAACTGTAATTGTAATACCCCCGCGGAATGCCCTCTGGAACGAAATTGTTTGGCGGCAAAGAGCGTTGTATACAAGGCGGAAGTAAGAACGGGAGATGGCACCCTAAGGCAGTACATTGGGACGACGGCGAATGATTTTAAGGAGAGATACAGAAACCATAAAAAGTCATTTAACGATGCAAAATACAAAAATGAGACGGAATTGTCCAAATATGTTTGGAAATTGAAACAAGAAGATAAGGATTATAATATAAAGTGGTCAATTAAAAAGCGTACGCGTTCATATGCGGCCGGCGGAAAGAAATGTCTTCTTTGTCTGGAAGAAAAATTGTGCTTGCTAAAGGCAAAAAGGAATATAACATTGAACAAACGATCTGAACTGTTTGCGAAATGCCGTCACGCGGATAAATTCGTCGCGGGAAAATTCACGCGCGCGCAAGCCACGAAAGTATCACGCAAGAACAACCGTCAACGAGTAACGTAAGCAAACATCGAACTGAATTAGTAAGAACAGTTGCCTGAAGATTGCATAACGCATGACACTTTAAGTAGCAACAATTATACTGTTTTAAGATTATATAAATATATATATATATATATCTGTTGAATCTCTGAATTTTAACTATATTATGCTCTGGTTCTCCATTGAGCACTCTGCAAACGGTTTTTACTATATCGTCTATAGTCTTTAGTGTGGTTGGCCATAAAATCTTTTCAGCATAAAAAGCATGCTAATGACACGGCTCTTTTCAGCATAAAAAGCATGCAAATGACACGGAACTTTCGAAATATATTTGGACATTGAAAGAAAGCAATAAGGATTTCAGTATTAATTGGCAAATTTTAAACCATTCTATTTCGTACACAGGAGGATCAAAACGATGCAATTTATGTTTAGAAGAAAAATTTTGTATTTTGAAAGAAAAAAAACAAGAATTGTTTACTCAACAAAAGAGCTAAAATAATTTCACGGTGTCGTCATCGTAATAAATTTCGCGTAAACAACGCAAACAAAGCCATGCATGCACACATTGTCTCCCACATACACCCCCACGCTCCGGCAGGAAGTATATAAGCGGTCATTTCTTTCGATACTTGTAAACTGCCTGATGATTCTTTTACAGATGAAACAGCCTGTTGCATGCAGACAAGTTTGAGGTAACCGAAAATCCATAATTTGCGCTAACTATATGTTGTCGAGCACTCTTTGCGTTTCGTAGACCTAAACCTACACGTATATATATATATATATATATATATATATATATATAGTCAAATCTGCATATATATATATATATATATAATTCAAGTTTGGTTTGTTTTTAGTAGAACAAAGAGTGCTCAACACTATTTGAAAGTAGAGCAAATTTATTTATTGTTTCTATCTTAAAGTAAAGCCGTCGCTACACGGTGTTTCACGTCTAACTAAAAGTAAGACGATCTTCAGGCGACTAAATTTACACTGATTCAGTTCATTGTTTGCTTGCGCAAAATCTTAACGGTTTGCTGACGCGTGTTCATATAGGTCGCATGCGCTTATTTTGTCGCTCGCGCTTTAATTTTACGGTATTACTTTTCAGCACGCGCTTAAATTTTCCTGCATTAAACTTATTTCTATGGCAGCACTTCGAGAATAGTTCAGTACGTTTGTTCAGTGTTTTCTTTTTGTCTGCGCGTATTATACATAATTTCTCCGTAAGGCATAAGTTACAACTCCGTGCACCAGCACTACGTGGGGAAGTACGCTTTAAAATGGACCACTTGATGTTTACAGGTCTTCCGCTAGCCTTCAGTTTCCACACGTATTTTGACAGTTCCGTTTCTGTTGCGTATCGCTCGTTGTTGATGGATTTCTTGTGGTTCCTGTATCGTTCCTTAAACGTCGTAGACGTCATCCCGATGTACTCTTTTGTGTCTTCATCCATGACCGTTGTGACTTCTGCCTTATACACGATATTCGTTGTCAAACAGTTACCTTGGAGGGGGCATTCGGACTTGGTTTGGCAGTTGCAATTTTTCTTATCTTCCGTGGTTGTCTCCTCCGTGGTTGTTGAACTTTCCAGCAGTTGGTGGTTGTGTGTTGAAATCGCGCTTTTTACATTTCCCATACACGAATAGCTCACTTTTACAGAGTTTCTGTTGAAGATCTTGTGTAACTGGCTTGATCGGGGGAAATGCTTGTCAATCAACAGTAGGAAGTTCCGCGCAACGTAGAAATAATTAGGCATGCAAGGAAATCCTTACTTTTTGACGGTGATAAGACCTGGATAAAGCGGGATAACGAGTCTTTGTTCGATGTTACAATGGGAAGTTATGACGGCGCAGAAATTTGCGAGCTTGTCGGATTATTCATCTTGAGTCATCTAAAAAAAGGTTCGGCAAAAACGTTGGATTGTATCGGGACGACGGTCTGGCACTATTGGAAGGTATCTGCGGACGATCAGCTGACAAAGCCCGGAAAGATTTGCATGAGATTTTCCATCAACTCGGTTTGAAAATAACTGCCGAAGTAAACAATCATACCGTAAACTTCCTAGATGTCACATTAAACCTGAAAGACGAGAAGTACTTCCCTTACAGAAAGCCAAACAACGAACCCCTTTACATCGACAGCCGATCAAACCATCCACCGTCCATTATCAAACAGCTTCCAGTGTCAGTAAGCAAACGAATATCCACCCTTTCATCCGACCAATCCTCTTTCGATTCCTCAGCACCCTTTTACGAGAATGTCCTCAAGCGCAGTCATTACAACTCCAAGATGCAATATTCAGATGATCTCATCAATAACACCACGTCCTCTAAGAGAAAGCGCCAAAGAAATGTTATCTGGTTTAACCCTCCGTACAGCAAGAACGAACGTTGCGCGGAACTTCCTACTGTTGATTGACAAGCATTTCCCCCGATCAAGCCAGTCACACAAGATCTTCAACAGAAACTCTGTAAAAGTGAGCTATTCGTGTATGGGAAATGTAAAAAGCGCGATTTCAACACACAACCACCAACTGCTGGAAAGTTCAACAACCACGGAGGAGACGTATATATATATATATACGTGTAGGTTTAGGTCTACGAAACGCAAAGAGTGCTCGACAACATATAGTTAGAGCAAATTATAGATTTTCGCTTACCTCAAAATTTGTCTGCAACAGGCTGTTTCATCTGTAAAAGAATCATCAGGCAGTTTACAAGTATCGACCCTATGACAAGTATCATCAGGCAGTTTACAAGTATCGACATCAGGCAGTTTACAAGTGTCGATACTTGTAAACTGCCTGATGATTCTTTTACAGATGAAACAGCCTGTTGCAGACAAATTTTGAGGTAAGCGAAAATCTATATATATATATATATAGTCATACTGACGAGCCGTTGAACGGCGAAACATGCATGTCTGCAGATTTGACTATATATATATATATACTAGAAATACATGCTTGCAGTAACCCCTCGCCCCAGCTGAACAATGCCAGACATTACATTCCAAAACATTACTATTGCTAATCTTTTTTATCAAAAAATCTGCCATGCAAAGGTTGTAGGCGAGTCGGATATCTGCGTTCAAAACAAATTTTTGGCTTAGAAAACAGAATTGGATCCTTGGCTCACACCCCTCTTCACGACGCAATAAAAGGCTATCGCCAAATGAAATGTTTTACTTGACGTAATCACTGTGGCTTCCTTCATTTTAAATGTACCATTACAATTTTGATCATTACTCTAATAGTTTGGAAAGAAGAGTGGAAGGAAACAATAATATTTTGGGAAAATATTTTGAAAGAATAAAAAATGGAAATTTTGTTTAAAGAAGAGGAAGCACAGTAGCCATGGCAACACGATAAAATAAACTTTTCTGGAGTACAAAACAGCTAAACAGGTTACAAAAATAGGTACGCAAAGCGTACATGTATCTGCGCATGTGTATTTGCATAGATGTCAATGCACGAGGTCAATATCACTCAATGAGTGGATGAACGTTTATGTTGCTTTGAAAAAACTGTGCATAAAGGGACGAAGGCCTATAGCCCACGGGAGCAATTTTTTAAACAATTGTGAAACCTTAAGATTTAGTCTTTTATACTTGAGAATAAAGGTTATGTTAGCAGCACTATTTACACACCACATATAAATATTACATACCATCAACTCATTTAGTCCCCTAGTCACAACAGTTTGGGAAAGAAAAGCCAAACTGTGCTTATATCTTTATACCAATCAAATATCAAAAGTAAATTTAATATATTAAAGATGATGTTGACGATTGAAATGACAAACAATGACCATGAACTATTGTCAATTTGACCCAAATAGTGTTGAAAATAAATATGGCTTTATTTTAACACTTTTATGAGTGAACTTTGTCAAAATAGAAGCTCGAATAATGCAGAATATTCGTACAATATTTAAAAAGGCAGACCACAATCACATATAAATATTACATACCATCAACTCGTTTCGTCCCCCTAGTCACAGCAGTTTGGGAAAGAAATGCCAAACTGTGCTTATATCTTTATACCAATTAAAAATCTCAAAAGTATAAGGTGATGTTGACTATCGAAATGACAATTCGATTTGACGATTTTGACACAAATAGTGTTGAGAATAAATATTGCATTAATTTAACACTTTTATGAGTGAACTTTGTCGAAATAGAAGCTCGAATAATGCAGGATATTCGTACAATATTTAAAAAGACACACCACATATAAATTAAATAAATATTACATACCATCAACTATTTTCGTCCTCCTAGTCACAGCAGTTTGGGAAATAAATGCCAAACTATGCTTATATCGTTATACCAATTAAACATCTCAAAAGTATAAGATGATGTTGACTATCGAAATGACAATTCGATTTGACGATTTTGACACAAATAGCCTACTGTTGAGAATAAATATTGCATTATTTTAACACTTTTATGAGTTAACTTTGTCGAAATAGAAGCTCGAATAATTCAGGATATTCGTACAATATTTAAAAAGGCTTACCTTGTTTTCTGATTCAAATGATATTGATATTAGCAGGTCAAGTAAAGTCGTAAATACTTTGTGTAAATTGGCGAATCATTTTCACAGCGTAAAATACGATCAACCACTTCCAATACTCCCTCGACTCTTGCCATGTTCAAAACAATACACAAAATTAAAATGATCGTTGGTTTGATGCATGATTTTCACCGTCAAATTAAAAATATTACTCATGTTTACAATTTTCGCCCTTCAGTATTCCGCCATCTTGAAATAATCAACATCAATGGTCGATTTGTAAGCTAATTGCTGATTGGCTGATATAAGCTCGTCGCTGAATGGCTACAAGCTAACTTTACATTAACACACAACACGATAGCATTATATCTGCTACGCAGATACAAAAACTACAAAAATAATTAAAATATTAGTTGCTTTAGCCACACAAATCTGAGATATATGGTGTAGGTATGTTCTTATGCATTCTATAAGCTTCAAATTAATGTTTAAATGCAACCTTCCGTTCACTAAAACGTTGCCAAAAGTTTATAAAACTAAACTGCCTTTTACTTATAAATTAGTTTTTGAAATGAAATCAGTTGAAAATATACAAATTCTCTCGTGTGAAACGATTTCGCTTTCCTTTTAAGTTGGAACTTTTTGATAGCATAAAATATAGGATATTTTAATTGGAAAGAAATGAAAATCTATGTAAATAAAACAACATTCTTACGGCTATATTAAAATACATCAACAATTTAATATAAGAAACTTGCCATATTTTTTCGACCATCTATCTCTATTTATCCTTTTTTATAAAGTATAAACGATAAATTTGTTCCGCAGCTTTTCCTGAAGTCCCAAAAAGCGATTTATAAGTTATAGTTCAGACTCACTCCTAACAAAGATTTATAGTGAGATGACCACCCATCACACCCGTCACACCCATGCGCCCGCAAAACTTGATGAACTTTGGATTTCCCATTGCTTTCCTTTTTTCCCGGGTGTAAATATCCGAGCGGAATTATTACCCTCGCACGGCGCTTCGCGCCGGCTCGGGGATTAAAGCTCAGATAATAATATAATTAACTTTAAGCACGAGCGCAATATATTTAGCGGTAGAATAGTGAAATTTGAAACGAATTCGTGAGACCATCTTATGTAATATGTTCTAAATCCAAGCGGTTTCATTTCTAGAACAACAACAGTTCTAGAACCGACAATTTTGCAAAAATTATTTTCTATATCCATTGTATAAACCGTCACTTCTTACATTAAAAGTCTAGGCGCTTTTGAACGACATTGTCGTGTCAAACTCTAATTTTCGCGACAAAATTGCTGTGGTATCTGGAAATATAAATTTTGCATTGTAACACGTACCAGTCCTTTCTCCCCTTTATTGGCCGTTTACCTGTCGAAAATGTCAGATGCGTGTCCGTCTCTAAATTTTTGTTTAAACGAAGGGCTTATCAGTTTGTTTTATTTCTAGATTCGTCACTTAAAAGCTCGATGGGGGCTTTTAGCTCCATTCCATTCATCTATGCTAAGAATGGTGAAAATTGGAAGGGCAGAGTTTACTTCGATCCTAATTCCGATTCACCAAGTGGAGAAAATTATATATATGATGCAAAGCTCAGAGATGTGTTGGAAAAAATCATAGACAATAGAGAATGGATCAAGCGAGTTTATGTTTACAACAGTAAACTCTCCTCCAAGCAGCTTACGCAGCTAGTGTTCAACCATCAGTTCGTTGTGCTTGAAACGTCTAAATGGTGGTGGTCCATCGAAAAGAATACAGCTGGAATTACCATTCAGAGAAGCAAACGACTAATCTATGTATTAGAACACTACAGGAGGGAGCCGCGACTAAAGCCGCTACACGGGATGAGTTCTGATGATGGTCAAGGAAGGATGAAAGATTTGGTCAACTTTCTGTATCAAAGTTACGAGCTGATGAGAAGATACGATTGGATCAATGAAAACTGTAAACATTTTGCAAAGAGGATATTTGAAAAGATTGCACAATCAGAACTACATTATATGGTAGTATTCTCCAATTGGTACAAAGTCACGTGGTTCATGATGAGGGGGAGATCTTCTACCTTTGCAGTAGAAGAATCGAAGGTCCAAGTTTTCTTTGATGTTTATTCTAATTCAGCAAGTGAAGATTATAACATTCATGATAAAAAGCTTAGAAATGAGATAGAAAGAATAATTGATGACAGCGAAATAATTGAGGAAATTTGGTTGTGCACGTATGATACTTCCGGTGCCCTGCAGGCACGCTTTCCTTCAAATCAGCCAAGCTGCGTAAAACCGTGTCCGTTTTTGGTGCTTAAAACATGGCGCTGTTGGTGGTCTATCGATGAAAATAGTGAAGGAATAACCATTCAGAGAAGAAAAGATTGGGCTAATGTGAAAGATTACTACAGAAGAAAGAAGAGGGCAACAGCAACAGAAACAATATTAATTTCTGAGACGAATGATTTTGTCAGAGTGAAGATAAAAAACTATATATTTCAACGTTTGGCTGAAAGTGTTTAGTTTCCTTTCATATGAATGAAACACTAAGAGAATGTTTTAGGGGTGGGACATTAGAAATTGGAGGGAGGGATGGAGGGTGACAATTCCACAAAAAAATCGGACAAGTTCAAATCATGCATAAATCAAAGCAGATAAAAAATTGCTGCAAACCCTTCGACAGTGATGGGAAGTTAATTCCTACTCTTTCTATATCATTATATGATCGATATAACTAGCCCAGTGTAAACATTTCTCCGGTAGGAAGTTTCACTGAATAGAATTAACCTGTACGGTAGTACACAAATTTTGAGGGTCACGCGTTTATCAATGTAAATTGTCGAGTGTAACCCTCTTGAAATAAAGTTTATTATTATTATTATTATAATACTGATAACCATGAGTCTGCGGAAATCGATCACGATAATTCTATTAATAAAAAAGTTTGGGGTTATGTTAAAAGAATTTTCAAGAAGAACAACAGCTCACTTTCATCATTTGATCTGGCGTGATGTGCATCATACTTCACTAAAACATTCTCCGCAATTAACCCAAATAAAACATTCAACATCCCAAGTTGGATTCCAAAATTTGCTTCTCCTGAAAAACCTTTTAAACTTGACCCCAGACCTATCAAGATGAAACCGTCTGGCTCGCCATGTCCACTTGACCAATTATCCATAATCTGTTTTAAACGCTGTCCATATCTACGTTCATACCTAACCGAAATAATCCATGCAGCTTGGTCCTGTGGTGTTGTGCCAAATGGAAGAAAGCGTGCACGATATTAATACATAAGAAAGGACAAACAGACCAACCAGAGAACTTTCGGCCAATTACCCTTGAATCTATCCCACTTAAAGTTTTCACGTCATGTCTTCGCAATAAAACATTTCAATTTCTTGCGGAAAACAAATACATAGAACAAAATATCCAGAAAGGTTTCACTTAAAAACTGTCAGGAACACTGGAGCACACAGCCCAGATTGTACATATAATTAATAAAGCGCGTATAAAACAACGATCTCTCGTCATAACCCTAATAGATCTTATAGGCCGTAGGATGAGCATCCAAAAGATGCAATTCCGTTGCACCCCTCGTGGAACTACGTAATTTTCACATGAATCAATAGATAAAAACTTACTTTATCAGAATCCGTTGCTCCCCAAGTGAAACAGGTGCACAATTGGGAAAAAAATCCCTCCAAAGTTTGCTATTTTCGCGCTTCGAAATATTCGAACCGCCATTGTTTTGGTAGCAAATACGCATGCGCTTGTCAGCCAAACTCGCACTGCGCACGCGCAGACAGAAAAATGGATTTTCCCTGTGGGTTTTCCCCGATTCCCCCCGTAAAAACAACAAAATAAAATCACGGAATAGAGATAAAACCTTGTAATATTAACGAATAAATACACACACATTAAATATTGTTTAAAACACATTGCACATTTTGCTTGCTCATATGCTAAATCACTTAAATTCATTGGCTATTGTTTCAAAATACCGTTTTAACGTTTAATTCTACTTATCAACATCCTAATTCAATACAAATTTGTGTGAGGTAAAAAACCCACCTGTATCAAATAGGACGGAGAATATATAAATATACATACAATTCACACGATCAAGGAACAAATTAAATATTTCACTAAACTAAAGTCTTGGCCAAACGTAAGAAACATTGTCGCGGAAATATTCGTGATTTTCAATGTTTGCTCAAATGTTTCCCTGTCTCTCACATCTGGAAACATTTGGCTTTTATTGCATTTGCTTCCCAGAAAGCAAAAAATAATTCCTACCAAATTCAGAAACATTTGATGAAACACCCTTTCTCCGTTTGCCGACGCTGGTAGGACAATATGACAAACCGAAACATTGGTAAGACAAATAATATGACAAATATCTTTGCACAACGTTTCCCAGTTGTTCCCGGGCTTTAAGGGATATTTATATAAAATCCTAGGAAAACCTCTAATTGAAAGAAACATGTCCCAGGCGCCAACTCGAAATTCGTCATATAAAAAAGATCAATTGGGAGGAAATATAAAATCCATAATTTCATCATAACTATCTATAATTGAAAGAAATGTTTTCATCCTTGAGCCCAGATTTTCATCAGTGCAATAAAATCCCACTTATTGGATCCTGGCCAAGGGCCTATGCTCAAAACGAGATTGCATGTATTCTACAATAAGCTGTCCTGGCTTTTGTCTGGTAAAGTTCTACTTCTCGTATTTGAACTATTACATATATTATATTGTGACATAAGTTGGTATTCAGCCACTATCTAGAATAGCAAGGAACGATTTAGAATTTCCCTCAGTTTCTGTGTTGGAATTCAGATCATCATCAATGGTACAGCTCTCTTCATTGTTGTTTTCAGACTTATTTGACATATGTTCCTCAACCAATTCAGAAGAATCCAAATTTTCCACATAATTATACAATCTCACTAACATTTCTCATTTTTGGTACGTGCAGAACACAAGTTGGGGATAACTTTTCATCAGTCGTTGCTTGACTTTAAAAGCTCTATATTTAGATGCATCCACATTCTCAGTGTCCTTAGCAATGATAACAAATTTCTCCAGCAAATCATTCATATACTTTATTTGCTTATTTCCGATGACCTCCGTCTTGATTACTTTCTTACGCATCAGTCAAATCCAAGCGTGCCCATCCCCCCCCGGGAATTTGACAAATTTTGTAAAAATGGTGCTAATGCCCCCCGGTGGGGTCACAAACAAGTGAAAATGCCCCATGGTGGGGCCACAAGTCAGTGGCAAATTCCCCACCCCAGGGAACCTTATTCCACTTTTGAAAGCAGATATTACAAAATATAAGCACGTTAATGTTGGTACAAGGCAAAACAACTACATAGCAAATATTAATAATTTTTTACACATGTACTGTATGTTAAAAAGCTATATCAAATTGGCATTGTGTCCGTATGAACAAACCATGCTTTGTTAGGAGCAAAATAATGTCATGGAACATTGCAGCCAAATTAAGTCTAAGCTTTGAGCAATGAGAACTACGTTTCGAGCGGGAGACCCTTCGTCCGCTCCAGACAAAGGGCCTACGCTTCCAGACAAAGGGCCCCCGGTTCGAAACTTACCTACACTGGCACCACAAAGCCGAAGTCTTTCTATTTGGCCAAATGGTTTTATTAGGTTCAAAATAGAAAATTTTCTAATGCCCTACCCCGGGCTAACATTAGCTTTCAAATCCCCCACCTCAGGTAGGAGCCAAAGTGTCAAATGCCCCCACGGTGGCCCGGGGGGGATGGGCACGCTTGGATTTGACTGATGCATTACAGAAGACATCATAAGACTTCTCGTACACTAATGTAGATCTTTCAGTCTCCGATTGCTTCTTCGTCTCTCTGGTGAGAAATTTTGTGTAATTGCAGTAGCAAACTTTGTGATAGCGCACACAGTCTCTCCCCTGGATTTGCACAAGTATCCATTCATCATTCTTTCTCTCGGCAGCTGTACGTAGAAGACCAGCATCAATTGTTTCTGCCAACATGAGTGGGGTTCTTCTTCTCTTCTTAGTTACCTGGTGTAAAACAAAATTATTAAACTAAATATCTGCTAATAACAAGGTTGGATGTTTGTAGCATTAGAAACTATTTTACCCTAAATAAACTTAATTGATCACAATTCAAGATATTTTAAAACCAAACCCGAGAATGTTGTGCAAATTGCGCTAGTATATACCTGTCAAAATGACCATACCTTGTCTAGTGAGAACCAAGAGGCGTCTCTTCCACAAATAATACATATCTCTGGGAGTACATGCTCGTTTCTTTTAGGCAGGGTCTTATTAATAGGTTCTACGACTGATTGAGTCGATTGACGTGTAATTTTTCGCCTTGGTTCTATTGGCTATTTGGCTCCACTTCCACATGTGGTTCTTCGGTAGAAGTTACAGTTTAAAAGCTAGTTCCTTCTCCTTTTTCTTCTTTTCTCTGTTGTCTACGGATCTTCTCTTCATCACAAAATCTCTTCGAGCATTTCATGATTGTACCATTCTATGGGGATCCGTCATCGATGTTCTCGTACGATTTCTTAGCTATTTCAGCTTGTTGACATTTAAGTTTGGCCTATTTAGACCGACACTCAAGAAATCTCTTAAGCCTTTGGCGTGTAACTTTGCAAAGTTGCTCCGTAACGCCATCAAAATGCATAAAACATGAGGATATTCGAGTTTTATAAATATCTTCAGCCATGATTGTTTTGCATAACTAAGCGTGTTTCAAACACTTCGAAGCATGTGCGTGCGCAGTGCGCGTGCGCAGTGCGAGTTTTGCTGACTGCGCATGCGTATTTGCTACCAAAACAATGGCGGTTCGAATATTTCGAAGCGCGAAAATAGCAAACTTTGGAGGGATTTTTTTCCCAATTGTGCACCTGTTTTGGGGAGCAACGGATTCTGATAAAGTAAGTTTTTATCTATTGATTCATGTGAAAATTATGTAGTTCCACGAGGGGTGCAACGGAATCCGTTTTCTAAGCATCTTTTGGATGCTCATCCTACGGCCTATTAAAATGCATTTGGCGAAGTTCACCATAACCTTATTCATGAAGTCCTTGAATATCATCACATTCCCGATCACATAAAAAATCTTATCGGTAGCCTTTACACTGATTTCCAAACTTCTATCATAACTGAACAGTTCAACACCCCCTTCATTACAGTCGGTCGTGGCGCTCTCCAAGGGGATTGTCTCAGCCCTCTTCTATTTAAAGTGTCCATGAAGCTTTAATGATAGCTTTAATGATAGCTTGGGGCATGCGAAATAGCTAAAAAGTAGTTTGACGCAATTTTGTAAAATATTGGGGGAGAAATAACGGCTGAAAGTTTGAATTTTAAGGGAAAAGAATCACAGGAACTGGGTACGAATTTAATGCGATGATGACGTATCCAAATGGACACGAATATGGCTTATGAAGGAGAAAGCCAAATGAATTAATGTTCTTCACTTCCATATTTAAAACAAAGGTGCAGCAAGGACGAATTTATTGGACAAGAAGTAATATCGAAAGGAAAGTTGTGTCTCAACGTTATTTCATGAAATATGTGACACTAAGGCTGCGCCATCTAAGCAAAGACCAACTCTGTGTAGGCCAGTGAGTCTACACTAGTTAACGCGTAGTTTGCCGCTGGGCCGCATATCAAATTTTTCAAGAATAATCAACGAATAGATCTATTTTGAATAAAAGAGATAAAGCGAGTACAAAAAATGTAATTTCTGTATAATAATGTCTCCTAAATGAGGTCAAAATGCGACGGTGGCAGGAGCGCAATAATACGAGAAACTTCCCGTCGGACTATTGTGATGCAAGTATCCCTATAATATACTAATCATTCACCAATATTTTCGTAATGGTATATATCTTTTCAGTTGTGTGTAAATGTACTATGTGAAACATTCATTTGTGTATACTGTAGCTATCATCTGTGGGCAAATTATACATGTATATATCTATATTTATGATTTGAAAGCGCTGTAAGGTCACTAAGGTGTAATTTAATAGTTGACAAGGACAGGCGAACATGTGCAGTACTTAAAGTGCCCATGTCATAAAATGGGAGTTTACATTAATAGAATCTCCTTGAAACGTAGATCATGAAAATACAAATCAGATTTAAAATTGAGCTTGTTTTCACGGAGTAATAAGGCAACGAAATTTGAACATTTCAAATTTTAACGGCAAAAGTTTTTGAAAAACGCGAAGGTGGGAAACTGGTAACTAATACGTCACAATAGGAACCCATTGCCTACTCGGATAAGTGAAAAGTATATAAATGTAAAGGGAGAATCGCGATCAAGCACGGTAAAAAATGTCGTAAACGAGTTAAGGTACAGAAAATAATAGCTACCAAAGCGAGGACTCCGATTGGAACTATATTCCCGGGCAGTATCAAATCGAGAAACCGAGTGAAATCGATGAAAACACCGTTGACGCGAAGTCAAGCAGCGATCACGGACAAGACGTCTTCCGTATATAAATAATGAACTCGTTGCTGACGAAGAATGGCTCGCAAAATATCGCGAAAAAGAGCAACAAATTGTACGACGAACGTCTCAAGGAACTACATGCAGCGAGGAGTTGATGGTATAGAATATAAAATGGTAAATATTTCACTTTGATTTTGTTGCGTAACATGGGTTTCGTGACTCGTGTATTTGCCTCTACATGTACAATATTCAAATTACAAAATTAATATAATATTTCAGGTGTAAATGTGACAATTGTCGCATTGAGACTAAAGAGTGTCAATGTTGTATAGAAAATGAGGAGTGCGTCGATTATTTAAACAGTGACATTGTCCCGTCAAGTTGAAGTCCCGCCATCATGTATTGTCAAGCATCCTTGGTTTAAAATAGCTTATGTCTCGATATCTGGGCCCTCCGTTTAGCAGCAACGAGCAAGAAAGAAGCCAGAATATCGCCAAACAAGCACACAAGATAGGTAAATAATGCTTTATTTGATATCAACACGTTGTCATTGATATATATATTTATACATGTCAATACACAAATACACGTTTTATTAAAAAGACATATATTGATTTGTAGATTCTTACGGAGCACAGCAAATAGAAGCTTTGTGTGGATGGTTTATGGGCGTCTATAGCTAATACCACGCGCGTATGAGAAAATAAGGAGGCAGTTTATGCCTGCTCTTGATGAAGACTTTGTAGGATTTATAGAGGATAGCTGTTATGTTGATACCATAGACTATTGTTATTTAATAATATACCTATTTATGTGTATATAACTTTTTTTAATTTTGATCTCTTATGTGCTTTATCAACCACATATATATATATATATATATATATATTTTACTCTGTATAGATATAGCATTTGAAATTAAAATTTGTATCTGAGATTTTCCCTGTAGTGCGTGCCCGTTGTACAATGTGTTACATGGCGTGTAGGATTAATACTTCTGACTTGCATTTCGTTTCACTGCATATTGAGTCATTTCATGGTAGTTTCAATTGAATATTGTTTTCAAACGTTTGTCAAGTTTGTCATACCGTGATAGATAACAACAGTATAAAAGCATTTTAGCAAGTATATATATATATATTCTATAATCTGTGAAGAAATCTGAAACATTAGACGGGTTTTCCCTGTAGAGCGTACAAAATATATCAAAAAGACAAAATACAATAAAATAATGTATGTACGTTTTTAATTATTTTATAATCATTGACATTGTATCGTATTTTGCTTTTATTGTTATAAACTTGTTCCATGTACTGTTTTTCTTCCTTTATTAAATAGGTATAACCAACACAACCACTAGTTTCAGTTGAAATATCATTATTATAAACAATCAACAAACACAAGGAGAGTTTTATAATTTACTGCTGCGTCAAATTACTGCTACATTGTCTGTTTAAAATAATACAGTATACGTTGTACATCCTTTGACGACGCAACCAAATGGCGGGTTTTGATACGCTATTTCACTCATATCCTCACGATTTTGTGCTATTTCTAATGACTCCATCGGCTGTGGCTCATTTACATTTATTGTGTGACTATGACCAACACCAGCAGACTGCATCGAAATAGCTTCTTTTACAACCTGGAATACTAAAACCCGGAATATCTAAAGCCTGGAATACTAAAACCCGGAATCTCTAAAACCCGGAATACTAAAATACTAAATTATATAATAAATTTTGCACTTCACTTGGTTGAACTAGAATACTGGATTTGGTGGATAATCCAAGTGAGTAGATATATACACAATTTTAAGACCTAACCAGGAACGGTTGCGAAAAATGCAACACTGGGTCCTCTGGCAGGAATTGAACCCACGACCCTGCGATTCCGGTGCAGCGCTCTAACCAACTGAGCTACAGAGGCCAGTTGCTGAGCTGTAACCGTAAGTTCTGTATATATAGGTTATCGGGTGTGCGGGTTGTGATATAAGGTAAACTTCAAAGATTTTTTTGCACTTCACTTGGTTGAACTAGAATACTGGATTTGGTGGATAATCCAAGTGAGTAGATATTTTCACAATTTAAGACCTAACCAGGAATGGTTGCGAAAATGCAACACTAGGTCCGCTGGCAGGAATTGAACCCACGGCACTGCGATTCCGGTGCAGCGCTTGATTGTTAGTCTTGTTTGATAATTATGTACTTGATTGTTAGTCTTGAAATAATTTGCAAATGTTTCTGGTAAATTTTTTAATTAGTAATATCTAAACATGAACGAACTAGCTAAATAATCATTAATTTGGTAAATATTGTGTATTTCTAAATATTTAAAGAGTGGTTCAAAGTGATCAAGTGAAGTTCGAAATGTTATTAGTCTCACCAATTTCTTTTGGATATTTAACAATTTTTTATACGATTCTTGTAGGTATTACCCCAAATTAGGTTGCCGTATATGAGATATGGATAGACTAAGGAATAATAGATTAATTTTAAGGAATTCAGATTAGTAAAATGTCTAATTTTGGATATTATCACTGTTGATTTGATAATTTTCTTTGCTACCGAGTCTAAATGGTTATTCCATGATAAACATTCGTCCAAAACAATTCCAAGGAATGATGAACTTTTTACTTGTTCAATATTCTCATTGTTCATTGTTATACTTATATTATGTTTTTGTTTTTATTTTTGGATCTGAACAAAATAAAAATATTTTCTTAGTATTTATAGATAGTTTATTTAGTCAATCAGTAATTTTATCAAGTTCTAATTGAATGATTTCTTTTAGTGTTTTTAGACAAGTATGGCTAAAAGGTATACTAGTATCATCTGCAAATAATATAATTGAGATAAGTTCACCGCAATGTTGGATGTCATTCACGTATAGGAGAAACAAAAGTGGCCCTAATACTGACCCTTGCGGTACACCACTGCTTATTATCATTTCTTCCGATTGCACGCCGTTATATTTAACAATTTGTTTTCTATTGTGTAAGTAATTTTCAAACCAGATTTTAGATACTCCTCTTATTCTATAATATTCCAGTTTTTTTTATCAAAATCTTGTGATTAATAGTATCGAATGTTTTTGATAAATCAAGGAATACACCAACTGTGTATTTTCCTTGCTCAATTGCTTTTGTAATTTTGTCAACAAATTCAACTATTGCAAGTTCAGTGGATCTATTTTTCCTGAATCCGTACTGATGACTTGATAAAATTTTGTTTTTATTTATAAATTTTATTAATCTGCTATATGTCAGTTTTTCTAATAATTTTGAAAAGCATGTAAGAACAGATATATAGAGAATATTACATGGTTGCGCGGAAATATGGAATTTATTTCGAGTGTTGAAGAGAATATTACTCACGAGTGAGCGTAGCGAACGAGTGAGCAATATGCTCTTCAACACGAGAAATAAATTCCATATTTCCAATCAATCATGTACTATTCTGTTTATTTTATAAACAAATTATAAACAAACGACAATTCATATAGAAACTCAAAACAAATATGTAAATAGTACACAAATAGTAAGTTTTTGATTGGCTTGCAAAAATGATATTACATAAACATAAGTGTTATATAGAGTTTTATGCCACTGAGAAAAATCGTATTTAAACACACGTTAAAAATACGATATTGTTACGTGTGTTTAAATACGATTTTTCTCAGTGGCATAAAACTCTATATAACACTTATGTTTATATAATAAAGGCCGATAGTTTTCATACTTATTATCTTCATTTGCTTTAAAAATTGGCGTAACTAAGGCTACTTTCAAATTATTTGGAATGATTCCATTGAGAAATGTTAAGTTGAATATATGAGCTAATTAATGGTTTAGAAATTTCCTTAGCAACTGATTTTATAACTTTAGTGCTTATACCGTCATATCCTGAACTTTCGGTAGAGTTCATATTTAAAATTAGCCTGAGACAGACGAATAACGAAAAATATTCGTCTGAGAACATTCGTCACTAATCTTGCCCGGTCTAATTATCATAATTTATCATAAATATTTGCATAATTACGTATCTGAGAAAAACAAAATGGCGTTTGCTATGAGTGATCTTTAATACAAGAGTATCGCAGTGCATTTTCCCACAGCTTTTTTTTATATTTCAAACCAATGAGTTGCACTCTTTGTCATGGTGTAATAGAGAAAGCTTATCAGCGTTACCTGGTCGATGGAAAGGCAAAGTTCGATGTACGTGCTTCTCTCTCTGGTCTGCCTTTTGCCGTAGAAATTGACTCCGTTTATATTTGCAAATCGTGTTTGGACAAGCTAAAGAAACTTGACAATCTTAAAAGACAGGAACGTGAATTGCTTGCTACACTAAAAGGGATTGTTAATACTTCGAGTAAACGTGTCCTAGAATCTAATGAAAGCTCTCTTGTAAGCTCGCCGTCAGAATCGCTTGAACGTGTTAATATAGCGAAAAGACCATGTATTGAATCTACGTTTAGACCGTTTGTAGCACCTTTATCACCTGTATCAGTGCAAACTGGTTGTTGGTCGTCGACTCATAGTATAGAGAGCCATTCTTCATCACGTGATAGCTTGCTTGTTCACCATTCTACACCAAGTAAACAGTCGAACACATTCCCAACAGGCTCACGACAATCTTCTGGTGTTGTAACTGTAAAGTTACAGTGGTCAAATGATAAGAGAGAAAGAGGTCTGCCAGACGACTTGCAGTCTTTGGGGAAAATGCTAGTTCGCGGTACTTACAAGCAAATAGCAAATGCTGCATGGAAAAGTGCTCCTCTTCGCAAACAACTACAGATTGTAGCATTAAAACAGATTGATTTGGAATGCAATGGAATGTGTTCGACAAAGCAACCTAGCTGTTTGAGATCCCCCAATAAGGACAAATTGCTGGACTTTTCACTTGAAAAATTTGAGGAGGAGCTAGAAAAAAGGGCACCATTCACCCATGCTATCTTAGAAACAGCATGTGTTAACAGAAGGAACCACAATATAAGAGGCGAATGGGTTCCAACCGTTGGTATGGCAGCAGCAGTTCTCTTGAGAAACCGATCTTCTCATATGAATGCAGTGCAATTAATGCTGAGCATATTTTTGTATCATTCAAGTTGGTCGGTAAGTGTTTTTCATTGTATGGTACCTAACTAATACAGATAATGTTTACAGGGCTCAAGATAAGTGCTATCCTGATATCCAAAGGATACTAGATTTCAATAATGGATATTGGATATTACAGGCTTAGTATCCCAAGGGATACTACAATGTGAATTTTTTTTGACCAAATAGTTCTGTTTTGCCACTTATTACAGTATACTGTACCATGTATTTTTTGTATGCAGAATGTATCTAAGCACACAAAATTAATTGCTGTAGATCATTTTCGTCCCATTACATGAATAATAATGAACTCAGTACTTCTCGCCTGTCCCGTTTTAATTTTTTTTCTGATTTTCATAGACATTAAATTTCAAGGGAGAATAATAAGATGCTAGTATCCACTTGGATACTAGTAAAAAATTAAAATCTTGAAGCCAGTGTTTATGAAATTGACCAGGTACAATTGGGGGGCTGATGTGATCTGTGAATCCCTAAATGTTTGTAAATGAAGCCGATCAAACTTCAGGCGCAGTACTTCCGGTCCGAAAAATTTGGGGGAGGGTTTACAGCCCCCTGGGGGTGTCCTGCAGCTGTAATGGATCCATGGGTGGGGTTGGGATGCGAGTCAGGGTAGTATTGGGAGTAGGGGTGTGGTCAGTCACAGGACATGAAGTATATACCCCCGGGGACTCCCCCTGTGTAAGGCCCCCTGGCTCCGCGGTCCGGCCTTGTTTTGACCAGATAATTTAGCTTTACATTATTTTGAAAATATCATTGTCAATGTCATTTGCTAATTTGTCAAAAGTGTGTTAGACTATTAGTGTAACTAAACTATTTATTCATTATAAAGCTTACATTGATTATCTGTATATTTTTAAATAGCCTACCATGAAAAGATTAAAAATCTTGCGTCTGGTTGTCTCGCATACACAGCTGTACAGGAAGCTCACAGAATTTGGGCAGGACTATGATCATTCAGTTAACATAATGAAGGGGAAAGAACGTGAGTGGATGGAATCGAAACAGACAGTGTCAGCCTCTGAAGCAAGTTCTGCTGATGATGATCAAGGATCCAGTACTGACAGTGACCAAAGTTCTTCATCAGGCGAGTACTTACCAAATACAGAACTAACGTCGAAAGCTCAACCCACTGGTCAAAAAATCACTATCGATAATATTGATTACCGCCAAGAGGTTCATCATATGACACAAGATCACCAGACAATAGATAAACACTACTTGACTGTTTGTGCCACTGAGAACCGAGTTAGTGGTAATCACTTAGGCACTAATCAGCCAGATAGCGCTAAGCTGGAAAGTCTCGAGAATGGAAAATGTATTCCCAGTTCAAAGGAACAAATTCTGCAAAGAGAAGATTATATAAAACTTACAGAAAGAGCGCTTGTGAAGAACCTTCCTTGTCTACAATCATTCAAAGATGTGGTTGTAACCCATATTCCTCATATGTACAGTAAAGAAGCAAAACAACCTACACAATCAGTAAGCAATATAATACTTACAGTATTACTTTTCTTATCGTACCAATTCCCAAACAACAACTAAAGGTATATAATTTTGAAATATTGGCAAGAGATAATATTTTATGTACATCTATGACTGACTCCTAAAGTGTACCTATTGCAGTAATGTAGGTGTCCAACTGTAGCTTTGCCAAACACCGCAGTGACATATAACAATTACTGGAAGTCTAGGAGAGCAGTTTACAGTTGATATGTCAGTAGAGTTTGTTTGTATATATGTTAGTAAATTTTAAATTAAAATCAATATCTCTTTTTCAAGACATTTCTTGGAGTGATATACCAGAATGAGAATGAGGCTGAAGGAATTACAACCATTTTGAAAGAACTACATAAATATGTTCCATACGTTGGAAGTTCTAAAAATCGTGAGTATGCTGATCAGGCAATCGTTGGAGACCAGTTGACGGTAGAGCGTGCTGTTAATGCACACAACACTCTCAACAATGGATTTACTCCTAAGCAGAGACTGGATGGTCTACATTTTGAGTTTGCTGATTGGCATGGAGTCAATAAATGCTTAGGCGTGAGTATATAGTCAACCATGCTGTAGATATGTAACATACTAACATTCACACCTGACCCCCCAGTCAGAAAATGTGTGTGTACCATAGATCTGTAACATTCACACCCCCAGTCAGAAAATGTGTGTGTCATTATTATTATTATTATTATACAAGAATAATAATAATAATAATAATAATAATAATAATAATCAAGAACAAACCAAACTTGAATATTGTACTCTTATATTATTTGTTTGCAATTGTACTCTTATAAATATTATGTGATTGCAAACAAAGAATATAAGAGTACCACAGTTCTTATAGTTAATTTAAAATCATGCTCAATCTCTTGGGTATCAGTATACAATCTCACACAGATTATTTATAATAATAATACTTTATTCAATATTTCAACATATACAATAATAATAATTTAATAACTAATAAATAATATATCCTAAAGGTAAGTATCTTAGTGTTTGTTGATCTGTACAGTATTTTTAAAACTTTGTAAGCAAACTGTGTACAATATACCTAAAATAACTAAAATCACAGATTATTTATTAATGTAATAGTATATTTTATTGTTTTAGGTTGCATTTTCACGATTGTATAGTACAGCTTCAGCTAATGACAAGTGCACACTGTATAGTGATCGTAATTTAATCAACCGAAGAAATGTTAAGGCAGACGTGGAATCCAATGTAAATGCATGTCGAAGATTCTTTGCCTTGGAAGTTGAAGCTAGATTGGTTGCTGCTGGGGCACTAGAGCTGGGTTTAGAAGACATTAATGAAACACCTGAAGCATCAAAGTTATCCAAACCACCATCTTTAACAACGGAGAAGAAAAAAGAGATCCTACGAAACCTTTCCACCACCATAGTTGATCGATACATCCTGGCCCAGGAAAAACACAATGCTCTTGTGACAGCGTGCAAAGAGATAGACGTTCAGCAACGCGAGTCAAGAAAACATGTTGATAAAGACGGGCGATACATGTGTCGCTTTCAAGGCTGCCCAGCATCATTTGCTAAAGATGGTCAGTGCCGACAGACCCACGAATCAAAGCATAACCCCCCTATCATTATTCCCAAAGAACCAATTACAATCTATTTTAATGATAATCCTGAAGAAACTGATGACATGCTCAACTATCAGAAATCCCTGATGGAATTAGGAATGCTAATTGCTAACTTGAGAGATGCAATTTCTGAAGGTAAATAAATATAATTATATAATGTTTATATAATATTATATAATATAATATAAATATATTGTTAATAAAAATTCATGTATTCAATTTCATATGAGAAAAATTATATTTACTTTTATTTGCACCAGGTGATGGCCTAAGAGTAATTCGGTGTTGGAAATTTCTTCTGCTCTACTTGAAACATGACTCTGGTAGCCAGAAATACTCAGTAGAGTTGCTTTACCTGATGTTCCAAATTTATGCACTGTTATCTGCCCGTTCAGGTCACCAACTAATTTGGAACAGGTTTATAAAGTCAAAGGTAGGATCGGCAAATATATCTCTCGATCTGAATCTTGAATTCCTTAACAGAATTGTAAAAGAAGCAATCAAGAAACTTGGTCCAAATGGAAGTAAGAGATCGATTGATCGAATCTGTCGCAGCATGAAAACAACCAAAGCCCTTATGGAAAACTTTGATGCAGAAGTAAAAAGCTACAAACCATCAGGAAAGCATGTACCACAATCCTCCGCTAAAGATCTTCAAACGATTGTCAAGGAGTTACTACATCAACAGGCACTGGTCAGAGTACCTGGGAGGTCTTATAGCTTTTATGGGGGGGTTAAATCTAGCTTGCTAGCTGGATTTGATTTGCAAAACATGTATCATTGGATAGATGAACACAAGAAAAATATTATACTGCAAAGAAGAGCTAGATGACAGTTATTACATTCTTGCAGACAATATCATGCACACTGTAAGATAAGACTTTGGTACTAAATAATACTAGGATTTCCATTTCATGTTAAACGTTAAATTACTTCATATTAGTCATTTACAGCATCATATAATCAGCGATCGCACACATAAGTTAATTGGCATCGCACACCTGCTCTTGATAGCTACTGTATAGTGCAGTTGGTATAGGTACAGTAGTTGCATGGGGCCAAGTAAAATTAGTGTTTACTCCTTGTTAAGCCAGTTTTCCACTAGGAGAATTATTTCGCGCGAGCAGCAAAGCCATTGATGTGATTGGCCAGCTTTTGTTGCAAATTTTTCGCTAGCCGATAATGTTGTTAAATTTACTGTTTGCACGAACAAATTCACCCAGTGGAAAACAGGTTTCGGTTTCACAAGTGTTTGCAAAAAGTTTCACAAAATTGCAAGAGTAATAATTAAACGCCTTGTCCATTGGGAATGAGAAAAGATGACCGTATTTACTAGTTTGAGCATTAAATTTTCACTGTCTCAAATGCGGCGCTTATTCGGTGGCTCAAACAAGTAAATATGGTATTGCAAAAAAAATGCAATACCATGCAATACTGGTGCACCTGTCTATTATAGTGTTTACAGTAAAGTTTAACTTAGTAATAGGTACCTTTATGAAAATGTTGTAGCTGAGTACAGTACATTAGTTCAATTAAAGGTTCACATTGCGGAAAAAACTGCTCCTATTTAATGACCCTTCTCCAGATTCATCTTGGGTGCCATCATCCATATCTTCATCCTGGGAATCCATCATTGAAAACAAACTTGAGTCATTATGAATTTCGTCCCAATCCATAGCACCCAATAGTTCTTGACAAGCTAAGTCAGACAAATCTGGAATATCACCAACGTCACCAAACACCTCACCCAAAACTTTTAATATTCCACATGCATGTTGTTCACGCCACACTTCAACATACTTCTTAACATCACAAATAGTAAATATTTTGTTACTGTTTTCAATAACACTAATAATTTGTGCATTCCCAAATTCAAGCAGAACAGTTGGTAATGACACTGTGTTACTCAATTGTTGTGTTTAGTCGGCCGGCCAAGAGTTCAAAATATGCTCCTAAAAGATTTTGATGGCAATTTTATGTTAGAAGCTGGCAACAACCATATTCATACTCAGGTAGATGTAGGGAATAAGGTTTGAGGTGTTGCCAAGTCGAAATCTTTAATTTTGAGTGAAAAAATATGATATTTCTAAGCCTCCTTCCCGCGAAATCGCGGTAGTTTAACTTCAAACGATTACCGACAATTCTGCTGCTATGAGACAGACTTCTTTGCTCTGATTGGCTATCGGAATTGTTCCTAAATTGGTCAGCCAATGGGCGAACGTCGAAAAGTACTGACGCTTCCGGTTTTTGCAACATACGAGGTAAACAACATCAAAGATATTCAAAGACAAGAAAGAAATATGCTATTTTAAAGATTTTTCGTGGTAATGCGATCAATATTATCCATACCCAATTGTTCTTTGCTTAGTTATACTGATTTAGACCCCTTTGCCCGCATTTGCTTGATTATCGCCGCTGCCTATGGCTATGTCGTGTGAAGTCAAATATAGTTTTAATACAGCCAGTACAATATATAGTGCACAAAATATTGTACTGTCTGACCAGAAAAAGTATGACTATTTTATTCAATCGATACTATCTCATTTCTCGACTTATTGAATACTATCAGAGAGTATTCTTATAATTTCAACAAGATTTTACCGCACTGTTCAGTTCAATTCTTTAGCCTTTAGTTTAGCGTAGCAGCAAGTTGCAGCTGTTTGTGTCGGACTGATATCAAATTCCTGTGTTCGATATTTATTAAAAATAACATATCATTCCCAATGATAACAGGTCTCGTAAGCCATTCTAGAAGTCAGAACTTTAAAAATTTCCGTGCTTGAGTTTGTTCACGAACATTATTTAGAACTTGACAAATTGCAAAGTACATTTTTATTGTTAGTTCCATTCAAAAGCCGAATATATGTTTCTAACAGTTATCACTAAAATATAAAAATATATATACAATAGTTTCTTAAATTAATGAATAAAGTCATTTTAGTCAAATGCGTTTGTGTTTATAATTACAGGCTACAGCGATAGACATTGAATAATACAGGCTAGCCTTGATATAGGTCAGTGCAAACATATATATATGCAAATGAAATATACAACAATCAAAACAGACGCGAGTCCTACTGTAGTTCGTTAGACAATCAGGTAAATCGTTAACTACACTTCCATTGGTAGACTGATATACAATGTGAGAGTATGGTTTCAAACATTGACTGAACAAAATTCAACAAAGATTGGATACAGTATAAAATATTTAAAATATTTTAGCTCGACACAATTCAGCACCGGACAAAATACAAAACATTTTGGTACGATACTTAGTAATTAAGCAAATGTTGGAGAAACGGGGGCTGTATCAGTATAGATAATATTGATCGCATTAACACGAAAAATCTTACCTAAATATCATTAAAATCGTATAAATAGCACATTTCTTCTTGTACTTTGATGAACTTTGATGCTGTTTACCTCGTATGTTGCAAAAACCGGAAGCGTCAGGACTTTTCGACGTTCGCCCATTGGCTGACCAATTTAGGAACAATTCCGATAGCCAATCAGAGCAAAGAAGTCTGTCTCATAGCAGCAGAATTGTCGGTAATCGTTTGAAGTTAAACTACCGCGATTTCGCGGGAAGGTGGCTTAGAAATATCATATTTTTTCATTCAAAATATAAGATTTCGGCTTGGCAACACCTCAAACCTTGTTCCTTACATCTATCTGAGTATAGCCTGAAAACAGACCTACGTTTCGCCCGCCCTAAAATTCACGGGTCAAGGAATGGCGAAACGTAGGTCTGATGAAAATGTTGTCAAAAGTGCATTCCGCCCACTTTACATTTTGTAATAATTAACAATGAGATTGACACAACAATAACAGTGTGAGTATCGTTACACTGGCCGTATTCAAGCACATCCATTTCGGTGAACACTAATGGTAATATCTGATAAATTAGACTCTTTCCGTAGCCAGTTGGCAACACAGCAAATACATCCTCACGATCCACCACAAGCTTTTTAATACACGTTTCTTGTTCGGTTTTTAACGAACGGTAGTTAAATTGTGCTACAGTTAAATCCAATGCCTTCTTAAACAACTCGTCCTTCGACATGTCCACACGCAACAGCTATTGTTATGTAGATTTATATTCAAATTTTGATTCATAAACTCGTAGCATAATATTTGTCAACTTGACCTTCTTGCTGAAAATTGCTGACCTTTCCAAACTAATTCTAAACCTTTCATGTTAGCGACCAACCAATCAGAACCCATTTCCCTGTGAATTAGCCAATCAGCTGTGTCGACCGCCTGGCGGTCGACTTACATGCACTTTTGACAACATTTTCATCAGACCTACGTTTCGCCATTCCTTGACCCGTGAATTTTAGGGCGGGCGAAACGTAGGTCTGTTTTCAGGCTAATCTGAGTATGAATATGGTTATTGCCAGCTTCTAACATAAAATTGCCATCAAGTTGCAAGATACGATGACTTGGCCGGCCGTCTAGTTTGTGTTTGTATTAAATGATTCCTAAAATCTTTCAACTTGGCTTTTAAAAGTTTCTTCTGCTCGTGACTGACAGGTCTTGTTTTTCCAGTGTTTTCATCTGAGGTCATAGTCTTCGAGTCTGGAATATCAAGTCCAATGATTGACTTACAATCATCTTCACCACATTCACATGCAATTGCACAATTGTCGCAACAACTGTGTCTATTTGAGGCAACATGCTTGTATCCAAAGGCTTTCATGAGCAATTCTCTTCTGCATGTCTTGTCACTACGAAGAAACTCCTTCATGTCTTGTGTACAATGTGTAGAAAGCAGGCCATTAAACAATAATATGCACTTACTTTGGCACCCATCCCTTCCTGCACGCCCACTTTCCTGGATATAACATTCAATATTCTTAGATGGCCCAAAGTGAATAATTCTGCTAACCTGCTTACAATCCACACCCATCCCAAATGCAATGGTTGAGATAAGCACTCTAATATGGCCATCACCTTTGGACATATCTTTCGAAATGTGCTTTTTTACAGGTTCAGGTGTTCCAGCATGGTACATATCTACTAAACGACGTTTACAGTTAGGCACAGCATCCTTATAAAATAAATTACCCAAAGCGGTTTCGAATACTCGGTACAATACAGCACATTGCTTCCGAGTTTGACAATAAATAATTGTCCTTACTGCCCTTGTGCCATTACTTTTCACCTCCTCGATTACCTCGGGGAATAACAAATCAAGTGGAATATTTTTATCCATATACTGCAATGTATACTGTAGATTTGACACCACTGCAGTAGTATCGCTTAACTTCAAACTTTCATAGATAACAGCCCTGGTTTCTTTGGTGGCTGATGCTGTTACCACAAGCATGTTTACATCATCTGGGGAAAGTGATCGCAATTCTCCAAGATTCCCATACCAACTTCTGAATGGAAGCTCGCTTCGTCTAGCACCAGGCAAACCCCTTTGAAACAAAACAAAACAGAAACACTTAATGGCCTGGCTATTCATACTTTGTCTTGTGTCTATATACAACCCTGTGTTTAGTTGTATCATGTTTAATACCTTGTTTAGGTCTTGCTTAATAATACTTTGGATTAATTGAAAATAGGTATGTAGGTAATAAATTATAAAATTAACATCAGTTATCTTACCATTGACTAATACAATGGGCTTCATCCACGGCAATACACACTAATGATTCTCGAAATGTCTTGCTCCCAAATATTCCCCTCCAAGTTGATTTGAGAAAGCATTCAGGTGATCCATATACGTGTGTGTACTGACCATTGATGATACGTGTGTGTACTGACCATTGACTGCCGATAAACCTAGTTTGTTTAAATGTCTAACTTGATCTTCCATGAGGGCTTTCAGTGGAGAAATAACCACTACTATGCTGGTTCCCGTGCTTCTTCGAAAGAGGATATCGGCCATTACGGGTGCAGCTTGAAATATGAGCGATTTCCCATACGATGTAGGGAGATTAATGAAAACATCTCGCTTCGAAAACAGTTGATCAAGGGCCTCTTCCTGTTCTTTATACAAAGAAGGTACTTGAAAAACATTTAATACCTTATTAATTGCACGTTTCCATAAAATATTCCGATCTGTAAATTCCGCCATCTTTTATTTTTTCAGACATGTCTAATGAACCAATAAAAACGCACAATACATGCAATTTTAGTGTGACCAATGACAATCTGTTATCTAAATCTCGACTAACGCTCTGACGTCACCAGGCAAGATTAGTGACGAATGTTCTCAGACGAATATTTTTCGTTATTCGTCTGTCTCAGGCTAATTTAAAATTTGTGTGTCAAGTTCAGACTCTGCAATAGAAGCGAGGAAAAAACTGTCTTGATCACTACCACTTAGATAGTTTTCAAAATTATTATTATTCTTTTTTATTTTCTTAGCTAACTTGGGTCCAATGTTAGTAAAATAGTAATTAAAATTATTTGCTATTATGTTTGGATCATCTGTAATATCCGTTGAATTATTCCCACGTAAAATTCTTCGATATCTTAGTATTTTTTCTTGGTTTATTAAGGATCTCATTTAGTGTCTGCCATAACATTTTTGTATTCTGTTTATATTTTACTAGTTGCTCTTCGTAGTATATTTTTTTTGATGCTTTAATAATATGGTTTAGTTTGTTTTTATAATGTTTATATATGTTCTCATTTCTAGTACAGGGATTAATTAAGAATGCTTGATAGAGTTTATTTTTTTTCTTACAGATTTTAATATGCAACCTGTCATCCATGGGCTTTTGTTTTTATCTATCTTTCTTCTAGTTGATTTCAACGGAAAATTTGTGCCATAAGCTTGCATAAATAAATTCATAGAATCATTAAAGGCTTTCTCTGAATCCTTTGTTTCTTCAAATATGTTTTGCCATGAATATATTTAGATTGAATATCTCTTTAAATATTTTGTTGGGTCGCTCTATACCGTTCCATGGAAGGAGCGTAAAAATCTGGACAATTTTTATCAAATTTAGAATCAAACGTATGACTGGACTTTGTAGGCGTAATGAGGGGCAAAACGAGACACTTAAGGACACTTTTGTTCTGGAAAGAGAGGGATAAATTTTTTAATGCTTTTTTTGAGCTGGGGTATTTCAGGCAGGCCCTAAAGAAGAGATACAACACAAAAAAATGTTGGAAATAATTTATTTTGCAGAAATCAGCAAAAACATGAAAGTTATTTTTAAGTGTGAAAACATGAGTAAAAGTTCAATTTAAATAGAAATTCATTTACTAGAACTATATATAACTTACTTTAAAATACATTTACTGATTTACACATTATATTGAAGTCAAAGTTAGTAACACAAGTCACAGGTCACACTAGTTGCAACAACATTACAACACTCCTCGTGACACCACAGTTTGCATGCAAAACATTTAACCCAGTCCTCGCCTGGCATTGATCTGGAAATTTTTCATCTTACCATTCACTCGGCGGTTCAATGAATCCTTTGGTATCTCCTTTTTCTCAACTGCTGAAATAGTGAAATCGCAAGTTTCATTTGGTCCTCACTCCAGTTCGCACGCTGGGTTTTTCTAACATAGTTTCATACCATTCTGAAAGCAATGCAAGTTGTGTTGATTAATGATAAGTATTGTGTTTATACTGAGTTCATCATATTTAAGCTTTGCAGTCCTTTTCAAGACTATCTGTCTTGTGAATGCATGATTAAAATTACACAACCATGCATTTAAACAGTTTAAACTTTCCAAACAAAAACAGGCTGGGGTCATACACATGATATATTGTTAATCATTGAGAATGCGTTGGCAATAGGCTATAGCATATAACTCTTGAAAACCCTCAAATTGCTAGCATTATTATTACTTAAACATCAAATACATTTAGCTTACTAGGAAAGTTGAAAGTGTCTCATCTTGCCCCATCTTCATGAGTTCATTTAAACAAGAAAAAACTCGCAATACAGTGAACAAATGATAAAAATGCCATGTGTGACTTGAAAGGGCATGTTATGAGCTCGCTAAAACCTATAGGTTTCATTCGGTAAATACTATAATTAAGACACAAGAATCGATTAAGTGAAATTGCTAAGTAATAACATACCTGAATTTGTCGAGCTTACATCCAAAGCGGATTGCAAAATCTTGATTTTTTCGGCGTTTCGACGAAAGGGTTTCGTAGCAGAAGGAAGCGTGTTTCGGTGAAGATAGCTTGCAGAAGCTTTGTTTATGAGCCCACGATCATACAATAGGATGGTAGTTACGTAAGTAGTAATGTACGTGACTATACGGCACTTTATGGCACATCCAAAAAACAACACTTAATTATTCTGACGTCATCATAAAAAAAGTGCCGTATAATTATTCTAAAAAATATTACGCAACATTGTGACGCAACATTGTGACGCAACATTGTGACGTAACATCTTGTCAAAAATATTATGCAACATTGTGACATCACGCCAGGCGCAAAGCGTAGCGTATTAAAATCGAACTCGAAAGTCTCGCTCTTGACAAAAAGAAATAAAATGAGTAAAAGTAGAAGAAGTTTTAATATTAATATAGATTGTTTTACTGAGAAAGTAAATTGTTCTGAGTGTACTTTTTGTGGTTCTCCAACCGCACTTAGATTGCATCTAAAGGTTAATCATGATAAAAAAATGATTAAAAAGATTACCAATCTAGGTTTTAAATGTTATCAATGTGACTACATGTCAACGCAAAAGGACGCCGTGAAAAAACATTTGAAAAGCGCTCACAGGAAGTAACATGTCAAAAAAAATTTTTGTAACTTTTTAGGTTACAAATTTAAACTTAACTTAGTACCCATATAGTATCATATTGTCAAAGTCATCTATATAAAGTAACATATGAGTTTTAAATGCATAACAGACGAAGGGTTTACCTTAAAAACAATTGCCGAAATAATAAGTATGGTCAGTTACAATGGGTACATTAAAGTCACAGAGTTGGGAATACACATTACAAGTTGTGTACCGCGCGAGCCAGTTAGGCGCGATCGTCTCGCCTCAGGCTCGTCGAAGCTTATTATAAGCATGATGTTTAAACACAACATGTTCAACATGTTTCAAAGTGCGCTTGCGCACTCTTTGATTGTGATAGACACAGCAACTCTAGCATCTCTACTTAAACATATCACAAAATCAAAAACTATAGAGTTAAGTTATTCCGATAAAAAACTTAACATTCTTACAAGGTGTAACAAAAGTTTAAACACCACAAACACAACTCTTAACACATTAACTAGTCAGTGGTACGAAATAGTACCACCAGTTTGTGGGTTGTACAAGAAAGGTGTGCTGGTAAACTCGTATGAGTTTTTTAAAGCATGTAAGGACATAAGTCTTATCGACCAACATATAACTATAGAAGTGATAGGCTTCTTTGAACTTAGACTCACATCTTCGATAAGTGATGTCGTCGTGAAGACTGTGAGACTGAGAGTTAACGAGTCTAATGTCGATGTAACTCAAAAGGGTGGGATCGTGCGCGCGGTGTTTAACGCGGGTAACATTAACAAGATGAGTAAACTTGTAAGCGTGTCAAAGGAAGTGAGGGTGTGCTTACTTGATAACCAACCGATGTTAATCATAGCGTTTACATCTTTAGGTAAGGTGTTAGTGTATGTTAAACCAAGAGACCATAACGAGTTATAAATATATAAATAAAATACACAATGGCACTTAGATTTGGATACTCGAATGACGAACCAAATTACATACACAACCAAAAGCCTCTTAGGGCAGAACCAATGTACTTACTAAAGACTAGTGATTTCCGAGGTTCTTATGATGGATTGGTTAAAGATAGATGGCGCGAGCCTATGGACAGAATGAAAAACTATGGACCCATGTACATCTGGTGTCACAATTGGTTTACGGAAAACTCGGGGATAACTCTTAAAGCTCACCTATTTGACGACGACTCTAATATTACAACACCAATGAGAATATTATATTCTTTATACTGCACAATGTCAGATGGTACAAAAATATCGAGGGACCTCAAAGAAATAAATTTAGCAACTAAACAGATTCCGGGTACAAACTACTTCATGTTGAACGAAGAATTTAGTATTCCAGAAGTTGTCCCGGAGTACAAAACCATGGAACTTATGACTGTAAAATTTAAACAACTTTCTGATGAAACAGGAGGTAACGAGTCAACTCTTCATGTAACCACTCACACTGTTGAGACAAACAATCTTTTTAACCATAAATAAATAAAAATGACACTTAGATTTGGATACTCGAATGACGAACCAAACTACATTCATAACATTCCAAGAGCACCGCGCTCGTTACAATACAACTTCATATACAATTATATCACTACAGCGACAGAAAGGGGGCCAGAATATGTGAGACATGGTTATCCAGGCGCTTATATTTTTGGACAATGGATCACTGAGAGTTCTAAAATAACACTATTGACACATCTTTTTGACACTGATAGTGTTTTGCCTGACGATCTTAAAATTAGATACATTATTAGAATCATAGACACATCCGGAATTGGTACATCTGTAGTTTTAAAAGACATAGACCTAATAACTAAAAAGTGTGGAGATTACATATACATTTTAAACGAGTCGTTTGTGATAAAAGATTTCTATTCTGAGTTTTCAAAAATATCTTTGATGTATATAAAATTTAAACAACTTATCGCAGGCTCGTTTGGTAACGAGTCAAACATAGATGTTGTAGTTGAATACTAGAATACTAGAATAATTTGTAACCTTTTTAGGTTACAAATAAATACACATGGCATTAGCATTTGGTTACACAAAAGATAACCGATACACAACAATCGGTGGTCAACAAGGACCAACTGGTCCGCAAGGACCGCAAGGTCCCGATGGTATACAAGGTGAGATTGGTAATCCTGGTCCTCGTGGTCTAAAAGGTCATAAAGGTGACTCCACAGTTGGTCCAACTGGTCCAAAAGGTGACTCCTCAGTTGGTCCAACTGGTCCAAAAGGTGACTCTGTAACTGGTCCAACTGGTCCAACTGGTCCAAAAGGTGACTCTGTAACTGGTCCAACTGGTCCAAAAGGTGACTCTGTAACTGGTCCAACTGGTCCAACTGGTCCAAAAGGTGACTCTGTAACTGGTCCAACTGGTCCAAAAGGTGACTCTGTAACTGGTCCAACTGGTCCAACTGGTCCAAAAGGTGACTCTGTAACTGGTCCAACTGGTCCAACTGGTCCAAAAGGTGACTCTGTAACTGGTCCAACTGGTCCAAAAGGTGACTCTGTGACTGGTCCAACTGGTCCAAAAGGTGACTCGGTAACTGGTCCAACTGGTCCAAGAGGTTTTACTGGCTTAGAAGGTCCAACTGGTGCTACTGGTAACATTGGTGCTCAGGGTCCCGCTGGTTCTAATAATTTTTTGATAACCTATTTCCATAATAGCGGTAAACATACATACAAATCAGCAAAAAATAACTTATTTTGTACTAGAAATGACAACAAAATTCTTACGGCCATAATATCCACACAAGGAGATTACATACTTAAATACATACTATCCTTGAAACCAACTAAATTTGAATCAGGTAGCCCAGTTATTACCACGACTGACAGTTGGTACTCGACTGATGATGCTGACTATGCAGACCTTGAAACTTGTATCTATGTAGAGAGTGTAATTAAACCAGCGTTTAAAGTTGTAACCCAGGGTGATGTATATAAAACCTTTCCACATGAAATTTACATGGAAGGTATTATTACCCTTGCAAAAGGAGCGACAGTTGAGTTAAAATCTTACACAAATTATTTTGGTGATGATTATAGTTATCTTGTTTACGATATTTATGACACAGTCATGATTTTTACCAGGGTTAGCTAAAAATAAAATAAAAATGAGAACACCATTTAACATGCTTATCACAGGTTCGACAGAGTGTGGTAAGACATACTATCTGTTAAACATGTTGGTTAACGAGTACCGCGGTCACTTCCAATACATATTTTTAATATGCCCAACGTTTGAGTACAACCAGACTTACCAAGATTGGTCGTACAAAGACTCCCCTGGTTTTTACACGATACAATGCGACCAAGACCAAGTCGACACATTTTTAAAATACATATCGGATACATTCAAAAGAGAAAAATTTAACACATCCCAGCGCGCAAACCCTACATAATCACCCGTTTATGTAGTGTTTGCGCCCCTCAGAAATTGGCCACAAACAAAAAAGACACTGTTTTTGTGTCCCTTGGAACTAACCACTTAGACAGACTTAGACAAACTTAGACAACTCGGACGCGACATGCTAGACAAGCTAGACAAACTAGACAAGCTAGACAAGCTAGACGAGCTAGACAAGCTAGACGAGCTAGACAAGCTAGACGAGCGAGCAGAGCGAGGGTTTTAAACCAAAAAATGTTTTAAAACCAAAATGTTACAACCCATAAAAATGTTTTAAAAAATTTAAGACATAAAAATGTTTTAAAAATGTTACAACAAATTTAAGGCACCGAACCGAACCCAAAAGAGTTATTTTTGTGGGTGTGTTATATTTGTAATATAAGTAAAATGGATACATATATTATTAGTTGTCTTGCAAGACTTGTTACCAACCCGGGACTACTTACGCTTGGTTGGCTCTTGTTTGCTTGTTTGTCTGCCTGGCATGGTGGTTAGAGGTCTCGCATGTCTCGCTCGTGCAAGGTCTAAGGTACAAACACGCAAACCTAAAACCAAGTTATGTCTGTGGATATCGCATCCTTAAAACGAATATTCCGAGAACCAAAAGGGAACAAAAAACCAAATGTATATTACAAAATTAGACAAGGAGATCCAGAACAAACAGATGCAACAACGATGGGTCGAAATTTGGACCAGGCATATGTACGAAAGTATTATCCCACCAACAAGAGAGGAGACAAGATATTATATTTACAAAAGTGTCGTTATACCAGACGAGTTCGAGGAAGTCGTGGAAGAAGTGGAAGTGGATGTGTTAAAAACAACCTCCGACTTGTCTAAACTTATGGCAGTCGTAAAACCACAACGACATGTAAAAAACAGTGCGCCAGTACCAAAACCGCGCGCAAGCGCACCCAGAGTTAGGAAAGAAAAACCAGTACCAAAACCGCGCGCAAGCGCACCCAGAGTTAGGAAAGAAAAACCAGTACCAAAACCGAGAACAACAATACCACCACCCATACCTTTAGATTGTAAGACTAATGTGGCCATCCAGTGTATATTAATCTTAATGGATATGGAAAACTCTGTTGTCGAAAGAATCTTAGGAGGAGACATAAGACCTCTTATTGTTAAGAAATTAAAGGGTTATAGTGGCTGTGTAAACACAGAACCACCAAAAAGATATAACCAGTTTTTGTACATTGGTCTCTTAGAGAACGCAATCTATCGAGTTAAGACAATCTTAGAGTTTATGGGTTCCAACCACAATGTAGTCGAAGTCTTGGGTAAAAATGTAAAAACAGAGATAACCAAGAAACTTAAAGACTTCGAGGACACACTGGACAAAAAGAACGAGGAGCTTAGACAAGAGATACAAGACAAAAAAGCACAAAAAGACTTAATTTTGGCTGGGTTACAAAAGACAATGTTTATAACCAAACTTATACCAAAGACTAGGTTAGATTTAATCCCTAACACAAACCCAAAAGCCATGTACTGTATAAGAAACGAAGCAGATGTCTTGGAGGCACTACGACATAACGACGAGATCGAGTTGTCCCCACGAGACAAAGTTAATTACGAGGCGAGCGATAGCGAGAGCGACGATTGGCGAGTGGACCACAACCAAAAACCAGACAGGAAAGACTTAAAAGAACGAAAGTTAGCACCAACATATGGTTCTTGGAACTTACAAGGAATTAATTGCACCTTAGCTTTTGTACAAGCCATAACACCTTGGATAAGAAGAAGACCAGCTCTCGCACATGCACTAGAAGGTGTGTTTAAATATATCCCAGCTTACGACCATGGTGTTGGATATGGGAGCAGTAAAGAGATGTTATGTACAGTTTTTAAAAACAAAAAGCTTAGCCATTACGAGTTATACACAAGTGCTAAGAAATTACTCGAACAACGAGGCTCTAACAATAAGAGTGCTGGCCTTACGATAAGCCAGAGCACTGTTAGTAGGTTAGCTAACAAAGGAGGGAGTACAACATTATTTGGTCGCGGTTACGAAGGTACTATATGTATTAGCTATTACAAAAGTGTACAATGTGGGTAAGTTTGCGCAAGCGGTGTTATGTGTTATGTGTTATGATGTGTTATGTTTTCTAACCTCTTTTGGTTAGAAAAAAAAGAAAACACAATCGTTGTATAGGTTGTGTAAAACATGTTATAACTAAAATGTTAACGGAACAAGAACAAGAACAAGTCCTAAACAAAGTTTGGGTGTCGACCTTACAAAATGTGTTTATTAATGGTTGTAAAAGTGTTAGGTCTCTTAAGAGGATGTTAAGTAAGAAGTTAAAGTCTGGTGGCTATGTTTTTAAGAAGATGTCTTACGAGAAAGGGGATACTAAGTACAACAACACAACACTACATGGTGTTATAACTTTTCTAAACTGTATTAGACCAATGTACAAGGACAAGCCTGGAATGGCCGATGCGTTATGTGTGTTGTTTTCGATGCTCCCAATTTTTAACGTTAAACATAGTATATACAGTGTGGAACGGGAGTCTAAGGAGAGTTTGTTAAAATTGATCTCGCCGCATAACTATATTAGAAACGCATATCTTTACTATGACAGTTTTAGCGTAAAGAAACACCACACCGCGGAAGACGCTCGTAGATATTACCGGTGTCTCAATATAACGTTAGAGGACATAAAAGACAACCTTAAAGACGAAGCTAACAAACAACACTACGATGGAATCGAGACATACAAGAGAATTAGTATTAAGTTCTCGTCCACTCGACCTAAGGTGGTTAAGAGTTGTCCAACATGTTACTCGCACCATATTATAGATCCAAACACTAACGAGTACTTTTGTCTTGTTACAGCTGTACATGCGACACCACCACCAGACACTTATGTTGTGGACCAAAACGCAAGACTAGAGTCTTACTACCCGTGCGTTTACGGGGAGTACTAACAACTAACAAAGAGAAAATCAACCTAACACCACCACACAAACATGTGTGGTTATGTATTAAATGGACAAACGACAACGAAGAAGTAAGTGCCCAACACGAAGCTGTGCTGGACAATATTTAATCGTAACAACACATACAAACATCGGTTGTGGTTTTGGCTGTGCCACTTGTTATTGTACACGACGATATTTCTGTCCTGTGTGCGACAGTGTTGTTAAAGTTTTACCTAGTCGTTACTGCTACGCGAGAGAAATGGACACTAGGTTTTGGTCCTTGGGATGTTATCCAGGGTCTTGTTAAGACACAGCGGACTAAAACACATAGGAGTAAGGAACAAGGTACTAAAAAATAACCAGTAAGTAAACCCAACTTACAAAAGAGATTTCTATTGTAAGTCCAAGAGTTGTACATAACGAAACAAAACAAAAGTTGTACACAACTTGTACAAAGTATGTACAAAGTATGTACAAAGTATGTACAAAAAAAAGGATAGAACTTGTAAAACTTAAACACCGCGCAAGCGCGCGCAAGCGCAACTTGTACAAAAACAAGACAGAACTTGTAAAACTTAAACAGAAAAAAGTTTTTACCTTAACGAAACCCTTAACGAAACAGTTTAACTTTAATGTGTCTAAAAAACATGCAGACACGAACGAAGTGTGTGTGAGACATATATATCGTATATCTCGTCGATGAATTTTTAACGACCTTAACGAAACAGTTTAACAACCTTAACGAAAACCTAACCCAAAACGAGTTGTCTAAAAACCTATATTACATTAAACAAAATGGATCTAAATAACAAGGAACAACCAAGTACAACACAAAAAGTAACAATCCAACCTACCAAACAGTTTGGGGACCATACAAAGTGTAAGCACTGTTGTAATAACCAAACACAACCTACATTTATGGAGGCTTGGAAAATAGTAAACAAAGATCCTCCAAAAATACACAAGCTAACAAAGGAGGAAGAAGAATATTGCGAGTATTGGGAGAAAAACTTAACAAGCACAGGTGGTAAAAATCCTTGTACAAAAAGACCAGTTAAAAAAGATAAAAAGGCTTATTCCTTATGCCTAAAAACTTACAACTCTTACATGTCGTATGTATGGAGTAATACATTGGATAAGTACATTAGCATATTTGACCATGCTGTTAAACAAAAGTATGACGAGGAGTTCGATGTTTATGTTGGGGACCTCCTTAAGTGTAAAAACATCTCTAACGAGGCAAAGTTAATGTTAGAAAGAATAAACTTACCAAACAAAGACGAAGACGAAGACGAATGCACATGTAGCACATGTGAAAACTGGGGCGGTTGTGGTCGTAGTAAAAGATGGGGTACAAGTAGTAAACCATGGAAGCGTTAATAATTAGTACATTCGAAGTCTTCCACAACGAGAGATAGACCAAAACCAAGTCTCTAATACACAAGAAGTATTAGAAACTTTTGTACAGACGAGCGACGCAAGACGAGCGACGCAAGACGAGCGACGCGAGACTAGAGAAGAAACTTTTGTACATAACTTGAGAAATCGCATGTTTTGTGTGTGTGCAAAAAATATAAGAAATAATACAAAACAAAAATATGGGTATTATTTCTTATATTCGTAAGCAAGTTATCGCTACCAAAACAAAAACCAAAACCAAAAAGAAAGAAGAGCAAAAGAAGAGCTCCTTACACACAATGGAGTATTGGGTGCGTTTTGCAGAGGACCAATACAGAAGAGCTAACAGCGAAGCGGAGCGGAGCGACAAACTACAAATGGAACTGGACGATGCCATGGAATTTGAGAAAAAGTACAAGGATGCAAAACTTCGTGTGTGGGAACTTCTTGTAAAAGTAACACAACAATCCATGGACACATTAGACTTGGAGTCTAAAGTTAAAATCCTGGAGACTAACAACTACAACTTAAAGATAGATTTGGAAACCAATGGAGTAAGAAGCGCGATACTTGGGGAGCTCGTAGTGGAACTGGATGCCACAACAAAGGATCTTTCGGATTTAAGAAAAAGTGTTAAATCCAAAAGAGTTAGTGTTGTGTAGGTTAGTGTAAAACGAGTTGTCTAAAAAAATGGCTCTTAAGAAGACAAAAGAATACCCCGCCAAAACGGCGGGGAATCGGGTGGGCAACCCAAATAGAGTTATGTACAAAATACACAGAATTGTGTATGTTTTATGTGTTTGTCCTAAATGTAACATGTTAAAAAACCCATAAAAATGGCTTTTTAACATGTACAAATCGAAAAAAAAACAAAGCTAATACTTTTTAAAAACATAAGATGGCAAAGTATATCTCAGAAAAAGCAATATCAAATTTTGTACAAAGGACTGGTAACCCAGATTACCCAAAGAGGAAGAAATCTAATATGTTATGTGCGATACGGGAGTGGAATGTATTAAACACACAACAAAGGGAGCTAATGCGACTCCCTTTGCGTACATTAAAAATACGAGCAAGATGTGTTGGAGTATGTAGTGTACAAAAGTATAAGAAATGTTCCAAACTAAGTCTTGTGGATAACATCTTGTTACAGGAACTACAAGAAAAAAACAATAACCGCATTGTTTGTACAAGTTGTAACAATCCACTTGCCCTTAACAAAATAAGCAATGGACACCTAACAAATTGCGAGTTGTACAAATCCAACATGCATGCCTGTCCGTTGTGTGGCCATAATTTTTCCAGTTACTACCATATGGAAAGCCATAAAGTTGTGGACCATTAATTTGTGTGTGTGTGTGTGTATGTGTTTGTGTTTGTCTCGCTACGCTCGTGTAATTTGTAACCAAATTAGGTTATAAATTAATGGTTTGTTTTGTACAAGTTTTGTCTTGTTTTGCATAAGTTTTGTCTTGTTTTGTACAAGTCGTGTCGCGTTGCGTTATGTTTTGTACAAGTTATGTACAAGTTATGTACAAGTCGTGTCGCGTTGCGTTATGTTTTGTACAAGTTATGTACAAGTTATGTACAAGTTGTGTCGCGTTGCGTTATGTTTTGTACAAGTTATGTACTAGTTATGTACAAGTTGTGTCGCGTTGCGTTATGTTTTGTACAAGTTATGTACAAGTTATGTACAAGTTGTGTCGCGTTGCGTTATGTTTTGTACAAGTTTTGTACAAGTTATGTACAAGTCGTGTCGCGTTGCGTTATGTTTTGTACAAGTTTTGTACAAGTTATGTACAAGTCGTGTCGCGTTGCGTTATGTTTTGTACAAGTTATGTACAAGTCGTGTTATGTTTTGTACAAGTTTTGTACAAGTTATGTACAAGTCGTGTTATGTTTTGTACAAGTTTTGTACAAGTTATGTACAAGTCGTGTTATGTTTTGTACAAGTTATGTACAAGTCGTGTTATGTTTTGTACAAGTTATGTACAAGTCGTGTTATGTTTTGTACAAGTTATGTACAAGTCGTGTTATGTTTTGTACAAGTTATGTACAACTCTTGTCTTGTTATGTACAAGTTATGTTTTGTTTTGTTTTGTTTTGTACAAGTTATGTTTTGTTTTGTACAAGTTATGTACAAGTTATGTACAACTCTTGTCTTGTTATGTACAACTCTTGTCCAATACCCATAAACGGTGGTGTGGAAAGCGATGGTTGCCATGGACTTGGTTGCAGAGGTACACACAATAGGGGTATATATTTTTGTTACGTTTGGTTCTCTTTTAACAGACCAACAAGAAGTGTTAAGAAACGCCATGGCAAAGGTTGTGTTAAAGAGAACCATATCTTTAACATTATAAATCCAAAGACAGGTAAGTACGAGAGACCAAAAGGTGTCCCTTTTGGTACAAGTGGAGACACATGTGTTAGGAGGTTATTTCTTTAGGTTTTAGTTGTGTGTTTTGGAAGTGTTGTGTGTGTGTGTGTGTGTTATTTTTTTTTTAAAGCCTCGTTTGGTTTTTAAAAAAAACAAAGTGTTTTGTTCTAACTAAAATTATGTTGTTATTTGTATGTACATGTTAAAATATAAGATATAAAATGGACTTGGAGTTGTTTGTAACTAAACTACAAAGTTTTATTTGTGCATACCAAAAAGTTTGGATCTCCTTAGAAAACTATGGTAACCCACAAGCGGATAATACAATAGATGCATTGGATATGGTTTGTAAAAGTTTTTGTAGGGACTTAGAAAGGGATTATAGTGTAGATATCGACTGGGATAGTTTAGAACTACCAATGCGATCGCACAGTTAAATTAAAAGCAAGTGTTGTAAAATGTATTATCTATCGTACATAACGATACCTTATAAGGAGGACATTACCTATTGTAATAAAATGTTGGTTGTCTTACACAAAAACAAACAAACTTTTTGCGAACAGTACCCTAACACATGTTGTGTGTACAATTGGGAAGCTCGACACGAAAGTTGTGCATGTACAGAATTTGTGTACAACCATCGAGAGGAGTGCTTTGGGGACTAAGACCAAACCAAAGTAAACTTCTTAACCTTGTTTAGGTTAAAAAGTTAGTACCTTTGTTTTTAAGTTATGCTGTCTAATCTGGCGCTTTGTCTGCTAGTTTGTCTCGCTAGCGCTCGTCTCGCTCTGCTCGTTTGTGTCTAACGAGACCATATTAACATCCATTTTAATTTTTTTGTTAAGCTTAGTTATACAACCAGTAGTTAAGTCCAAGGACAAAATCACTCGTTCTTTTTTATCGTCCAGCACACCTACACAAACACACTCGTTGTCGTCTGACTTTTTCTTACTAATTGGGATTGTTTTTAGTGGGACTAATTTCCACCAAGCTTTGTTTTCGAAAAGTACAGCGTCGGTGTACTTCCTTCGAGTAATTTTGTTTGTCTTGGTTTTACCAAGTCTTATTCCGATGCCTTGTGTTAGTTTGTCTTGTTGTTCGGCTACACTATCGCCAGCGATGTAATGGACTCCGTTCGCAATAAGAATTAAGTGCTGTTTGTTATGTCTGCGAATGTTGTACTGGCCCGTTGGGTACAAGATGCTGTAAGTCGGGAGATCGATAAGTTCTTTACACTCTTTAAAAACCAACCGATTGTTCTCTGGGACTTCTTGGACTTGCGAGGCGTGTTGTTTTGTTTGGACTAACACACCTGTTAAAACTAATTTTTCTGCGTTGTATGTGTCTTGCGCATTTTGTAAAGCGTCTGGTGGCGGACCTAAAAAACCACGATCTAAAGTTATAACAGAAACCAGTGCATATGATTTTCTATTAAAACAACTACCGGTCCCAGTTCGAGTTAACCTAACATCGAACTTGGAAAAGAATTCGGTCTCGAAATTGCGTGGGAATATGTTGTATAGACTTGTTGTCTTGTTACTCCTTAGACCGTGATACACTTTCATGTTACCCCAATAACACTTATCGTTGTCTGTGGCTATTATGTCTTTACAAAAACCTGGTTTAAATCTGTCGGTAACAAGTTTACTCGCCAAGATCTTTAAAGTTGTACCAACAGGGATTGTAATTAGAGAACACGGTTTGGTTGCAAAGATTTTGTTTATACGATTACGATGTACGATAGCTTTGATCTCTAGTTCGACTTTTTCTTTATGTAATTTTTTCTTAGCTTCGACAATAGTTGTTATAATTTTTAAAGCCTCTTCGACACTTTTTGTTAAAACCTCTTTTTTGGTTAAGGTCTTCCGGTTTTGTAACAAGATCGGTGGATTCCTTGGACGGTTTGCATCTGGCGTGTACAAGGTGTAAAACTCGTAATGTGTTTTAGATTTCTTGTTAGCAGATCTTGTCGAGACATAAGGAGTACACGATGGCTGGCTGGTAAGACCAGCTGTGGTTATTAACTGGTGTGCCTCCTCTTCTGTTGTGTTTTTAGAGTATGTAAACACAGACTTAGCATCTGTAATTCGAGTATGTTCCAACCCAGACTTCTTATCGAAACATGTGGGGACTTTTTGTACGCTGGTGTAATCGAGTTCGACTTTCGTGTTGTATACCTCGTGTGTTTTTTGTGTACCATCTTTGTATAAGCAATCTACAATAGTTTCGGTAGTAGCGCTAATCTTGTAACTTACGATGTCGATCGGAAGACTGGGATCTAATGTAACATTACCAAGCACCCACGGGATCTTTGGTCCCATGTTATTAACACATATTCCAGAGGTTTTAGAAGATATCTCATTGTAATTGTATACAACGATTCCGGTGTCTTTGTCTAAGTTCCGGACCACAAGTGTGTGTTTGTAAGTCTCTGTAAGAGCTTTCCACTTGCACTCGTGTGGTGTGTCCCAAATAAGTTCTTTTGGGAAGAAGTACTCCATATCGAGCATAAAGTCTACGAGATCGTCTATAACACTTGGAGGGCTATCGTCGCCACAGTACAAAGTGGTTTCGAGTCTCGTTAGACCTCTTTGCGTGGACGAGTCTCTGGCATTGGCTAGATGGGTGCCTGTTTGGCAAACCCAGTTCTTCCAGTGGTTACCGATACTTGTTTGCACACCTTTAGATTCTAACATTTGTACCATCTTGTCGTAGATCTTAGGTCTTATTTTTACTTTGTTTAAAGTTTGCAACCAAGACATACAGTTAGCCCCAACATACTCGGCATTGTCTAGTATAATTCCAGTGTCGATGTTATCGACCCTTGGGTTTCCTTGTCCTTGTAAGACGAAACCTATACTTAGAAAGTGTTCTACAACTTCGTCTCGTTTAAAACTACCCTCGTAGTCGATCGTAAAGTCGAAGTCATCTAAGTAAATGTTTCGATCGTTACGAGACTTCTTGTCCTTTAAGACTGGTATTACTTTGTCTAAAGGGATATCGGGGACACCAACTTTAAAAATAAATTTATTGTACTTAAGTTTTTCGTCTGGGCGTCTTTGGAACAGACCATTTGTCATCACCACCTGGTTGGGTTCTTAGAAGCTTAACATCGTTAGTTTTTATGCCGTGTGTTGTTAAGTATCTTCGTATAGCGGAGTTGGCTGTTCCTATTATTTCGGACTTACCCTCTTTCGTTTTTTGGTCTTCTAGAGCTACACGAACATTAACTAAAAACCCATCGCAAAACAAATTAGAAATTTGTTTTAACGGTGTGTTGTTCTTCGAACCATACTTGTTATAGTCGAGATCGCCGCATAAGTTTTTACAGTTGGTTTTAATAATTGCATTGTCTATGTTGTTTAGAATGTAAGTATACTCTTTCGAATTTAGTTTGTTGTACTCGAGTGTTATACTTTCGCAACTTGGAGTTGGAGGTTTGGTGGCTTTTTCGTCGTCTTGGGTTTCGTCGAGTTCCCAAGCACCCACTTGTTTGTCAAGTGCGTCGTGGGCTTGTACAAGGTCTAATAGATCGTTGTTGTCTTCGTTCGAACTTGTCGTAAATAACGACTTTAAATTTAAACTTTCCATTCTTGTCTTTATTATAAGTGTTTTTTTGTAGTGTTTGCGCCAACACATTATCTTTCTATATATGGTTCGGTACCTTAAATTTGTTGTAACATTTTGGTTTTAAAACATTTTTTGGTTTAAAACCCTCGCTCTGCTCGCTCGTCTAGCTTGTCTAGCTCGTCTAGCTTGTCTAGCTCGTCTAGCTTGTCTAGCTCGTCTAGCTTGTCTAGTTTGTCTAGCTTGTCTAGCATGTCGCGTCCGAGTTGTCTAAGTTTGTCTAAGTCTGTCTAAGTGGTTAGTTCCAAGGGACACAAAAACAGTGTCTTTTTTGTTTGTGGCCAATTTCTGAGGGGCGCAAACACTACATAAACGGGTGATTATGTAGGGTTTGCGCGCTGGGATGTGTTAAATTTTTCTCTTTTGATTCAAATTTAGTTGGTTTCAAGGATAGTATGTATTTAAGTATGTAATCTCCTTGTGTGGATATTATGGCCGTAAGAATTTTGTTGTCATTTCTAGTACAAAATAAGTTATTTTTTGCTGATTTGTATGTATGTTTACCGCTATTATGGAAATAGGTTATCAAAAAATTATTAGAACCAGCGGGACCCTGAGCACCAATGTTACCAGTAGCACCAGTTGGACCTTCTAAGCCAGTAAAACCTCTTGGACCAGTTGGACCAGTTACCGAGTCACCTTTTGGACCAGTTGGACCAGTCACAGAGTCACCTTTTGGACCAGTTGGACCAGTTACCGAGTCACCTTTTGGACCAGTTGGACCAGTCACAGAGTCACCTTTTGGACCAGTTGGACCAGTTACAGAGTCACCTTTTGGACCAGTTGGACCAGTTGGACCAGTTACAGAGTCACCTTTTGGACCAGTTGGACCAGTTGGACCAGTTACAGAGTCACCTTTTGGACCAGTTGGACCAGTTACCGAGTCACCTTTTGGACCAGTTGGACCAGTTGGACCAACTGTGGAGTCACCTTTATGACCTTTTAGACCACGAGGACCAGGATTACCAATCTCACCTTGTATACCATCGGGACCTTGCGGTCCTTGCGGACCAGTTGGTCCTTGTTGACCACCGATTGTTGTGTATCGGTTATCTTTTGTGTAACCAAATGCTAATGCCATGTGTATTTATTTGTAACCTAAAAAGGTTACAAATTATTCTAGTATTCTAGTATTCAACTACAACATCTATGTTTGACTCGTTACCAAACGAGCCTGCGCTAAGTTGTTTAAATTTTATATACATCAAAGATATTTTTGAAAACTCAGAATAGAAATCTTTTATCACAAACGACTCGTTTAAAATGTATATGTAATCTCCACACTTTTTAGTTATTAGGTCTATGTCTTTTAAAACTACAGATGTACCAATTCCGGATGTGTCTATGATTCTAATAATGTATCTAATTTTAAGATCGTAAGGCAAAACACTATCAGTGTCAAAAAGATGTGTCAATAGTGTTATTTTAGAACTCTCAGTGATCCATTGTCCAAAAATATAAGCGCCTGGATAACCAGGTCTCACATATTCTGGCCCCCTTTCTGTCGCTGTAGTGATATAATTGTATATGAAGTTGTATTGTAACGAGCGCGGTGCTCTTGGAATGTTATGAATGTAGTTTGGTTCGTCATTCGAGTATCCAAATCTAAGTGTCATTTTTATTTATTTATGGTTAAAAAGATTGTTTGTCTCAACAGTGTGAGTGGTTACATGAAGAGTTGACTCGTTACCTCCTGTTTCATCAGAAAGTTGTTTAAATTTTACAGTCATAAGTTCCATGGTTTTGTACTCCGGGACAACTTCTGGAATACTAAATTCTTCGTTCAACATGAAGTAGTTTGTACCCGGAATCTGTTTAGTTGCTAAATTTATTTCTTTGAGGTCCCTCGATATTTTTGTACCATCTGACATTGTGCAGTATAAAGAATATAATATTCTCATTGGTGTTGTAATATTAGAGTCGTCGTCAAATAGGTGAGCTTTAAGAGTTATCCCCGAGTTTTCCGTAAACCAATTGTGACACCAGATGTACATGGGTCCATAGTTTTTCATTCTGTCCATAGGCTCGCGCCATCTATCTTTAACCAATCCATCATAAGAACCTCGGAAATCACTAGTCTTTAGTAAGTACATTGGTTCTGCCCTAAGAGGCTTTTGGTTGTGGATGAAGTTTGGTTCGTCATTCGAGTATCCAAATCTAAGTGCCATTGTGTATTTTATTTATATATTTATAACTCGTTATGGTCTCTTGGTTTAACATACACTAACACCTTACCTAAAGATGTAAACGCTATGATTAACATCGGTTGGTTATCAAGTAAGCACACCCTCACTTCCTTTGACACGCTTACAAGTTTACTCATCTTGTTAATGTTACCCGCGTTAAACACCGCGCGCACGATCCCACCCTTTTGAGTTACATCGACATTAGACTCGTTAACTCTCAGTCTCACAGTCTTCACGACGACATCACTTATCGAAGATGTGAGTCTAAGTTCAAAGAAGCCTATCACTTCTATAGTTATATGTTGGTCGATAAGACTTATGTCCTTACATGCTTTAAAAAACTCATACGAGTTTACCAGCACACCTTTCTTGTACAACCCACAAACTGGTGGTACTATTTCGTACCACTGACTAGTTAATGTGTTAAGAGTTGTGTTTGTGGTGTTTAAATTTTTGTTACACCTTGTAAGAATGTTAAGTTTTTTATCGGAATAACTTAACTCTATAGTTTTTGATTTTGTGATATGTTTAAGTAGAGATGCTAGAGTTGCTGTGTCTATCACAATCAAAGAGTGCGCAAGCGCGCTTTGAAACATGTTGAACATGTTGTGTTTAAACATCATGCTTATCATAAGCTTCGACGAGCCTAAGACGAGACGATCGCGCCTAACGGCGTCTGGTGCGCGCGGTACACAGCTAGTAATATGTATTCCCAACTCTGTGACTTTAATGTACCCATTGTAACTGACCATGCTTATTATTTCGGCAATGGTTTTTAAGGTAAACCCTTCGTCTGTTATGCATTTAAAACTCATATGTTACTTTATATAGATGACTTTGACAATATGAGTTTTATATATCGTTGCACCATTTTAAACAAACTTATTTTTCAAGAGCGAGACTTTCGAGTTCGATTTTAATACGCTACGCGCGATCGCTCTCCTCCCTTCTCGCTACGCTCGTCGGTCGTCGTACGCTCGTCGTTTGCGCCTGGCGTGATGTCACAATGTTGCATAATATTTTTGACAAGATGTTACGTCACAATGTTGCGTCACAATGTTGCGTCACAATGTTGCGTAATATTTTTTAGAATAATTATACGGCACTTTTTTTATGATGACGTCAGAATAATTAAGTGTTGTTTTTTGGATGTGCCATAAAGTGCCGTATAGTCACGTACATTACTACTTACGTAGAACGTCATATAAGGTCAATTGAATTGGATTGTCTCATTTAGCCCCGCTGTCTCATTTTGCCCCTCATTACCCTACAGTTTTTTGTGAAGGAAACGCGGGGACCATTGGCCTTAAAATTGAGTTTTGAAGACTGTAAAATAGGACTTTTGGGCGATAAAAAGCACATGTAGTATCGCGTAACTTTTAATGTAAACAAAGCGCGAAAGTTCGTACAAGCTTGCAATGTTCAAATATGGCGGCGTATGTAAATTAGCATAATTATTCGTTTTCATTGTTTTGAAACTCATTGACATGCATTGTTAATGCCCGTACAGGCGAGCAAGTTATCCTTGGCGAGTTTATTTGTTTGTGTGTACGGCAAACAAGTTTTAATCGGCGATCAATTTTTCCATGACAAGTTCTACGAACCCGCATATAACGATACAAATTAATATTTCATTCATGTATACCGTTTATATATAGAGCCTGAAGAATGAGTGTGTTGTGGCGTGTAGTGCGCATTTCTTTGTCAAGACTTCTTGTCGGCCATACACATGAACAATTTTCCTTGTTCAAAAGCTGGAATGACTACACGAACAAATAACACTTCTTGTCAAAGAAAGGCTTGTCTGAAAGAAAACCGCTTGCGCGCTCGTCTGCACGGGGCTTTAATTACACGGTATATAGTCATCCTGGATGGAAAACATTAAAAAAGTTGATGATTATGAATCGTCTGTCTGAAAAGTTTTCATTAATTTTCAATTTGTAAATTTGAATTTGGTACATGAAAGAGGTCACATATTAAAGTTATTCATGCATGCAAAGTACATAATTATCCAATTATTTAAATATCAAATTTAATACGTGTTTCATGATTATTAGTTGTTATTTTAGTACGTAACGCGAGAGCGTGACATATATAATATAAATAAAACTTTTTCAGTCACTTTGAAAATATATTTTAGATAGAGTAGAGAAAACAGGTCATCCGACTTTTCGTCGTGTTGTTTCGTACATACACTGGCACCAATAAGCATATGAAGAGTTAACGTGTTTCAGAATAAAACTGATTATGCCTGCGGAAATATGTGCTTTAGCTTTATCATTTAGCTTTACCCTGCTTGGTAAAAACGCTTACAGAATAAAGAATGGTAGTATCATCATGAAAGTGAAGAAATTGAAAAAGACAAAATGTTGGGCGCTGACGTCATATGTAAGATCCGACTTTTCATCACACCATAGACTATCCAGAAGACAGGGACTGGAACCGCTGGGCAACCAGCTTTAATCAGAACAAAAAAAGTGAATCCTAAAATTTGGCCTATTTAAATCCCAGTGCATCTCATTAATATTGATTTTGTATGTGCTCTTAAGCACAGAGTTATTGCCAAGGTAAGTACGTTTTTATTTTCCATTTTGACTATAAATGTTAATCATAATTCCATTAATCGTTTTGTCGTAGCATATACATCAAAATCAGTGGCGCACGTAAAAAGCATCCGTACACAAGTGGTTTCCTTTCAAACCCTGGAACTTGACAAGAAGGCTATCATTTGTCTTTTACATAGGCGTACGGGACGTGGGGGCAGGGGGGCACCTGCCCCCCCAAAAATTTGGAGATTCAAGTAATTCGGGCAAATGTTTCATGAATATTCGGGCAAAATAGATTTATTTAGTCTGAACTTAAAAAAAACCCATAATTTTATAATTTACAGCACTGTTTATTTATCTGGTTTGCGTCTTTTTAAAAATATTATGGTTTCTAAGATAAATATGCGGGTTTTGGACTTAAGAAGATATGGTAGAGTTAAGAGTTTCCGGGAAAATTTTTAAACCCTTCCCTCCCCATCTCCCCCATCCCCGTCGACAAACAAATAGATACTTGATCAAGATGTTGTTATCGAAATTAGGGCAATTTGGCTAAGCTTTAAAATTCGGGCAAAATTTTGGCTGCCCCCCCCCCCCAAAGAAAGTTGTGCCCGTACGCCTATGGTCTTTTACAACATATATTTATCATCTCATATGCAATGTTAATGCAAATAGGTATGTTACAACTTTGTGCGATATGCCAATCTCGTACAAACGAGGTTTTTTGACGCCTCTGTTTGCGCGACTACGAAAGGATTGCAATTTATGTTGTCCTCACTTCAAACCCTGTATAATTTCACTTTATATATATCTCAGGACTTACATTTACATATTTTAAACAAGAATAAAAATGTCGATGCAACTGTCGACTTTTCAAACTTTTTGATTCAAACCATTGAATGCATGCGTTCCCTTTTTGACTACAAAAATGTCACTATTGTACACACTTACTTCAAACCCTGTAACTTCATTTTAAATATATTTCAGGGTTTCTCATCTATATATATTTAACAAAAATAAAAATGTGAATACAGCTATCGCTATTTCAAACTCTCCTGGGTCTAACAAAACAATAAATCACTTTTGAGGGCATGCGTATTATTTTGAAATACACTAAAAGCTTGCCATTGTTGTTCTTTCTTTACAAACCTACTTCAAACCCTGTAACTTCACTTTAAGTATATTTCAGGGTTTCCAATCTATATATAATGAACAAAAATATAAATGTCAATGCAGCTATCGCTTTTTTAAACTTCTATTGACTTTAACAAAGCAAAAAATCACCTTTGGGTGCATGTGTATTATTTTGAACTACAAAAACTCGCCATTGTTGTTGTCGCTGTGCACACCTATTTCAAACCCTGCAACTTTACTTTGAATATATTTCAGGGTTTTCCATTTATATATATTGACCAAAAATATAAATGTCAATGCAGCTATTGCCTTTTCAAACTTCTATTGGTATTACCAAAGCCAAATATCACCTTTGAATGCATGCGTATTATTTCGAACTACAAAAACACTCGCCATTGACATTGTTGTTCTACAGGCCGTATCACGGACAGCACGCGCAAAACAATGGCGTTTCCAGTCCCTGTCTTCTGGATAGTCTATGATTACACTCGATAAAGACACTAGATTGCATTGTGAAAACGTTGGGTCGTGAATGCAATTTGTTCAGTCAGGAGTTGCATTCCCTTATACCTCAGGTTTGGTTTTGTTTTGTTAAATTTATTGAGTGCTCGTGAAACCAATCTCATCATTTACAACAAATATGACATATTACTATTACATTTTATGTACATTTTTTACGTGAGTAACCCACAAACGGGGAATTACAGAATTGTGCCACTCATTATAACACTCATAGCATGCTGACGTACTCTTTGAATTCTATTTAGTTACTATTCTTATTGTTGTAGATAGCTCATAGCTCTTAGTCTCACCTGTAACTTAAACACTAGGCATATTTTTATTGACTTTTAACGTTAACTTTAATGTAATGTGATGGAATTAGTTTTTTACGACTCATATTTATATAATTATGTAAATTTCTAAATATAGGACCTCTCTGAAAATCACTTTACGTGAGAGAGTTTCCTATTGAAATATTGTCATAAATAAAAGTTCTCTGAAGGTTGGGAAAGTTCCGAGTATTTGGAAAAGAGCTAATGTGATACCCAGTCCAAAAGAAAGTCCAATAAATTCCTGTTCCCAACTCATGCAGACCCATCTCATTAACAGACATTATTATGCGTCTTTTTGAGAAATGCGTATACAAGAGTGAAGTCGCTGAGGTAGTGTATAATTACATTGAACCTGATCAGTTTGCTTACGAAAAGGGGCATAATTTGAAAGCCAATAAAAAGCCAACACACGTGGTTAAAGAAACTTGATGATGGTGCTAAATCAGTTAGGGTATTCTCATTTGACCTTAGTAAAGCCTTTGACAGTGTCCCACACGACATCTTGTTTAATAAAATCAGGAAAACTCCCCTCAATCCATATATTATAAACTGGATGATTGACTTTCTAAGTAACCAAAAGCAGAGAGTGAAAGTTGATGGCATAACAACGGAATTCTTAGACATTAATCGAGGTGTACCTCAAGGGACTGTACTTGGGCTTTTAATGTTCTCAATAATGATTAATGACATATATTAAAGCAGTGAATCGCATTAATGAATTATCTAAATTTCCTGATGATATTACAATAGTTGCACCGGTCTACGATGATGAAGATTCGTCTCAGGCAGAAGTGGAAAATATTGAATTATGGTCAAACGAAAACAGAATGTCTTTGAATAAAAAAATGAAATGGTTATTCTTGGGAAAATGTCTGTACCTCTACCAAATGGCATCCCATCTATATCACGGAAGGCTTGGCTTAAAATACTAGGCGTAACGGTTGAAGAAATACCTGGTAAATGGGATATTCACTTCGAGGAAATGTGGAAAAAAGCAAGTGAACGAATGTATATCCTAAGAGTTTGTAAATACTATGGGCTCTCAACGCAACAACTGGATCTTCTGTTCCATATCTCTTTTTACCTTCGCAGTTAAAATTTGGGGAGGGGCATCCTACAATAAATACATAATTCAGATTGGTAAGTTTATCAACCGTGCCCATAGAAACGGATATACAAGTAATCGATCGGATTTCAGAGCAATAATAACTTATAGGGATAAGAAATTATGGACAAAAATTACAAACGATGAGAAAAACGCTTCGTACAATCTTCTACCAAATAAGTTAAACCGAATCTTAAGACAGAGAGGACATGATTTTGAACTACCAATTGTGAAAACTGAGAGATTTAAAAATTGTAAATAGATGTCTTTTTAAGCTTATATAATTAGATTATAGTCTTAACCTTAGTATAGTGTAATATTTTAAATATAAAAAATTGATGTAAATAATTTTATTATGTCCATCTAACTTCAAAACTTGTAAACTCAGACGTTTGTTTTGAGTACTTAATAAAGTCGCAATAGTGCAACAACAAAGTATTAACCGGGTAACTTATATAATTATACATGATGGCAAAATGAAAATTTTGTATAGAAGTAAAGGTAGTCTCAACCAGATATGTCCAAGATTGTAGCCACAGTCCAAAATTGCAAAAGATTTTGAGCAAGCTACAAGAAGGGTGTTATATATGCCCCCATCTTCCAAGTACTTAATCACTGGTAGAAATCAACAGGGGTATGTCAAGTATGAAGCTTAAAGGTTGTTCAACCAGGCTTACTAGTACGAAGATCTGTCATTTATTTATTCTGTATATTTTCAAGATGGTATTCCTATTGGAATGGGGCCAGCCTGGCTCACAGAGTGCCTACATGAGTGACAATATCTTATGGTCACGGATTGTGCTTGCCTTGTATGAGGAATATGATAAACTCACATGGCAAGCCAGGCTTGCTCACTTTGCCGGGTATATCTGGCTCATAAGAACAGTCCATTAAAAGATTGAACTGCAGGCCTGATCTAACTTTTTGACAAAAATTGTGTTTGTACTTCAAATGAAGTTTATTACTATACTATATGGCTCATAATAATGTAATGGAACCAATTTTCAGTTCATAACTTTAACTGGACTTTACTTTTAGACTGGACTTTTAATAGTACCCAAAATTTCACGCATTGTCTCGGCTTGGACGAACTTACGAGCGCAAAACGGCTTAATTTTGATGGTAGAAAGACAAGGATCAACCCGTATAATTCAAGATTTTCCATAGTGACAGTGCCAAAGCACAAAGGAGAACAATATACTTAATTTATACTTTATAATTGCAACATTTTCTTCGATATAAAACACTCTTCACCGCTCCACATCGACTGTTTTGATTACAATATTTTCTTTAAACAATTTACATCTTTTCCTGATTTCAAATTTAATTAATATATTGTAATATAATGATAAGATATAAAAGATTTATAATGTAATGTAACGTAACGTAATGTCCTATAGGCCTATATACCTCATGTATATAATATAGCCTTTTCAAGTATACTGAAAGTTTAAATTTTGATATACCCATAGATATATAAATGTTATAAATAGACCTAATTCTTGTAAGTTTTATGAGGGCCACCCTCTTTAAATAAGTGTCACCCTCTTTAAATAAAGTTTCTATCTATCTATCTATATCTATCTATTTATACTCCTCTTGCAACGTAGTACGAAGAACATTACGATTTGCTGCCAAAAACGATATATTTTCATGATTTATATACGAAACAAATAGAATTTGTTTGAGTTTCGCGAACGCATATTTATAAAGTTCGAATATCCTTGTGTTTTATGCATTTTGATGGCGTTACGGAGCAACTTTGCAAAGTTACACGCCAAAGACTTAAGAAATTTCTTGAGTGTAAGTGAGAAATGTCAACAAGCTGAAATAGCTAAGAAATTGTACGAGAACATCGATGACGGATTTGTCAAATATTCATTCATGGAGAAGAACCCTGACAGCTTTAACTTAGAATGGTACCATCAAATGAAATGCTGGAAGAGATTTTGTGATGAAGAGAAGATCCGTAGCCAGCAGAGAAAAGAAGAAAAAGGAAAAGGAACTAGCTCTAAAACTGTAACTTCTACTAAAGAACAGTGGCATAGCCAGACTTGAAGTTTCTGGTGGGCATATATCGAACGCCAATGGAATGCGCCTTTCTAGGGGGTTCCCGGCATGCTCCCCTGGGAAAATTTTGAAATATAGAGTCCCTCACATGGGTAATCATCGTTCACAAGGGCAGTCCTTCAGCCTATTGGGGGGGGGGGGGGGCTGAGCCACTGCCGAAGAACCACATGTGGAAGTGGAGCCAATAGAACCAAGGCGAAAAATTACTCGTCAATCAGTCGCAGAAGCTAATAAGACCCTGTCTAAAAGAAACGAGCATGTACTCCCAGAGATATGTATTATTTGTGGAAGAGACACCGCTTGGTTCTCACTAGACAAGGTATGGTCATTTTGATAGGTATAATACTAGCGCAATGTGCACAACATTCTCGGGTTTGGTTTTAAAATATCTTGAATTGTGATCAGTTAAGTTTATTTAGGGTAAAGTAGTTTCTACTGCTACAAACATCCAACCTTGTTATTAGCAGATATTTAGTTTAACAATTTTGTTTCTCACCGGGTAACTAAGAAGAGAAGAAGAACTCCACTCATGTTGGCAGAAACAATTGATGCTGGTCTTCTATGTACAGCTGCCGAGAGAAAGAATGATGAACAGATAGTCGTGCAAATCCGAGGGAGAGACTGTTTGGTACTGCAATTATACAAAATTTCTCACCAGAGAGAGACGAAGAAGCAATCGGAGAATGAAAGATCTACATCAGTGTACAAGAAGTCTTATGATGTCTTCTGTAAGAAAGTAATCGAGATGGAGGTCGTCATCGGAAATAAGCAAATAAAGTATATGAAAGATTTGCTGGAGAAATTTTTTATCATTGCTAAGGACACCGAGAATGTGGATGCATCTAAATATTGAGCTTTTAAACTCAAGCAACGACTGATGAAAAGTTATCCCCCAACTTGTGTTCTGTGTACCGAAAATGAGAAATGTTAGTGAGATTGTATATGTGGAAAATGTGGATTCTTCTGAATTGGTTGAGGAACATATGTCAAATAAGTCTGAAAACAACGATGAAGACCTTGATGAAGAGAACTGTACAATTGATGATGATGATCTGAATTCCAACACAGAAACTGAGGGAAATTCTAAATCGTTCCTTGTTATTCTAGATAGTGGGTAAATACCAACTTATGTCACAATATAATATATGTAATAGTTCAAATACGAGAAGTAGAACTTTACCAGACAAAAACCATGAATACATGCAATCTCGTTTTGAGCGTATAGGCCCTTGGCCAGGATCCAATAAGTGGGATTTTATTGCACATCTGGGCTCAAGGATGAAAACATTTATTTCAATTTTAGATAGTTATGATGAAATTATGGAATTTATATTTCCTCCAAATTTATCTTTTTTATGATGAATTTCGATTTGGTGCCTGGAATTTCGGTAAAGGTCCTTCACTGGTGCAGTCCGGCTACGTCGGTTGGAACAGATGGTTGGAAAAGATGGTTGGAACGAACGGAAAAGTTGGTCCAAATCCATTGAATATAATTAAGAGATGGATGAAACGCACAATTTAAGAAGCGCCAAACATATCTTGCATAGTTATTCAATAATACATTAAAGATTCAATCAGAGGTTTTCCTAGGAGTTTATATAAATATCCCAAACTGGGAAACATTGTTGCGCAAAGATATTTGTAATATTATTTGTCTTACCAATGTTTCGGTATGTCGTATTGTCGGCAAAACGAGAAAGGGTGTTTCATCAAATATTTCTGAATTTGTATAGGAAATAGCACGGTTCGAGAAGTATTAATGAAAAATTGCACGCGTGTTTGGCGAAACTTCGAGAACAAGTGCTATTTCGTATTAATATTATTATTAACAATTTTTACTCAATTTTTACCCAATTTTACTCAATTGACGTTGCTCAATTTTTACTAGGGGTATTTGGGAGAAAATACCACATGTGGTATTTTCTCCCAAATACCCATAGTAAAAAGAATTAAGAGAAAATTTTGATGTTCTTAGCCAATCAGAAACGAGGAAAATTGTTAATAATGATATTAGGTAGGAAATATTTTTGCTTTCTGGGAAGCAAATTTTGTTTCTGCAATAAAAGTCAAATGTTTTCAGATGTGGGAGACAGGGAAAAATTTGAGCAAACATTGAAAATCACGAATATTTCCGCGGCAATGTTTCTTACGTTTGGCCAATGCTTTAGTTTAGCAAAATATTTAATTCGTTCCTCGATCGTGTGAATTGTATGTATATTTATATATTCTCCGTCCTGTTTGATACCGGTGGATTTTTTACCTCACATAAATTTGTATTGAATTAGGATGTTAATAAGTAGAATTAAACATTAAAACGGTATTTTGAAACAATAGCTAATGAATTGACGTGATTTAGCATATGAGCAAGCAAAATGTACAATGTGTTTTAAACAATATTTAATGTGTGTGCATTTATTCGATAATATTACAAGGTTTGATCTCTATTCCGTGATTTTATTTTGTTGTTTTTACGGGGGAAATCGGGGAAAACCCACAGGGAAAATCCATTTTTCCTGTCTGCGCGTGCGCAGTGCGAGTTTGGCTGACATGCGCATGCGTATTTGCTACCAAAAGAATGGCGGTTCGAATATTTCGAAGCGCGAAAATAGCAAACTTTGGAGGGATTTTTCCCAAATTGTGCACCTGTTTAGCTTGGGGAGCAACGGATTCTGATAAAATAAGTTTTTATCTATTGATTCATGTGAAAATTACGTAGTTCCACGAGGGGTGCAACGGAATTGCATCTTTTGGATGCTCATCCTACGGCCTAGTACCTCTGAGTCGGATTATCCCAGAGCCTCCGTTCCTTCCCCCGAAGGATCGCGAGCTCGGGGTACGAGATTGCCATCTATCATAAGATGGATTCGTGCTCTCTCCTCCGCAGAGGCTATTTATTTAATTTTTTTATGATTCAGAAGCGCTAGAGCGTAATTGAACATCAAGTGTGATAACCGCGGGCGGCGAAGGGTCTTCATTCAACCGATTTTCAGCGGTTTCCTCATTATATTACCATTTAGCGCGTTTTTTTTTATTACCATCTAGCGCATTCTTTTATTTATTATCCAATATTAGCGTATCCTTTTATATTTTTTTATCCAAGCCTCTGCGAAGGAGAGAGGGATTCGTGCCTTTGTGACGGGAAGGAAACGATGCGTTCGCATTCACAAGTCCTCGTTTAAATATCCGAATGGTGGTATACCCCAAGGAACCAGACTAGGACCCATCCAATTCGCTGACTGGTAAACAGTTTACTTCGGGATTGGATTTTCAAAAAAAAAATTTGTCGATGAATTGAAAAAATTCATCAGGATCATGCATGTGACCGTGATTTTGGTCTCTGTTTGATGTCTGGAGGGATTTTATTATTCGACCTCTGTTAAAGGCGTGATTTCATTATATGTGGGCAATTCTAGTCGCAGCAAATTATATTTAACGAAGATATAGTGAAACATTGCAGTATATTTGAAGTTTCATGATACAAGTATCATTTAATTACTCGGTCTTATTTCTTTGATGAAGTGTTTATTCACACTTCTGGCTGCATCACTGCGGCTTTATGAGAGGTTCCAAAGCAAATTCAGTTGTTGCAATCCAGTTGTTGATTGAAGTCAGACGCCAGCGTTGAGCAGTAACAGGCTTTGACAGAGGATAACTAATAATCTCTGTTCCCGCCTGCTTTGGTAAAGTAAGAACCTATAAAATTAACAAAATGTATTAGAGAAGTGCTTTTTGATAGGAATTAAGTTAATTAAGTTAATTAATTAAGTTTACCAATTGCAGCGATGAGGTTTGCTCGCTACTCTTGTTTAAGGGGGTACACTACAAAATTTTAAAGGAAAATCCTATTTTTGAAATTAGCCATATTATGCATCGTTAATGATCCATTTTTCGTTTTCTGGTGTTAATTTTTCTATTTGTTTGGCGGAAAATGGGTAAATAGGGGAAAATAGCAGCTTGTTTGAAATTTTGTCCCGTAGTAACCACCATAGCAACGACATCCACCTACCCCCCCCCCCCCCACCCCTAGCTATATAGTGAATTTAAACGATTTTATTTCAAATTACACCAAGTACAAGTAGGTTATATTTAGGCGGGAGAGGCGTTATAATGGCGTGAAAGTAAATTGTGTTCACGCTATATATTTTGTATAATTACGGTTCCACTTCAAGGCTTTGACTGATTGAGGACATCCTGTAAAGTCCGACGAAAGTCGATCTGCCATAACCTTTCAAAGAACCGAAGGGTTAAACATTGCTGTCTTTTTAAAGACGGCAACGGCGGAGGTCACAGCTGGGAACCAAACTTAGATGTTGAAATAGTACCTGTTAAACATTTTTCAAAAAATCTAGCATGGCATTTTCATGATATATATGCCTACCTCTCCCGTTTAGGATATGTTTGGCTATGTGACTTCGACCCCGAATTAGTCAACGTATATTTTGTTAGCATATGAAAATATAGGGGAGCTCCATGTCCAATTTTTCATTTGTGCTTATAAATATAAGTAGCTTTTATTCAGTTTTCAATTTTGACCTAATTAGCAGTACGCTAAAAACGATATCCCCTAAAGTAATGAACCAAATGACTTCAAATTTTCAGTGAAGCTTTGTGTATACCTTATCTATCCTGTGAACTAGGATTTTGGAAATTGGCTAAATCTGTGATGTACAATCATTATTTTTCTGACCGAAACGACATAAAAATATATGCGACATCAACTCCTTCAGAAAAAAATAACTAAAACTCAATATTTTTTAAAGATCCTAGTTCACAGCATACACGTCATATATTTGTTTCTATTTTTACCATTTTTGAAGATTTGTCATGTTTGGTTGTCTTGTAATCGTTTTTATCAAGACACCATTCTTTGACTGCTGAGGGTAATTATATTGGTAACCATGGCAATCATAATTTTGAAAACTGTGTCATTGGTCATCATTTGATCAGAGGAATAGTTCTGGGCAAAAAAATTATTGAAATAGCCATTTTTAAGAAAATAATAATTTGTTGTGGTGTACCACCTTAAGTAAATGAATGCGATCCTGAATCTTCAACTGAACAAATTACATTCACGGCCCAACGTTTCGACATCCCAGTCCAGTGCTTCCTCAGGGGTGATCTAAAATCGCAACATAGCTCTGTCATACCTGAGGGATGACGTAATCGGCCGACTAAGTGGAGGTACTGAGGATCATCTTGTGGAAAATAGCTTTTTAATTACTTTCGATTTTAGATCAGCACTAATAAGAAACTAGACTGACTGGAATGTGGAGACGTTGAGTTGTGAATGAAATTTCCTTGGGGATTGCACTTTTGTATACAGATTCGCGTCAAACGGTAACATTATTATTTTAGTATATTTAAGATAACGATAACGATATCTGATAAAGATATTACAGGTTATTTCCTTTGCCCTATGACTTCTTGTTTATTATATAGCCTACTTCAAGTGTTAAATTATTTCCAAATAGTGTCTCAAACCGTCGTTACAATCATTGTTGCAAAATGCACAAAAGCGTACGGTTGGGTAGCGCCTAAATGGTCAAATTAAATCCTAAAGGGTGAAACTGAATTTTCATGAAAATTAAGCCATTCAACATATCGCACCTTCAATGCTTTGTACACATTTTCAGGCCTTACATTAGAAAATCTTTTTATGAACTGCAATATTCAGTTGAATATTTATATATACTTGTGTATCAGGTTAGCATTTGCTTGTGCATACTTATAGAGATGAGAATAATATAACAATTAGATAACTTAGACTTACTCATTCAGTAACTTATCCGACGATTTTTTTTACCATTATATTAGTTTTGGAAATAGCCTCCTCCGCAGGCATCTCTATTCGTATTAGAGATGCATGCCTGCGGAGGAGGCTATATTGGGAAAATGCTTTTATAATAAAAAAATTTAATAAGGTTGATAAATTGTTTGGCAGATCTATACTTTACAATTGGGTGTGGCTTAAAATAGAAGTCAACATACTGTCGTCCAAATGAGGTTATCGGTGAAAAATTGAAGATTAATATCGCCATAGGCGCCAGATCTTGAATGACCCCAAGCGGGAATGAATCCTCCAGCAATTTTTACATTTTTAACATACACTGGACGTATGTATGTTGCCTGGATCCAATTCCCAGCACTTGCAGTTTTACTTCCATATCCGCCTGTGTCTGATCTGCCATCAGTTAGAGCTTTTGATGTGACGTGATAGAGTTTGTTGTAATATCCACTTTCTGACACATAATAATCATTGAGCAAATGTATGAGAAGGTCGTTGTCAATTCCCTATAAAACAAAAGTTATAACGAACGAGCCCTTATTTCACAAGAGACTTTTGAGAGGACAGCCTTAAAACATGTGAATCATTACTTTCCAGGAAATCTTGACGCGACTCGATCTTTATAGGTATATTTTTTCATTGCCGGTGATCGTCTGAACATACAATGTATTGAAAATTGTTAATGTCATTTTGAAACTACGCGCTGCGAAAACATTCTTTCTTTGGAGTAAACTGTTTGTTAAATGACGGACTTTAGCAGCTTATATATTGGGGCTATGCCATTGACCGTTTCGGGACGAGGAATTTACAAATTAACGTACTATAATGCACGAGAACAAAAGCTATTTCAACCACTGTAATTCGGTCCTCGTGAAGATCGAAAAGTTGAATTAAAGTTGCTCATTTTGATAAATCTACAGATCTATCTTCCTTTGATAGAGTGCATGCATGGATGGCTAATTGCTGGCATGAATTTTAGGATGGGGGTTGAAGAGAATTAATGAGAGTTGCAACTCCTATTTTGGGATATTTAAGTGCACGGAATGTTACTCCAAATTTGTTTTACTGTGTTGCGTTTTGTAGTGGATGCTAATTATTTCATGGCACGCTATATTCCTCATGCGAAAGTACAAAATTGTACCATGTAGAAAATGTTATAAAGCCAGTGCCAAAGGTGAACCTGAATGTGTCATCTAACCTTTTTGCAGAGCCCTATTTTAATTTATTAAGAACTGCCCGAAATGCCGACAGTGGCGCCGTGGCCGGGGGGGGGGCAGGGGGGGGCCATGCCCCCCTATCGTTGAGACCCGTCGGAAAATTGGAAATTTGTTATGTTGTCGGAATCTTCATGGTGAAGCATATACCTGCATATACGAATGTGAAAACATGTTGGTGAAGTATCGGAAATCAAACTCAGTTTACGTTTTCAGAATATAAGTTTATAGAATAGCTAATATTCATACAATTCAACAACATTAGGATAGATTGCCGGAATTTGCCTGCATAAAATGTTGCGCTTGGCCCCCCCCTAAAACATGGGACCCACGACGCCACTGAATGCCGACGTTAAAATGTGGTTTGCACGTAGGGTAATGGAACCATGCATACCTTGCCTTGACAATTACAAGACTGGCCTGGTAATCCTGGATCGCCTTTTTCTCCCTAAATGAAACGAAGAGTGAATGCATTCTGTTTCACCACTTTATTCATATTCCCGCTTACTATAACTGATATTTTATTTTATACTTCGTTCATTCAATCATGACCGCATCAGACCTTGTCTGGACCGCACTGGTTTAATCGGGGAACGTTCATAGAATTTCGAGAGGTTGGGGTGCAACCACGTTTCTGCTTTCAATTTACTCAAAGTAGTTTGGTGCTCGATCCCCTTGCTATACGCGATCTGAAGCTGCGAGACTTTATAAATAGCCCAATATATATTCGTACGGCCTCTAGCTTGGGCAAAATAGCCCATATTCGTACGGCCTCTAGCTTGGGCAAAATTATTGTAACATTTTATTTCCTGGCATTAATGTATAATGCCACCCCATTCAAATCCAATTCTGACCTGCGTTTAATCGAGGCTAAAAATGATAATATTTTCTCTCAAATCGCATAAATTCGCCAACGAAAAAGCTGAAAGTTGTAAGTCCTCTATTTACACCATTTCCCTAGAAGGGGAGGGACTTTTGGCTAGTTTAAAAGTTTAGACTCTTTAGGGGTTTGATGAAGGGAAGGTATTACTGTTTAGCCGAATTACTATAGTAATTAAGTTACATACTTATTGATTAGCCAAAACACAACGTGAGTTACACACTATATCAAGTACCAATATTATCAGTTGTGCCATTATGTATATCGGTTTTGTCCCATAAAAAACTTTTAACATAAGTAAAATCGAACGTCTATTAAAATACCAAAAACAATGCTAAATACCGAATTCAAATAGAAACATCGGTAAACGGTTTTGCTTGTAAAGCTTACTCGCTTTCAACTGTTCCGATGAAAAACCTTCCTCTTCTTAAGCTTTGTCATATTAATCCTACCTCGTATCTATATTCAACGATTACTTGACGCCATTTTTAAACTGAGGTCAGATTGACCTTTGTCCCTGACGTGTATTTTCGACCAATCAAAATGCTTCAAGGTGGTGGACATCAAATTCGAGGTGGACATCAAATTCGAAGGTGAAAAGTACAATTTTCGACAAATCAAATTCGAGGTGGACATAAAATTCGGACTTAAAAAGCAAACTTTCCCACCGATCGAAATGCTTCAAAATGTTCCAAGAGGTGAAAAGCAAACCAGGAAGTGGAAAACAAAGCATGGCAGCGGCTGGGCGACCAATCAGAACAGTATACGGAACACTTTTATGGAATGAAAGAATCGATCTGTTTCCGACATTTGATATATTTCAGCAAATATAATTAATGTACGATAAGCTTCGGATATTTAGGATCAAAATCGTTTCGAAGTTAGTAGTGTGCGTTGGAAAAAATAATGTGATTTTACAGTGTACTCAAAAGCAATCACGTGATAAAAAATAAACCAATCAGATGGATTCAGTCAAATCAAACTATATACAATATATGGAAATCACATTACAAAATATATTAACACGGAAAAAAAGGTGAAAATACATGAATAGGGATTGCCTAAAATGGGACAGAGAACTCGGATTTTCATATCTGAAACACTCTAATTGCCAATGTTGACATGTCTGTGAACAGGCTGTTTAGTATCATTGTCAATTACAGCACGACGAGCTTACCAAACCTTTTTCTTAAATTAACATCTTCCAGTTTCATCAATATAAAGCATGCCAAATTTACTGCACGAAATGCAGTAGATGAGAGGAGGGACACGTGAAACGGTGCTTGATGGTATATACTTAGATTTTGGTGCCGAAATGACATTGTCTCATGCTAATACCGACATTGTGTCTGCTTGTTGTTGTCACACAAGCTCATTTCCAGTAACTTCGATCGTGTAATGGCACCTTTGTTAAGGACTTACCATCATACACCTAAGATACCCAACACGCTCTCCAAATCTTTCAAAACATCCAATTTGATGACACTCACAAATTCATTTTTACAATGGATGTCAAATCCTTGTCAAGATTTTGGCGGCATCTCACTCGATTGAATTATAATTGAAAAGTTTTGTAGATGGAAAATTATAGAGTGAAAATTATATACATTTATTAGACCTAACCAGGAACAGCTACGAAAAATGCAACTATATAGGTCCCTGGCAGGAATCGAATCTTCTCTTACATATTTGATTTTTTTCTTTTCATACATGCATGCCATCAGCAGACATTGACAGATATCCTACATCTCACCTTATCCCATACATGGCTCGTATTTTCTCTTATTCATATATATTTTCACCCTTTTTTCCCATGTTAATATATTTTGTAAGTAATGTTTACAACACGAGCGGCCGTGTTGTATCGGATATACAAATTCGAGTCGAAGACGAGATTTTGTATATCCGATACAACACTGATGCGAGTGTTGTAAATAACTTGTGAAACGTCTTGATGAGAACAGTCGTATTCTTCAACAATTTAAAATAAATGAATGATATTTGGTGAGAAAATTGAACTTAAAGTTTATGTAAATCAGCATGATTCTGTATCAGACATACAAACTCCTTCACGCTAATGATTTCTTTTGTGTTTTCATCATGAATTATTAATGAGTTTCACAATGTGATTCATTATATTGTTCACAGTTTGTTTTGACTATATCAATCTGATTCGTTTATTTTTTATCACGTGATCGCTTTGTATAGACTATAAAAGCACATGTATCTTTAAAAATTGGCTTAATTTATTTGCAACTAAGAATCATGCACAGATATAATTTATTGCTTATTTTTCGTATATACTCTAGCTGTTGCACAGTTCCTTTCCTACATTTTTCAAGTCCACAAAATGAGAACATTTAATAATTTATATCGACAGTGTTAAAGTTACATATACTGATACAAACCACAACATGATCCTAGTCAACTTTTATAGTCAGCGTTGTGCGGTTCACATTTTGTTTGAAAGCAAATGAAAACTGATATATTATGCTCTGCATTGAATATGTTGGAAATATTTATGCCATTAATGTCATATTGATCGCCTATTTTATACAATAGAACCCCAAATTTTCGTGAATCGAGTACTTCATGTTAGCGACTGCCATGCGGAGACTGAGCCTTTTCTCTGACTATATATGAAGCGGAAATTTATTCTTCAACTTAAGAAACTTTAAATAAACAAAATTTTAATATTGGAAATTTTCATAACTATCTCTAACATACTTCACTTATGTCGAAGGGAATTGAAATGAATTGACCAATCAATGTTGAGTTTTAGTTAAATATATGGAAATTAAATAATACTATATTTGCGAAATAAATTCAATCGAAATTGGTATAAGTTCAACACATATGTAAATTGTTTGAATAATTATAATACAATGGCACATCATGACACAAATTCACGTGTTTTATATTCTGTACCCATGTAAATTTTAAAATATGAATTGATAAGGCCATCAGGCATTTGGAAATTCTTAAATTATAGAATAGCAACCTCTGCATGGGGTACACCAAAACATGTTATTATTATTATTGTCTTTATTAGGGTCCACTAAAGTATATTTACAAAGAGTTATATAATTAAATATACTTAAACAGGTAAAACAAAGACCCTAAATGGGCGAGGCGCAACCGGGACTGTAAGAACCATGCAAGGCGCCTGCCCAAACTTAGTGAAAAATTACTGTGTTAATAAATCGTATAATGTGTTAGTAACAGTAATTACTGTGTTAGTAACAGTATAATGCTGTATTATGCCTATATCAAATTATGTTACTGTGGTATTACAATGCTACACATTAATTAATATACATCAATTAATGTTAATAACTAGTTAGGTCCTGTGGCAAGGACAGTCCCTACTCAAAGACCACGTACAAGACATGTCCACGTCATAAATAGAATTAACTAAGACTGAATATTTGCGCTTGAGATAAGATTTAAAAGTACTAGGACTAGAGAAACTGTCAAAAGATACTTCTTGACATACAATGTTCCAGCTTTTGACAATACGGTTGTAGTAGGAGGATTGGAAAGTGGTAGTTTTACACAGTGGGTTTTGGAGGATATACTCAGAGGAACGGCTCAGTCGAGTACGACCATGGCTGACAAACGACACAAAGTTACTCAAGTTCACGTTTACAAAACCAAATAGAGCTTTGTAAAAGAACACTAAGTCCTTGATTTCTCTGTCGTAGCTTAAGGGTAGCAGATTTAACGTCAACAGCCGTTCTTTGTAAGTCAGTTCTCTATTCTTCAATATCCACTTCGTTGCTCTCCGTTGGACTTTCTCTACTCGTCTCGATAACTGGGCGTTGTTGACCGGTGACCATACCTCCGAGGCATACGACAACTGGGACTTCACAAATGACAGATACAAAGTTCGTCGGGTATTCATGTCCGTGATACTAGTGCAAGTTCTTTTAAGCACGCCTAACATTTTGTTAGCCTTCACAACAATAGTATTTACATGTAGTTCCCATGAGAGTTTCGTCGTAGTAAATACACCAAGGTCCTTTTCATGGTCTACACGAGTTAGCTTTTCAGTCCCAATGTTGTCCGTACATTCCAGCTGGAATCCTGATTTTTTCATTTCCGATTAAGCATGCATGCAGGTTCAGACCAGGGGCCGGTTGTTCGAAAGGTGGATAACTTATCCACTGGATAAGTCCTATCCACTGGATAAATCTGCTATCCAGTGGATAGCTATCCGCAGGATAAAAACGCGTTGCACGAAGCATGGATAGTGGGGTGGATAGCTATATCCGTCGGATAAGCTTAAATTTAACCGGGAAAAACCGGATTTTCTTGAAATTTCTTACCTCAACGTCAGCTGTTGCTGGCTTTTGTGAACTTTATAATTTAACTTGTATAAAATCCATCCATATATCTTGAATTAACTTGCGATAAATTTCCCGTTGTTGGTTGTATTGTTCTTTTTCAGTCGGTCGTCACTAGTATTAATATAGTCAGACTTGTATGATTTTGTTGTACATTTTCATAGTACGTGAAATACGTGTATTCCGGCTAGCTAGCATTTCACGATCTTTGTTTATGCGAAGACAACAGCAGAGGCAGAAACTGTTTAGTATATGAGTTGAGTATATACTTTTCCTGTAGAATACATTAAATATTTTGTTCCTTGACCTTGCACACATTTCATAACAATTTTAAGAACATTTTCTCTCAAGTTTTGATTGGCTAATCAAAGCGAACGAACAAAAATTACAAAATTCGCCGTCTTGTTGTCTATTGCCTAATTTTGTTGGTTTTCCAAGTTGTATCTTCTATCTTGGTACTATCTTCGGCACGTTCATCGTGTTTTTAAACTGACTAAAAGTGAGAAATTCACTGCTTGTTTTCAAACTATATAAAAGAGAAGGATCTGAAGAAGACTGCCGGTCGGCACTGCCACCGACATGGGATATTCAGTCAAAAAAATATACAAAACTACAAAAGTGAGTACTTTATATGTTTATTGCATTATTATAAAGGATGTTGACTTATAAACAGAATTATTGCATTTCTGTCTCAATCCGACCCTCTTTCATCCGAAATATTTACTAGTTTGCCTTGGAACTTCGAGTTTATCCACTGGATAGCGATTTAAACTACCTCCGGACCACGGATAAATTTATCCAATGGATAGCGATTTTTATCCGCCGGATAAAGTTATCCAAGCTTCGTGCAACGTAAATTATACACTGGATAAAATTTATCCGTTGGATAGCGAGTTATCCACTGGATAGTGAGTTATCCACCTTTCGAACAACCGGCCCCTGAACTTTGTATGCAGTATTAGTATACTGTATGTACTATACAATTACATTTTATTATATACTGGTTTATGTTCTTAATTATATTAATTCAAGCAATTTGGTGGTATTTCCTTACAATAAATAAGGCAAAATAACAAGTTCCAACTGGGTCTTGCTTACATTACGTATATAATTGCCAAGTAATTTTTCTTAAATCACTTTAAATCGCATTACCTATAAAAGTTGTACTTTTTCTTAAATTTCCTAAACTCGCATTATCTCGCGGCGAGTTAAGGCGAGTTAAGGCGAGTTACCATCCCAAACAAGGCCTAGTTCAAACCTGCCATGCCCGTTAAAACTAATCTGTTTTTTTCCCGCAGACTTGTGGAAAACATACCTTGCTTTGGTTAGAGTTACAAGACTGACAAGATAATCCGGGATCGCCTTTTTTCCCCTAAATGGAAATTTTTTGAATTGATTGAGAGTGAATATTTTTCGGGGGAAATGTTGAAACTATTCATAACAACGCAATGCTGTGTACAATGTGACAACGTGACAACGTGAGATGGTCCGTAGCAATAATCAGAGGAACAGTTTGATAACAACACTGCACTAACAGTTTAATTCAATGAGGTTTTATGACTTTTATCACACAATTTAGTATAAATTCAAACGAAATAGCTCAAATCAACAAATGTTTAATAATTTGATCAGAGACATCATGTGTAGTCAGTGTTATGTGGGCGATAGGCCGCATTATTAAATCCACTGCATGACTGCAGAGAATCACTGCAGCAAAGGGAGAAGAGAAACCATGAAAATACATGTTTCATGTACCTTGTCACCTTTTTGGCCATCACGGCCATCTCGTCCATCACGTCCAACTCCATTACTCAACAGGATCTGTAGGAAGAGGGGAAAATAGATAATGACGTTTTAAAATAGATGCGGGGGATTAACCAGGCGGCAATCGTAATCTTATAATAAAAACTTATGCACAGCAGGTAAAAAAGCCGTCATAAAATGAAATTGTTAAAAGATTTATTAAAGAATTAACGTTTTGTCTTTTGCTCACGACATCTTCAGAGTTAATGATATACAATTACAATGCTATATCAATATCTTACAATTATAAATATTGCACTACTAGTATGACAAGGATAAGGGGAGAAAGGGGGGTTACATGCACAAGGGGGAAATAGGATTAGAGTAGAAGAAGAAGGACAGAACTGCATAATTATTTGTATTTTAAAATGAGAACGATTTCGCAGATGATAAGTTCGTCAGAGGAAGGGCAAGAAGAAATGATCTTAACGTCATCAAGCTAGGGAAGCAGTATGACCTGTATTGTTATGGTGTTCAAGAATGCTGATAATAATATAGGATTTCTACGTTCGTTACCTGTCAGAGCAGAAATACCTATAGGTGTGCCCACGTGATACTCGTGTGCGCAAATGACAGACCTTTTGGCCCACATACGACGGGGAACAGCCTCGACACTTAAAAAAGTAGACTATTTAAGACCTTAGGCCCTGGGGAATATTATCCTTAAAGGCAAAAAGTGAGATAGCCTTGAGTTGGACGAAAACAAAATAATAATTATGATGTTTATGTAGGGACAAACTGAAGAGCAAAAGCGAGATAATTGATTGCAAATTTGAAGCGAATGCGTTCAAGTATATACAAGACAGAAATATATAATGTTCTTGGGAACAGAGTGAATTAAATCCTTGAGTTGGAAAACTTTATCCAAGAAAGCTCGTACGCAGCGGTCAAATATACGAGTGGGGGTAGCCACTCCGGTTGAAAATTTTCCTAAATATAACTCCAGCTGAGCATGGAAATTCTCATAGCTAGAAGTTAAAAATCGATGCAGCAGTGAAGAAATTAGACAATGTTTATATTGACAACGAATAAAACTATGAAAATTGGTAAGAAGATCTGTAAAAGTAGGCCGTTGGTATATAGACGTTTCGAAGCGACCAGTCTTGCGTTTACCATCAATATCAGGAAAGTGAAGTATGGAGTTGGATTAGATTTCACATGCATATAAAATTGATATTAGGATGTTGCTGATTCAAATACGAAAGAAATTGTGGTGTATGATCGGCAGAGTTGGAAATTAAGAAGCAATCGTCGGCATAGGGGCGATATAATAGAGACTTGAAACTATAGTAGCTAGGGCCATTGTTCAGCGAGATAGCTTCATGAAAACGACAGTAAGGTAGTGGCGAATAAAGGACCTAAGGGAGATCCTATAGTTACCCCATCAATCTGTTGATATAGCAGGTCATTGAATAGAAAATGACAATTTTTTATTGCCGAGCCAAGCAGTTATTTCAACTCAGATTGCTTGAGGCCTTGATAGCGAGCGGCGTTGGAAAATAAGCGGTTACAGATAATTTCAATAGTTTCATGGAGTGGGATATCAGTAAAAAGAGATTTGACGTCAAAGCTGGCCATGACAACATTACTAGAATGTAAATTAAGAATTAATAATTCTTGAACAAAGGAATAAGAATCTCTTACTATGTAAGCGCCACAAGAAATAGGATTGAAGATGGGGATAAAGAATTTGGCAACCTTATAAGAATAACTATTAATACATGACAAAATAAGCTTAATGGAATATTGTTCTTGTGGATTTTCGGTAGTCCGCATATAAAACCGATCCGGGAGTCTGTAGGACGCAGTTCATGGTCGTATGTCGCCTGTGAAATCGATTCGGACTTCTGTAACTTTTTCAGAAATTCCTTCAGTTGGTTTCCGCGCTGTCATGTCAGTTTGACCGGGTCATCATTCAAACATTGAAACTTTGTTGTGTCTAAACGTTTGAAACGTTATGTGAAACGTTACAGTATGTGAAACGTTATGTGAAACGTTAGTTCTTTGATAAATCTTTCTAAAAATTTCATTTTATGATGGCTCTTTTACGTATACATTATGCTGGGCATTAATTCTTATTATAAAATGACGTTTTAGATAAAGAGTTAGAGAGCTTTACAAGGCTATGGAAGGAAGGAATAACAAAACAAATATATGCTTGGCGAAATCAGTGCAAGTATATGTACGGGATATTCCTTTGTGTTAAATATTGTCGGGAATCATTTCCAGCACTCCAAGTCAAAATTGTGATACAGGAATATTATTCTATTATTGTGACTGTGATACAGGAATATTATCTGTTTAATGCTAATTTATTAATGTTAAGTGTACTGTATGTAACAGAGGTATTGGGGTTAGAAAAGGACCAGACAGAGAAGGGATTAAGGAGACATTTAGTTAACGTTTACCCGTGGCAGTGAAAAGTCCGTATTGCGTGTGAAAACTTTGTCGCGTTCGAAGATTGTAAAGTATGTCTATTTCAAGTAACATGTACATAAAGGCTCTCAAGTGCTCAAAGAAATTTATTGAGGAGTATCGTGCCGTTCGCTGAATTTCAACTAGCAAGGACGTGCTGTATTCTGCTTTATCAGTGTCATCAGTTCAGGGCATTTTTTAAGAAATCGTTAGTGGAGGGGTCATATATAATCGAAAGGGGATATAACAGGTAGGTCGTGTATTACAGGTATGGGGAACTGAAGGGGGTATGGGGTCCTCTTGAGTCTCTGTGGCTTGATTTCCTGCATTTTCAGAGACAATTTTTGATATATCCCATCTAAACGGAGCCAGGTTTTGTTGTGAGGATACCATAACTTTCCTCTAAACTCAGTTTTCCCCCTTTTTTGCTTATATTTTGGACAAAAGGGACCGTCACTGGGGCAAAATAGCTTACTGGGGGGGGGGGGGGCAACATGGGGGCTGGGGGATCTTTGGCCCCTCCAGTACATTAGTTAAAAAATGCCCTGCATCAGTTCTGCTAAAAGACGTGGATGGTCAGGGCTAGCCAGGACGAACAAAGGCGGTATAATACACTCTGTCTGGCTTAATCGTTTACGATTTTTATATTGCTTTTAAGTAGTAATTCTTTAAATTCATTGCATTGTGTTGTGTTGTTGCAAGCAGCGCCCACGTTGACGACTTATAAATCGTCACACTGATGACTTATGCTGTTTCTTACAGAGTTTGGAACGATTATAGCTTTCCAGTTTATTTTTGCGGCTACTATAGATAGAAGTTATGCCGTCTGTGTAATAAACCAAAGCGGCAATAGGCTTTAAAAGGTTCCATCTCAAGTTTAATAACTAAGTTAAAATCATCATACTTTGTTTGAATTTTATTTTCTTTGATTAAAAATACGTTTTTTTATAAGACGTACAGTGTACTTGCATTATTAGTATTTTAATTTCGAAAAATCAGAGATTTGTAACACATATGTATATTGCTATTTCGTCACAAATTTACCGAACTTTACAACCAAAATCACTTATGATCTACGGTTAAAATCTATTTGTATCATTGAAGCAAATTCCAAGAGCTTCTTCCAGTAAAATAAAGGCGAAGAAAAGTAAGATATATTTCCCATTTGCACTCATTTTTGTTTCTCAATGGCTTGTTCTGACTTCGACAGTATACTGATAACAACTTCTGAACAATGACAAAAACAGGATGAGAAACGTGTATATATATAATATTCGGGTTAGCATAAGATTCTTGAGGTCCTTGAGAGCACTAAGAACCTTAATTGAGTTGCTTAGAAAATGGCGTCTTTCACTCGATTTAGCATAAATGTATTTAATTTCTTGTAGATATAAGCATCTACAAAAAATAAAAGAAATCTTTGCTAAATTGAAAGCATGAAGCCATGCAAAATTCCTAAACAACTCAAGCATCTTAGTGCTCTCAAGGATCCCAGTGCTTTGGCATCCTTCCAGACATCTTAAGAATATCAGTTATTTGACATTTTCCTTCGAAAGCACGGCAGTACAAAAAACAACACCAAAAATATATTCATGCTGCAGGTGCCCTGGTGTAGTCGACTCAATCTGATTACAATAACCTATATTAGATACTGGTTTGAAATATTTCTCTTAAGTGCGAAGGCGCATAAATTTGCATAACCTCCCTAGCAAGACTGTTTTTATGGTTCTGACTTCGTTGCGGTCAGAGAATATTTTACTATATTTTACGTTAAGTTTGACAATTGGAGGTTCCCTTAGTATGACGTCTCCCTCGTGTATACCTTCCCAGTTCAATAGGACGTGCTTCCAATTCGCCGAAGAAGAGCTGCTCAGGCAATCCTGTGACGTCTATTCAGACACAACTAAATGTAGAACGATAAAAACAGAACAATTTTTTACCTTTTTATATTATTAGGGTTTTCAATGTAAATAAATTCGATGCAAAGCCCGGTCGAATTGCTGTCACGACCCAACGTTTGTCGAAAGCGTTGAACAAGAGTAACGAGCGAAAACATTTCTTAAAATGGTTTCCAAAGTTGAAATTTTTGAAAACGACTGATTTGCGTTTTCATGTCGACGCATGATCACGGGACTTTTTGTAGAACAGCGACGAAACACTAGCGAAATTATTTCCCACTCCCACTTATGTGCATCATGCAGTCTCTATTAACTAGAGAACAACTGTTCTGCTGCTCTTGAGGACAAAAGTAATGACAACATCTTGCTGCTCGCCCTTCGTTTTAAACCCGAGTGAACATTTCGCGTGAGTATTTATAATAATATTATACGCTTGTGTTTTGTATAAATATTATGTATTAATCTATGTTGGTAATTAAAACAAATTGAGGGTTGCTTCGTGTGCCTAAAAGATATAAACAAAATCTCGACTTTTCGAGCTAAAACCCTTCGTCAGGAGAAATTAGTAGACAGATAAACACATTACATCAGCTTTTATAGCCACGCTATAAAGCTGTCACGTGAACAAAATATTAACCAATGAAAATAAAGTAGTCATAACAATCATAACAAAATATAATTAATATGTAAAGATATAGCCTGCGTACAGGCTTCGGCCCGATTATGGGGTTACACTTACCAAAGCGCTATAAATGTCGTACAAGGGAAGGGAAGAGGGGATATAGAGGAAAGTATATAAGAAGTATTTAAGAGAAAAGAATGAGCTAGATGAAGGAGAGGCGCTCATTGATACCATCAGGCTGAATGGTGCCAAGCTTAAAAATGAGACGCTTTTCTTGCTTCCGACGGGTATCATTACCACCAATAATGGGATGAATGGCGCATATTTTCATATCAGAAAAGGAGTGGTTGGCACTGTTGAAGTGCCTAGCAACCGGTTTGTTGTGCACATTGTTCTTAACATCACGCAAGTGCTCAGCAAACCTATCGCCTAAACGTCTTCCAGTCTCTCCGATGTAGAGCAAGCCACATTTGCTGCAAGAGATGCAGTAAACGAGGTTGGAAGAGATGCACGTATCTTTGAAGTATCTTTATTTATTTGTGATCTTTATTAGGGTCAGATAAATTGCAGTTGCAAAGAGCTTAATAATATGAAAATATTAAATATACCAATAATCTAAACTAACAAAATAAGGTACAAACGGGACTTGAAGAACGATGCAAGGTATACTTGCCGTGTCAACGTCATAAATAGTTATCTATATAGAGCTAAAATGCATATTATACTTATATACCTTACGTACCATTTTCATACAAATTTTACCACAAAGTATAATCTTCAATTTCTTCATACCTCGTTTAATTGCTACTCTCCGTTGTGCAATGAGATCTAGTTGTCAATAAAAATCGGCATGCATTTATAGCGTAATGTATAGCTACCAAAAAATATTTTTAGATCTCAACGTAATATCATGTGAGGCCACAACGTACTGTACTGGTATTTAACATCCTGTGTTCGAAAAACTACACTCACGGCGCGATTTCGTGGTGAGCTATTGTCTTCCATTATACAGAAAAGCTATTGGGATATATTGGCCTTAGAATATACAAATTACCGACAAACCGGTAAACATTTGTTCAATTGTACTTAATCATTAACTATTTTTCCTCAAAAACATGCAGCCTGGAAAATATTGAAATTCGAATCGAATGAATTGAATTATATGTTTTTAATAACAACATTAGCTTACATGTTATTTACACTAAATTAGCGGCGAATTTAATCTAATTATCAGTGAATTTCGAGTATAATTGCGCCCACGCACTAGCGTAGCAAACGATGGCACCAGGGTATACGAGGCAGTTATAAGTACGCGATTTAATCTATATTCTATAAGCATAGCTTGGAAGTCGAATGAAAAGGCTGAAATTTAAATCTAGTTAAATTAAAAGAATATACCAATAATGGCAATATATTTATTTACAAACTTTAGTTAATTTGGTTCAATTACTCGAATTTACTCGCGATATTTACCTAAGAAATTAGGGCAAATTTAATTTAATTACGCGTATAAGCTATAAGCAAGCCATATGAAAATTTACCGGTAGTCGCATTCGTTTTTCTTATAAACAAATCGTTCTATAATTATATTACCACAATTTACAACTGGAGGAAGAGCAACTTTAAAGAGGAAATTAAGCAATTTAATTTTAATTTTAATAAATTCTACAACGAGACAGAATCTGACTTTAGCCGTATTTAACAATTTAACAGTGAGTGGTAATAAACTGGCTGTTGTATCGTCACAGCGATATAAACAACCTGTACTTTCGCTGTTTTTAATCAAGAATTCCCTTTCGAACAGAATATGTCATTTTTTCATTACCAAAAACTAAAGTTATGTTATAGTGTCTTATATTTGTGTGCATGCATGTATACTAAATGGGTTTAAATAAGTCGGCATGAGTTAGTCATCAGAGATAAGGAATTATTTTCATTATAAGTATAGTGTCCTTGTTTTTGGTGATGAGGTCAGTAAATAAAATTGAGAGATGCAGTTTAATTTAAGGGTCAACATTCCTGAAGTTGACAACCATCTGTTGCACCATAATGCTTACTGAAACCCCCCAATTTTGTACTTGCAAATTTCTAATATTGATGGTATGATGGTACTTATATATACTATGCTGCTGTCGCTTGCGTCTGAAAGGAAGATAATTGAAGTCAATGAAAAACATAATTCTCAAAATGCTAGTTTAATTACTGCGCTATTGAAGTTTTGGTTACGAAAGTAAGCTTTGATCAAACTGTGTAACAGTGTAAAACTGTCTTAAACAAACGATTTTAAATTACTTTAAAATTTGCTCTTCAGAATTTGATGGCGAAAAGAGGTTTGGTTTACATTGCACGTCACACACTTTCATCAAAGCATGTTTTTGTCAAAGAAACTTCGACAATGTCAACCCGCCTCAAGTCGTTGAAAGAGGTTTACACTAGCTGTCACACATTTTCGATTAAACAAAGCATACTTTGATTAAAGAAACTTCGATAATGTAAGCCAGCCTTAGATCTTTCAAAGAGGTTTATATACACTGTCACACACTTTGATCAAAGCATACTTTGGCCAAAGAAATTTCGACAGTGAAAACCAGCCTTTAGTCTTTGAAAGAGGTTTACACTGTCACAAACTTCGATAAAAGCATACTGTACTTGCATGGTCAAAAAACGTGGATAATAGAAGCAAGCGTTAAGCCCCGTACAGACGAGCATGTTTTCCTTGACAACTTCCTTGACGAGTTTATTTGTTCGTGTGTGCGGCAAACAAAGTTTTTTTCAATCAATTTTTCTTTGTCCGGTCTGAAACAAGGCTCCTAGGCAAGGATAACTTCTCAATTTTTGTCCTACCCATGAGCAAATAGAATTTATCAAGGAAAACTTGCTCCTCTGTACGGGGCTTTAGCTATAGTAAAATATTTTTGACACTCTTGTTCCAGCGGACCTCATGTAGTGTTTTAGATTGAGAGGCGAAACGTTTGTTACGTCAACTATAAAGTCAAAAGACATTAAACATCCTGGTTGAAGCGTTACAGTTTATGAAAGTTTATATAAGCGTGAGTGAGTGGAGGGCACTGACCTCAAAAATTGCACTGGATAGAACTCGCTACTAAATCAATATATTAAATTCACAGTTCTCAAAATAGATCTGGATAGAGCTACTTAATCAATATTATTTTATTATTTTATTATTGAATTTAATACAGTTTAATGAAGTTAAATCACGGGCTTTTCGGTTGAGAAGAGTTCTACTGAAATGCAGGTGTTGTACCAAAACATATAAAAGTCCTTGGTGTGTTGTTGTAAACAGAGTGAGACTTTAAATTATTCTGCCGTCCTACATCGTAAGGTCTCTATTAAATCAACTAGGGCTACTGCAATATGGTGAACTACGTTTGTGCCATCAACTGAACCCCAATAAAAAACGTATAATGTAATTTAGGTAAAAACTAATTTCAAACAATATAAACAGTCTATAAAATAATACCAACGTAACCTATTTTAAGAGCAGTATTTTTACTGGTTGTAAAATCCAAACAATTTTTTCTACGACAAAAACAGTGGGCGCAAAAACGGATGATAAAACCCCCCACTTAATTTCCTTCCAAGAAATATATCTTCTAAAATAGCTTATGAAACAATATTAAAAATAATTATATAATTTGTGAACTTCGAAATGGTTCGATCAAACAGGCTACTATGTACAACTTCCACAACCACGCACTAGTGCGCAATAGTTCAGATCAGAATTTTACGTAGCTAGCATGGGGTCATTAACTATGGAGAATTTAATTAACCCGTAAATAAGCGTCAGCGGTTTTTCCCTGAATTCAAAAAACGGCGTAGGTTACAGTAACGATATGCTTCCATGTTTTAATATACCGTGTCGTATTTACTTTCACATTTCAAATCTTATAGCTCAGAACTTTTCAAAACTTAAAAAATACAAATTGGTTTCCACTTAAGCCCAGGTGTATTGAAATATATTAACAACCTTATTAACAACCATAAGAATGTTTATAATATATAAAATTAAGAGCCCCATAATTATATACTGTCAATCCAGCATGTCTTGCGTATGCAGGGTATTTGCCTTACGCCCCATACAGAAGAGCAATATCTTTACAAGTTCAATTTGCTACTTTGTATACAACAAAAAATTACAAGTTTTCCTTACAAATTTCTCGTTTAAAGCCCGTCTGTATTTCCTTGTCGGCTGAGACATGGCATGACAAAGCAGTTTCAGATAAAGAAATATTGATTTTCAAGCAAAATTTGTCAATGTTTTGTCAATTTCAATAATTTACCACAAACGAATTACAACCGAAGTTACAGGCAGCTGAAATTAAGAATCTATGAAAGCCAAGGAATTGTATCGTATTAGAGCTTGTCGTATTAGATTAAAGTTAATTAATTACATTTATACTAAGTCTTGAGGGTTACAGGATCAAACTATCTGAAAAAATAACAACTAGAACTTCGACGTTGGCTGGACAAATCTCAATTTATCAGTTCAATTCGCAATGCTACAAACGGAACAATGTTAAATAAAAATACAATCCTTATAACATATTTTACGCTACACGATACGAGCTAATAAAATCAATTATCAAAGAAAAGTTGCTAGAAGTAAAACTTCTCCGAAGGACAAATTGTTCATCGTTTAAGTCAATTTAAAACTTGACAAGGACAATTTGTTTAGCGTTTAAGCAAATACGATTTTAAGGAAAGTTGTCAAAATCTGCTAAATACATTGTCTGTATGGGATTTTAGCTTCCTAAAGAGTTCATCAACTTCCCGTTGTAAAATAACTCATTATATATTCAATGTAAGTTTCGAAAGAGACTCAGCGACTTCGAGTTCCAGATGCGTTTCAGCCCTAGCTATATACCCAGCAGGCCATAGTACAAAGTTTATTTTTATCGCAGTCCAAAATGTATAAAAGCAGGCAGCAAGTCTTGCCATGTCATAAGTCATTTGGTGGAAAACGATACGCTGAAAAGTTGGCACTAGTAAAGCAAGCAAGAAGAATACGTACATTTGCTATCAAGAATTGAAACATGAATTTAATGGTGAGTTTTGAAAAATTAGTCTTTATTCAATTTCAACTCTAGATTATATACAATATTATAAGAGTAAATTTGTATAATTATAGTTGTTATTACTCATAAGATAAGTAGATATAATTATTGCTAAAACGTCATTAGATATAGTGAAATAAGACTGAGATTTTTCTATTAGTTTGGTATAATTTTCATCGAATTGAACTGAATTTAGAAGTATCATGGTTAGAACGAAAAGTTATGTCATATAGACTTCAGGTTTGGTTAAACTTTAATCACATCACATCACACCACTTCACATCACACCACACCACATAACACCACACCATACCACACTACACCATACCATATCATGCCATGCGTACAGTAGCAGGTGATTACACTGCAAATAACGTCATCCTTTTTTACATTTCAAGAAAAATAGAATATCTCAAAAAAAGAAAGATGTCGAAAAATAGTGAAATATAGGTCAACTTTCAACAACTTGTTATCAGGATGTGTTCGCGCAGCTTGTTCCCAACTTGTTGAACAAGTTGTCATCGGCTTATTGACAACTTTCTATACAAGGTTGTTGCTCAACAGACGTGTTACAAGTTGTTCAAACTGCTTATCAATTTAATGAGTGACAACCTTGTAGCAACTGATAAAATGACCACATTGTTACAACTTGTTGACAAACTTGCTACAAGTATGTTGCAAACACATCTTGTTCACAATATGTGGGATTTTTACGTGTCTCAAAATTTTTATTTTTGCTATAGTTTCTTGTACCTATTCTCTTTTCCCTCAGCGGATGGATACTTCAGACCGAGGCAAGTTCATTTTGCTTCGCTTATAATCCATACCGCCCCACCGTAAAAGACCTGCGCAGTCGTTACATTCTCTTAAAGAAGTTACAAGTTCCCACAAAAGGGAGCACATCTCGGACCGGCAACCCAGGTGCGGGTCACTGTTCCTGGACCTACGTCACTAACTCTAATCAGAGAAGGCTCCCTCAAGTTCTACCTGAAGCAACGTGTCCAAGTTGTTCAATTACGAAATGTGTACCAAGATATTATTATCATACTGTGCTCAAGAAAAGATGCGATTACAATACCGGGGAATTTGTGTGGGCCTGGAAACAAGATAAATTAGCGATCGCTTATGTTTATCAGCCAGCTTATTGACTGTGTCTACTTGTAACTATTGACTGTGCTGTTTAATAGACGTTATTAATTATTAAGTTGTATTTTATCCGTAACTGTGGTATAACAATAAACTATTTACATAAGAATATCAAAAATTTACATTCAAAGCAAAAATTAGGGTTATAGTCTAAACTTAGGGTTATGGCGGCTAATGCGAAAGGGACCAACGGAATAGGTAATTTAATTTTACTTGACCAAATCTGTGTTGGATACAGAAACCACATAGTTATGCTCTTAAGGCCCCTTTTGTCCAAAATATAAGCAAAAATGGGAGAATAACTTAGCTCAGAAGAGTATAATGATATTTCCACAACAAAACCCTCACTCTGAGGGTTTTTCATAGTTTACAATAAAATCTGGCAGCAGTGGCATTTTGACGGCTTTCCAACCATATTTCGGAAAAAAAGTGGCGCTAGTCTCCATCGGATGATGGCTGGCTCGGAAGTACTTACCAAAACCGCGCGAAAAATGTCCGGAACAAGGTGGTGAAACTATTTTGGGACACGTCTATCGCATGTTTTCTGTATGGGTGAATATTTCCTAATAGTGACAATCTGAACCTTATGGCTGGTATTTTGCCTTGCCCTTGGCCTACAAATTAAAAATTAAAAATTACTTCTTAAAGCATTAACCGCGAGACAAAGGATGTTATTTCCAATTGCTATAGCAACACAATTGTAAGTTGAGCAAATCCTATAGTGTCACAGACACTGTTAAGATCATATGAAACTGTCGCAGTCCTTTAGAAAAACAGAATTAGTCTGACTGTGAGAAAAGAATAGAAGTCATGCACTGTTATGACATTTGTTTGTGACGACGCATGCACTTTGAACGTATCCTGGGGCGATTTTCAAAATTTTTTCCTCTTTGAATAACTGACTGATATTGTATTTTTATCCCACTTATAATTTCTAAACAGTTCTCCCTAGAGGTCCAATAAAGGCCATTCCTTATTGATCCAGTGTTACACTTTATTTGTACTTGATAGCTCTTTCAGCTTTAAATTCTTCTGCCTAGAGGTCCAGTAAGGGGCATCTCTTATATGTATTTGTCCAATTGTTATTACAGAAGGAAACTAGAGCGACCATTCGAAATTATAACCAGACAGCTGCATTGGAGGTATCAAAACCCAGTCACAGATGTGAAAGTCACATGCTCTAACCACTGCGCTATGCACCAACAGTCCTGTAATATAGTCTGCTATATATTGGTTAAAAATTGATCTAATGTTTCTATTTTAGCCAATGCAAATCTGCATGCATGTGAGCATTACAGTTTCGAAAAGGAAGTCGCATTGCACAAAGCTTACTGTAATTTTAGTCTGCTAGAACTCTGGAACGCAGTGTATTATAAAGTCATGTTTTGGGAGTAACTAAGCAACGAAATAGAACAAATTGAGGGTTGCTTCGCGTGTGCCTAAAAGATATAAACAAAATCTCGACGTTTCGAGCTAAAGCCCTACTAATTTCTCCTGACGAAGGGCTTTAGCTCGAAACGTCGAGATTTTGTTTATATCTTTTAGGCACACGCGAAGCAACCCTCAATTTGTTCTATATGTCCGTGGCCGATGCTGAATTAAGGTCTAAGCAACGAAATCACGTTTTCGAAAGAAACCGGCTTCGATGTCCGAGCTGTATAATTATAATCTCTGCGTGACGTCTATACAAAGTTAAGTGAGTGAAACCAAGCATTACTATCCGGCAAAACTATATTCGCGGATATATAATTTGTGGTTATTTCTTAAAGCCTGTGATATTATTGTTTGTAAAATACCGAGATATGAAACAGACAGGTTAAATTATCTATTTTAAGACATATATGCCAAACACTGCAATGATGAGTGAATTGGTGTCAGTGCAACTTAGTGGCAGACAGCTAGGTTATAGCGCATAATGGCCAATGCAGGTTCGATTATATACTGTAATATGTATTTTCCTGTAATGCCTAATAATAATTTCTCCTAAGTTGCATGTGTGATGAGCGTTTGATCCCTTAGACTCTGTAATAATTGCATTTACGGAAATAACAAAGGAGGGGTCTTATTGGACCTTTTGGAGACACCCAGAACAGTTTAGAACTGTTAGAGCTATCAATTATGAATAAAGTCAGGTCAGTTTAGGTTTCCTCCTGTAGTAACACTCTTGGACGCTGAAATTTGGAATGGCCCTTACTGAATTTCTAGGGAGAACAGTTTAAAACTGATAGAGCTTTCCAATATAGATAAAGTTAGTTCGATTTAGGTTTCTCCTCAGTAGTAACATGGCACCACCAAGGGCGGACGGCCCTCGTGACTATTATCTAATATGCATGTTTAGTGTTGTTATACCTGTATATTGTGTAGTGTCCTTTGCGCAATCTATAATAAATATTATATAATTAGTTTTTGGAAATATTGTAAATATAGATCTTAAGATATTTAACCTATCCTATATATAGAGGGGCCATTTGGTAGAATACCATATTAGGTAAAAATGTTTCAATGTAATATTTACCCTCAGGAAATAAAGTTCTATAACAATGGAAACTTTATTAATTACGATCAATGTTTACATACTACAGTGATAAACCTCTCTTTACAGGTAGTTTACCAGCGTCTACTTGAATTAACTCTATATATATGACAAAAATATTAGTATGACATTAGTTGTGGGTTATCCCATTCTTTGTTACGTTTACAGAATATATAATATGAGGACCTGACACAAGTGTTAATAATTTTCCAAATGAAGTACTTTCTGCTCATCAAATTTTAGATCTTTCAGCATTTCAACAAAGTCCAGCGATGATTGACTGAAAACTCCCAGTGAACTGAAAACTCCCCTGTTTCATATTTCTTGTTCTGTTCGTTAATTAGTTCTTGATATTTTTGTCTTTTACGGGTTATACATTAGTAAGCAGATTAGATTCAAATCCGACAGTACTAATAATAATAATAATAATAATAATAATAATAATAAAAATAATAATAATAATAATAATAATAAATAATAATAACAATAATAATAATAATAATAATTGTAGTCGAGACCTACATTTAATTGCTGGTTCACTCAAAAATCACAACTTTGAATAGTTTTGTAAAGAAATATTTAATGAAAAATCATAAAATAACAAAATATGAACTTGTTAAGACGCCATGTGTTTTTCGCTCTTTTCTCCGAATAATTAATGCACTTTTTATCGTCAAAATGGCGTTAGTTTGTCGAATGTCTGCGTTTAGCTCCGACATCTCCTCCTCCCGGATTCCTTGTGATCCGCCTTCTAATGATTCTCAAACTCCAGTGGCGATACGCGCCCAATCGACCGTCTGTAAATCTTATCATTTTCTCTTACATCCACTACACGAACACTGCCGTCCTTTCCAGGATAAACTGCTTTAATCTTACCCAATTTCCATTGTCTTCTCGGTGTTCCTGGATCGATAGCTAATATAATGTCTCCTTTCTTGACGTTATCTTGTTTATTAAACCACTTTGGTCGTGATCCAAGGCTTGTAAGGTACTCTTTCATCCAGCGTTTCCAGGTTTTACGAATAAGCTCTTGCACGAGCCTCCAACGTTTCTTGAGGTTAAACGATGTGTAGTCGACACTCTCTGGCGCAACATCACCTCCGGTTTGGCCGATTAAGAAGTGGTTTGGTGTTAACACTGACATGATTTAAAGGACGTGAATTCCGTTTCGTTCGCGTCTTCCCTCGTCCTTGCTTTGTGAGGTAGGACCCTGCGAAGTAAACTGCATAGTTCGTGAATGGTTTCATCGTCAGCTCTAATCTCAGCTTGGGCAATTCAAAATGCTGCTTCTTTTAGGAAGACTATTCTTCTTTTTCAGTGCGGTAATTTCTTGACCATAAACTTCCATTTGTGCTTCGCGAGTAATAATCTCTTCCACGACTTTTAACTCTTGTCCTGTCAACTCACCGCTGACTCGTTCTTTTCTCGATTTGCAACAGTTTGCAATGAATCTATGGACCCAAGCTCTAACCCGCACTAACGACAATCCTAACTCCAATCTCTTTGTCAAAGAAAGGCGATACCACTTTGAAAATCTTTGAAGGTTTCAGACGCCATTCTTCTTCACATTCGTCCTGCTGATTCGCACTGAAACAGCTAGAATGCATCATCCTTTCGTTGTGGCTTCATTCGCGTGGTTCTTTTAGAAACTCTGGTCCGTTCCACCAAAGTCCATTATCCTTCAACTCGGTTACCGTGAGACCGCGTGTACCGTGATCTGCTGGGTTCCATGATGTAGGGACGTACCTCCATTGTACTGGGTTGGTTTTCCTCGCCACAAAGGTCTTGTACTTTCGACTTTGACCACGAATTCAGAAACCAACCGTAGTTCTGTCAATCCAAAACGTTACCTCTTGTAAGGGAAATTCTAATGCCTTGCAAACTTGTTTACTTAACCGAAGACCGATAACCGCTCCCATCAATTCAAGCCTTGGGATGCTAATTACTTTCAAGGGTGCTAACCGTGTTTTTGCTGCTACGAGTCTAGCTGATACGGCACCGTCCTCATATTCGTGACGATTGTAGACGACCGCGGAATACGCCTTTTCAGAAGCATCCGAAAATGTGTGAATCTCGATGCGCTTGACTTGTACGTTCTCTCTCAGACAACGAGGAATCTTAATGAGGTTGAGCTTGACTAATTCCCCGAACCATTGTTTCCATGCTAGACGAAGTTCCTCCGGCAGATTATCATCCCGACTCAGCCCTTGTACCCACGCTTGTTGCATCATTAACTTCGCCAATAGAATGAACGGGGAAAGGAAGCCTAACGGGTCAAATATCGTTGCGGTACAACGAAGGACGTTTCTCTTGGTGTAGACAAACTCTATATCTGGTGGAGAATAATGAAATGAGAACTGATCATCGGTTGCAGTCCACGAAATTCCGAGAGTCTTTGTGATTGGAAGTTCATCCATTTCGATGTTGATTTACGATGCACGATCTTCTTCCGGAATATCCTCTAATACTTCACGACGATTTGAGATCCACTTACGAATGTGAAATTTCGCCTCCGATGAACTTTCCACCGATGGCATCAAGTCGTCCATGTAACAGTTTTCCTTAACTGCTTGGGCGGCCAATGGAAATTCTGCCTTATGTTGCTGTGTGTGCTGTTGCCAAGTAAACTGGGCACAGAATGGGCCGTAACATCCCCCAAATACGAAACGAATGAACTCATAAACCTCTGCTTCTTTGCTTCGACCCAAGTTTCGCCAGAGAAAACGATGTAAGGGTCTATCATCTGGTAGGAGAACCAACTGGTGATACATCTGACTAATATCACCGAACAAAGCTACGGGATCTTTACGAAATTTCACTAATAAGTCAGTAATGTCACGCTGCAGTTTCGGCCCAGGAAGGGACTCTGTGCTTTTACCTTCGCTTGTCGCCGATGCGTCGAAAGCAATTCGAATCTTTGTTGTACTCTTGTTTGGTCGCACAACAGGAAAGTGAGGCAATAACCACTCACAATCCGGTTTTGGTTCGTCCAAGGGTACACGTCTGATATATCCTTTCCGATTCCGATTCCTGTCCTCGAGTTGCTCCATATGTCTTCCGTTGGTCATCCCCCTCCGTATTGGAACCCGTTCCTGACTCAGCTTTAACATTGTCATGCTGTTCCTTATTTGGTGGCTGAGTGGGGATCTTGGGTCTATGGAGCAGAGAGTGGTGACTCTCCTTGCAACCGTTCACATTACATCTCCTGTTCCATTTACAAGTACTTCCTATGTGATTGTCCCCAAGACAACGGTAGCATAACCCAAACTTCTTTGCTACTTTCCACTTTTCTTCTGTTGACTGATCTCGGTATTTTTGACACTTCCAAATAGGGTGGATTTTTGTGCAAAATTGGCATTTCTTGATTCTCTTGTCACCTCCATCAACTGATGTTCCATAAAAGGTTCGTCCGCCTCGACCGGTGCCACTTCCATAACTGTCATTTCGTTCTGGTCATATCTTTGGGAAACCGTGCTTGATTTCTGAGGCTTGAATTTCGTACTCAGCTTCTTGGGAAATCCAATCCTTCAATGTCTCCATGGATTCGTTCTTTTGTCATCTGTAGTATTGAGAAAGTAGTTTCTCTGGCATCTTTTCAAGAACAATGGTGTATAAAGTCCCTGCTTCAAGATCTGCTTGTCGACCATTCTCTTTAAGACAGATGACAGGTCGCTCTAAAACGCCTGCAAAGATTTCCAATTCTTTGGCATTCTCCTCTTGTACTGGTTTCAACTTTTTCAACTCTTCTAAGTGACTTTGAACCTGTCTCCGAGTACCCCCATACTTTCTTTCTAATCTTGCTCTTGCGGCATCATAAGCCTCCTTCGAATATCCGAGACGTCTGACTGTATCGGCTGCTTCTCCTCGTAAACGTAACATGCTTCTAGTCTAAGCATTTTGAACTGTGGTGTCAATGATGCTCTATCTACACAACTAGTAAAAGCGGCCTTCCATTGTTTAAACTTCATTTTATCTCCCGCAAATATAGGGATACGAATTCTCTCCAAATGTCCATCTGCTTCCCGACAGTTCCACTCTGTGAGATTGTCTGTAATTCTGATTAGCTGCTAGGTGCCTCCGACTGATGTGTTCCGATTTCATTGACAACAATTGTAGAGCTGTTCACACTTGATAACTGTTCATGTCCGATATTGCTGTTTACTTGAAATGTTTGTTGTTGCAAACTGTTATTCGATTCAATTTGTATTCCATTGTTTTCCATGCTTTCTGGGGTCGTAATTCCATGGGTCGGTTCCTGTGTACTTTGAAATTATGTTGCCATAGCAACATTGATTCCTACATGTGTAGATTTCCCAACTAATATGGCCCTGTCACACTATTGCGTATGATAGAAACGTATGAGTTGCGTATGAAAATTATTTCATGTATTGTCATACGCACAAAAAAGCCCTTAAAAATACAGATTTCTGCATATACTTACCTTATTGAACCTATGAGTATCGTATGAGTAGCGCATCGCTGGCGTATGCCCAGCATATGAATAGCTTACGAGCAGCGTTTGAAATGCGCATGTCTAGCGTACCACTATCATGTTACAAACTTCAAGCCTATAAAAGCGGCGGTCGTTCAACATTGCAGCATTATTGCAGAAAACGTCCAACTATCAACATGCCAAACAAGAAGGGGACATCGTCTACTCATGGCCGAGGAAAAGGGAAGAAGATTCCAGCATCATCCTCATCCAAAGCTGATGATCCACCTGTTCATATACCTGCAGATATACTTCAACCACCAGATGATGTACTTGACACACCTGCTGATGCTCCTGAGACACCTCCTAATGATGAACTACATGTTCCTGAGCAATCAAGGTCCCCAGCTCTACCTCGCGAAGTCTCCCGTGAATCATCGGTGTCATCATATGCATCTATTGATTTCTCCATCGCCTCCCGCCTGGCCGATAACAAGGGGAAGAAGAAGAAGGAAAGGGCCAAGAAAAACCCCTGCAACCTCATCATCGCAGAGGAAGAGTTTTAATGCTGGAGTTCATCATGGACAACCCTGTGCTTTGGAATGTCCAGATGACAGATTACAGGCGGAAGGACAAGAAGGACAAGATCTGGGAAGAGCAAGCCCAGCAAATGGACAAGACAGCTGACACCCCCAAGGGCTGGTTCAGGTCATTGCGTGACACCCACACACGCCTTGATAAGAAAAAGAGCGGTGATAGTACACCAAACCTGACTGAGAGAGAGCAGTGGATCCTCTCAAAGTTTGCTTTTCTGAAGACGGTCACTCGCCACCGTCCAGAGCCCATGCAGAGTGTAAGTTGACAACTATTCGATCTTTTATGGAACTCATTAATTTCATGATGTATATATATACAAATCATTTTTGCAATCATGTACTTGTGATGTTATTTTTTGTCTTTGTAGGTGACAGCAACCATCCAACGGCACAGAGGAGACCTTGATGCAGCCGAGAGCGCCTGTGCTGACATGCAGATTGACCTGGATGAAATCACTCCTATACCCTCATCTACCCCTTCATCCTCACGCAAGCGACCTCGGGACCCAGACAGCGACGTCCTTGATTCCCTACAGCAGAGATTTTCTGAGTCTGACACCATCCTCAAGGAGCTCTCCAAAGCCCAGCAACATCCCATCACAGCCCGAACTGCCTTTGCCAACTACGTTAATGACAGCCTGCTGACAATGTCCAAGCCCAAGTACAAGAAGGCAAGGTCCTCCATCAACAGGTTACTGTCAGAACTGATGGATGCTCCAAGTGCCATGGAAGCTCCACACATCAAACAAACCCAGCAGGCCAGCCACTCTCAACCACTCCACCCCCAGCGCCCCATTTCAGCACCTCCCTTCTGCTCATTCACCTCCTCAGCACCATCCTTCTCCGAGCATTATCAGACACCTCCCTACATGCCAATAAACGAGCCTCCTGCATCATCAGTGTGGGGTTCACAGTCCATGGAGTACATGGACCAGTTTCACCAGCCAATCGTCCAGCATCAACATCACCACAGGACTCCCACTCCTCTAGAGCAGATGATGGCTCCTCCTCAACAGCTTGCTCAGCAACCTCCTCAGCAAACGCAGCAGCAGCAACAGTGCACTCCCACCCCCGCCCCAGTTTGTGACTCCTTGGGTTCTGCTGCACAGGTACTGAGGGAAAAGCCGGGGCCAACGCAGCATGTTGCAGGCTTCGAGCACAACCTCCCGAACATTTGCACTAGATCCACCCTCTCAGGATTTCAATATATCACGGGATCTACTGATGATATCGGCTCTCAGGATGAGGTACTCAACCAACGACCACAAACGTAAAAGAGGTATTGACTCTTTAGTGACTGTTGTTGTAATGACTATGTTACAAAGGTTAAAAATGAATTTCCTTGTTTTGTTTCTTGTACTTTTTTAATATATAAATCTATATATACTTAATTTATAAGTACCCCTGATGCAAGGCCCCTAGAATATTACACTGCACTTTACATTTAATTTTAAACTATACCATTATGTAGAGTGTATAGTGTACAGTCTACTATCAAGTGCAGTTTATTATTCTAGATGTCAGTGGTACTGATAAATAACATATGATGTGAAATATACAAAGTATAGTGTTGTGTTAAAGTAGCGGATTATAAATACATCAATTCGTTGTAGTGTAGTTTGATTCATAATCAAGGTGCTCTAAATCATTCTGTTTTGCCATGCAACAGCACCTGCATCTGAGTTGACCCAGTGTTTAAGAAGGTTCCTCTGTTTCTTTCCTTTGTTGGTGGAGGTGTTCCCTCCAGCAACTGTATGTGTGTCGTGTAAATTCCTGTCCTGTCTCCATGCTCCAGGGATGAAGTCACTGTTCATGTTCTCAGCACGGTCTACATGCTGGTTCTGTGGTTCAGGGTACCGTAACCTCATGAGATTGTGCGGGACAATGCAAGCTTTCACGATGAGCTTGACAGTGGAGGGGTCATGCTGCATGGTAGTTAGCAGAACCTGGAATCGGTTCGCCAGGATGCCGAAGGCATTTTCAACCACCCTTCTGGCGCGGGAAAGCCTGTAGTTAAATATCCTCTCTTCCTTGTTCAGACCGCGGCGGCTGTATGGCTTCATCATGGTCTCTCGGAGGGCGAAGGCATCGTCGCCGATGAAGAAGTAAGGGACATTCTGGTAGTCATTGGGTAGAGCATCAGGGGCGGGGACTCCTATGGTGCCGCCTTCAGCCAATTCCTTGATTTCAGAATTATTGTAGATCTGAGCGTCTGATGCTGATCCCATACCGCCGATGTCTGCCCAGATGAACTTGTAATCAGCATCCACGAGCGCCATGAGGACAACGGAATAGAACCCTTTGTAATTGTAGTATAGGGAACCACTGTTTGGAGGACACTTGCAGTTGATGTGCTTGCCATCAAGTGCACCACAGGTATGGGGAAAGTTCCACCGCTCCATGAACTTGTCAGATATGGCACGCCATCTCTCTGGGGTGGTTGGACAGGTCATGACATCGGACATGTATTCGTCGATGATGGCTTGGCAGACCTCTCTGACGATGAGTGACTGGGTGTTGTGGGGGACCCTCCATCCGTACTTCATGGCTGAATACGTGCTCCCAGAGGCAAGATGACGCAAAGTCAGTGCGAGCTTCAGGCCGGGCTCCAGGCTGCCTATACCAGGTATGTTGTTTGGTGATCCTGGGACCCACACTGGCTAGCAGATCGTCGAACATATCGGGGGGCATTCGCATAAAGTTCTTGAAGCATTGTTGGTCCTCGTTTCGGAGCTCCACCAGAAGCTGGTCATACATGCCAAACTGCCTTCGCCTGCCGATCCATGATCTCATCCAGATTCCACGTCTTTTTCTTATTCTCTTCTTTCTTCTGTTATGTTGGATGTGATGAATTGCCAAATCTATGAGATCATACTGATGTTGGAGAACAGCTAACTCCATCGTTCATACCCGGAGATCCAAGAAGATATGAAGAACAGCTAAAAATGGGAGCCTATATATACACTTTCTCAACACGCGGGCAATACGCTGGGGATACGATGGCCAGACGTCACTCATACGCAAATTGTACGGCAAATACGTTACTCAATCGTCTGCCATACGCCAAGATATCTATGGAAGTTGCACATACGTCACACATACGTTAGACGTACGTTACTCATGCGCTATCAACACACTAGCTGTACGGTACGCCTTCATGCCCGCGTATGACTAGCGTACTCGACCTATTAGTACCGTACATCTAGCGTCCCTCTACCGTATTCAGCGTATGCCTAGAGTATGCTTACCGTATAAACCATACGTCGAATACGCACAAAATTTTTGAGCATGCTTAAAAAAACTTTTCTGCCTCGCCGTATGCCAGCGTATGCCACCGTATGCGATCGTGCTTTAAACGTATACAACCTATGCCCAACGTACCCCTAGCGTATGTCAGCGTATACCGGCGTATGAGTGATATTTTTCATACGCAGGCATACGCTAGTACGATACGCAATAGTGTGACAGGGCCTTAATGATAAGAAAAATTGACGCGATGCATGTGTTTCAACATCAACTTGCTCAGCTATTTTGTCTAACTCATCCCCAATTTCCAGTGCATTTTATTTGTCCCCACTTTGCTGGTATGTTGCCTCAAGCTTATCTAATACAACCAAACAAACTTCTTTCTGCTCATCAATTTTAACTAATAATTGGAAAATATGCTCTCGATTAGGCTGTTCCTCCGATAACAAACATGATAACTGTGTTAACAAACGTGTCAATAGCGATTTTGCATTCCGTTTCTACTTTTTAAAATTTGATATATCTAGTGCTACCGTCTTTTGTGCCTCTTTCTCAGTTATTTCTGTTAGTTCCGTATCACTCATCTTTTCCCACGATAAAGATCACAAATACAACCAAAATATAATCCAATATGTACTTACTGTACGAACGTCTAATCCGATGTTTATGTATTTTTACCCCTCGATAATACTCGGATTTTCTCTTGAAATACTACGATCCGGCAGTCGAAGGACCAAAATGTAGTCGAGACCTACACTTAATTGCTGGTTCACTCAAAAATCACAACTTTCAATAGTTTTGTAAAGAAATATTTAATGAAAAATCATAAAATAAAAAATATGAACTTGTCAAGACGCCATGTGTTTTTCGCTCTTTTCTCCGAATAATTAATGTACTTTTTATCGTCAAAATGGCGTTAGTTTGTCGAATGTCTGCGTTTCGCTCCGACAATAATAATAATAATAATAATAATAATAATGAAAACTTTATTGATATAACTTTTTTCTTAGATATATACAATTGTAAATCTCACTTCTAGAGGTAACTTACAATTGACTACTTAAATCACATAAGGCTATATATATATATATTAAAGGAAATACGGTAGTCTAAATATTCATTAGTTCAGGATTAGTCTATTCTTTATTTCTACAACAAAAAATATAATACGAAGTTCGGATGGCTATGGATATCATTCTTCTTATGCAGTATTGTTGGTGTTGTTTGTCGAGTCCTAAATCATTAAACATTTCAATGAAGGTATGGCATTCTTTGTCAAACACACCGAGTTAGCTGATAGACAGATTTACAAATTTCACAGTTGAAAAGTTTCTATTTTGTTCTCTTATCAGGTCTTTGTATTTTGCTTTCTTACGTTTAACGTTGTTTGAGAGGTTTGATTCAAATCCTACGGTGAGTTCAACAATATAGAGGTGTTTGTCTGAGGTGGAGAGAAGTAAATCTGGACGATATTCGTCTCCTGTTATAATCGAGGGGCTGTCAAATCCTGGGAGGTCAACAAATAGTTTACACGCGTTTATAGTTTGAAAAGTTTTTGCAATAAAATTAAGTACTGAATCGTGTCTCCATGTAAATCCTTCCAAGTAATGTTGACAACCGGCAACAACGTGTAGAAGGGTTTCAGGCTGTAAACAGAATGAGCAGTCAGGACTTGATGAGATACCCCATCTATTTAGGTTCTTTCGAGTAGGGAGAGTGTTGTTTATGTAGCGAATTGTGAAATTAAAAATATTCTTTGGTAGTTTTGATTGGGATAAAGACCGTATCGCGTTAAGGGGGTCTTATACAAAATTTTAAAAGAAAATCCTATTTTGAAATTAGCCATATTATGCATCATTAATGATCCCTTTTTCGTTTTCTGGTGTTATTTTTTCTATTTGTTTGGCGGAAAATGGGTAAATAGGGGAAAATAGCAGCTTGTTTGAAATTTTGTCCTGTAGCAACCACCATAGCAACGACATGTTATTGGAAAATCGCGAGCATTGTAGCATTTACGAAAAAGTTTTTTTCTCCAAATGAGTACCCACCTACCCCCCCCCCCTAGCTATATAGTGATTTTAAACGATTTTATTTCAAATTACACCAAGTACAAGTAGGTTATATTTAGGCGGGAGAGGCGTTATAATGGCGTGAAAGTAAATTGTGTTCACGCTATGTATTTTGTATAATTACGGTTCCACTTCAAGGCTTTGACTGATTGAGGACATCCTGTAAAGTCCGACGAAAGTCGATCTGCCATAACCTTTCAAAGAACCGAAGGGTTAAACATTGGTGTCTTTTTAAAGACGGCAACGGCGGAGGTCACAGCTGGGAACCAAACTTAGATGTTGAAATAGTACGTGTTAAACATTTTTGAAAAAATCTAGCTGGGCATTTTCATGATATATATGCCTACCTCTCCTGTTTAGGATGTGTTTGTCTATGTGATTTCGACCCCGAATTAGTCAACGTATAATTTCTAAACATATGAAAATATAGGGGAGCTCCATGCCCAATTTTTCATTTGCATATTAAATATAGGGGAGCTCCATGTCGAATTTTTCATTTGTGCGTGTAATGTAAGTAAATAAAAGGTTTTCCAATACAAGGCGCATACACTTGCAAATATGTTGTTTATTTAAACTGGCATATACAAATATAACTTTTACATAATTTCCAAATATCTATATGGGCACATTTATATTATATACCGAATATATAAACTATAATCAACTATCTATCTATCACTAAACATTGTAACACTAATCCACAAATTGTACTAACAGTGAGTGATTTTGTGTCAGCCACTCATGTTCTATAATATTAGAGTAAAAATGAGGAAAAAGTATTAAATTAGGAAAAATAGTTCAATGTATAAGACCACCTTAATGTGACCATCATGTTCATAAACCGAACATTGAACTTTAAATGCATTTTTCTCGAATAAGCAAAAATTAGCGATTTCATTATTGCGCGCAGGATATCTGAAGAGGTATCGAAGCTATCTTGATGAAATTTTCAGCATAGACTCATCACATCAAGGTCTAGGTTGTAAACTAAAAGAATTGAGTTATGTTGAATAGTTTTCAAGTGGCGACAGTTTCCATGCGAGTCGTCAAATGCCTTTCCAGTTTTTGACCTGTAAAACTGGTGTTAACGCTTCAATGTTGATTGTTTTAGTTCAACCCCTAGACAATGTTATTTGCTAGTAAATAAAAGTTATTCCAGAATTTTATCATTAATGCTTATTTAGTTATTGTGTTTATAAAATTGCACGAATTTCACCACAGGGGGTGCTTTATCTCGTTAACCATGCCAACAATGTTTTGCAGCAACATATTTTTTTTGTCAGAGTGTCGAGCCTAACAACATATTAGCAGTAGAGCTTCAATAGTAATAAAAGATAGAAAATTATTTTTTTTGTATTGGACCACCTTAAGTTGTGACAGGGAGAATTTGGAAACATTTGTAAAAAAGGAACCTTGACATGTCAAGTGGTCCCTAAGTTTGTTTTTTTTTTGTTTTTTTTTATTTTATTAAAAATAATAATAATAATAAATGTATTTTAGTTTACCACAAAAGTTACAAGTACAAAGAATAACATACATCAATAATTGAACACGAAAATACAAGTATAGAAAATATAAATATAAATATAAATATACAATAATTCAGATGTGGTGAGGAAGCCCAAATAGAAACCATACGGCTTATAAAAATTTGAGCTACCTCATGTTTTGTGTAGCGAGTTTTATTACATGTTAAAATAACATATATAACGCAATAGTAGAGACGGAATAATCAAATAGCAAGTTCATTGGAATAAAATTATGAAATATTAAAGTCATATATAGCGAGAAAGAAGAAACTTTTTTAACTTAGATTGAAATTTGAATATAGACGATGAATTGCGTATTACGGGGTTCAACGTATTAAAAAATTTGGGTCCTTGATAATTTACAGAAAATTGACGAATATTTGTCCTACAGTAAGGGACACATAGTGTTCTGGATTGACGGGTATAATAATTATGAATTTGGTTTACGCCTAAAATTGGACACTGAAACAATCAGGTAGCAATTTATGTTGGTATTGATAAATACACTTCCCGAGATTAAATAAATAAATATCTTCAAATTTCAATATATTGAGTTCATTAAAAATAGGAGTGGTATGCACACCGAAATCCTGTTTATCAATGATTCGTAGCACACGTTTTGTAACACAACAATATGAGGTTAGTTGGATACGTTGATCCCCATACCGTAATGCAATATTGAAGATAAGGATAAACAAGAGCATAATATAGAATTCGTAAGGCTGATTTGAATAGATAAAACTTGATCTATAAATAATCCCAATAGATTTGGAAACTTTATGAGCAACATGGGATATATGTATTTCCATGATAAGTTTTCGTATGCTTTTCATCCAAACAAACTTTACTAAAAACAAACATCTTATTGTATTTTTCTTTTATTTATTTTATTCCAGTATTTTGTTCAAATGTTATCCTTTTTTTATTTTTATATATATTTGATAATTAGACTTAGTTAGTTTAACGGACTGAAACCATTCAGAAATTTTACATAAATCAGAATTCAGAAAATTAACATAAAGTTGATACATAAGAAGTTATCCTCTTTGGACTTGACAGAATTGAGATCTTTTTAAAACTAACTGAACTGGTTGAGTTGTAGCTATGTGGATGATGTTAATATATTAGTGTTAGTTGACTTCCAGGTTCTTTATAGAATCGTTTTGGATGTTTTTTGCGTGCGTAGAACTGTTTGACACTGACTAATTTGATTTGACGGTTGCCAGGTAGGATGTTTAAACCATGTTGCGTGTGTGTTAGAGATAGACGTTAGTATGTTCCAGATATAGACTTCCAGCGATTTTGTAATTGTTTTATACCAGAGAGACAACATTTTTTTTCAATGAAGTTTTTTTTATAGCAGCAACGGTAAAAAATAAGGAAGAGAGTTTAGACAAAACATAGCGACTGTAAAGAAGAAGTTTATTTTTCGGATGCAGAGGTTTAAGATCTATATCAGACATCAATTCTTGTATCAGAGAGAGTAGTTTAGATTTATGTTCTTGATTGGACATATCAAAGCCAAAGAATCGTCCCAAATATTCAAATGATTCCCCGATTTTAGTGGTTGGTATGACATGCTTATTGACAAACAGCTTCGGCAGATATTGCACAGATTTTGTTAGGACTTTCTTGATACCGAAAGTACTACATTTCTCAACTCTAATAAACATGTTGGACCATTGGCACCAGATAGAGAATCGCTTAAGGAGATGTTGATTTTCAGACTCCTGACCAGTAATAACTGCAACGTCATCGGCAAACTGAAACCAGTGGATTGGGTTTAGGAATTGGAGAGAGAAACCAAACTGACGATACTTTTCATCTTTAATATGTTGGATGTAAGTGTTAAAACACATATTAAATAGTAAAGGACTGAGACAGTCACTTTGTAATACTCCACGGCCAACAGGTATAAAAGGGGTACGGAACTCAGAAGTAATAATAGAAGTCTTGATCATTATTATTATTATTATTATTAAGTCTTGATTATTATTATTTATATTAATAATAAAAATAATAATAATAATAATAATAATATGATAATAATAATAATAATAATAATAATAACTCTCTAGTCAAGGGAGGACGGTTGAGAACAAATAGAGTCGAGGAATAGAGCCATCCAGTATATAAATAAAGTTAGTTTAGTTAAGGTTTCCTCTTATGGTAGCACTAGATGAAAAAAGACCTTACGGTATACCTGGATGGTCTCTGCTTTCTAGTGAAAAGCTTGGCATAAAATACTCTCTAGTCAAGGGAGGACGGTTGAGAACAGATAGAGCCGAGGAATAGAGCCATCCAGTATATAAATAAAGTTAGTTTAGTTAAGGTTTCCTCTTATGGCAACACTAGATGAATAAAGACCTTACTGTATACCTGGATGGCCTCTGCTCTCTAGTGAAAAGCTTTGCATAAAATACGCATGTCAAATTTTTCCGTGTGTACGTGCGACAGAGAAAAGAGCCTGGATGCTGAAATGTGATTAAAAGGCGGAAATAGAACTAAGAAGTAAAAATTGCTATCCCTTCACTTGGGTAAGTCCCATACTATGAATCGATTGGCCATTTGAATCATGCGATATGCTTTCATGTCACTATATAACAAATGGAATAATCCAGAATTGTACCGCATGCGCAATAGAAATTATGCCAATCAACATTTTCACCCTATTAATAGAGCCTAGATTACCAATATATATCCATGGCAAAAGCCGAAATTGCATGATGGGATTATTATCTTAGTAAAATTTCTAAACCGCTAGTGAGTAAATTATTCTTATCCACAGAAAGATGTTACGCGGAACAACTTTTCGGCAACAACTCGCAATGCACATGTGGATATACCAAATTTGATTGGTTTTGTAAAGATTTGCATTGCGAGTTGTCGCTAAAAGTTGTCACGTGTAACATCGCATTTAAGACTTTTGATGATGGGTATTTACCATGCTAATTAATATGATATCTACGGTTCAAGCCGCTTAAAACAAATGGAAAAGTCCACAGGTACAGCTCAATACATGCAGTTGCAACTGAGTATCTCAATTAAATAATTCTTATCACGAATCTTAGGCTGCTGATGATGCGAGTATTTCCCATTTTAATCGTACGTTATACGTATCAATTCACTTATAACAAATGGAAAAATCCAGCTCTGAAGCTATTGCGAATGAGGCTCCCAGAGGGTGAGAATTTTGATTGGCGTAATTTTAATTGTAACGACTAATGTTCATTCGCTTTCGCATGATCTGGACTTTTCCATTTGTTCCAAGTGGCTTCAAACGTGCGATTAATATGGTAGATATCCGGAATCAGATTATTTCTATTTTCCAGCTCTAAATAGAAAAGATTTTCTCAATAAGAAAAATATTTAGGCTCATTATCCTGCAGATAAGTGAAGGTTTACTGAGTCTAAGATAATATAATATAACCTCATCAATCAGTGATTTAGGCCCCAGGTTCCCTAAGGGCTAATGACGAGAATTCTGATTGGCGTAACGTTTTAAATAAATATAATTTTAAACTATGCGAGTTAACTTGTAGCAAGCCATAATTTTAATTGTGATACTGCCTACCAATTTCGCAGCAAAAGCCTCAGCTGGTGAGGATTATGACCATCTTCGCTTATCAGAATACTAATATGAACACAATTATTTTTCCTATTTAGAAAATGTTTTTTTATATAATTCATAATTCAATAACTAAATAGTTCTTAGCAGGAATCTTAGACTTGTGACGTGTGCAACGGATACTCGAAGTGACGCGGCGGGTGACCCGCTGTATATAGGGTGATATAGTACACGTGCTTATTCCTCAATCCAAGCATATTCTTGATTCACACCCTAATTTAAGGTGGCTCCCTACAATTTAAAAATAGGAGAAAATCATGAATTAGATCAAACTTTTTGAAGGAATGTTTCTTGTCTGAAATAAAATAATTGTACAACTTTTATAAAGCAACAGTCTAAGAATTTGAAATTGGTCACAAAAGTGACGTCATCACTGTTGCTATGACAACATAGACGATTCAACATGGCCGATATTTTGGCTTTTAACGCACTTTACTTGCAAAAATGCCTGGTTACCCCCATATATTTATTTCAGAAAATATTTTCCTGTGGTACAATAAACTATCTGACCAAGTTTAAAAAAATTCTGTATAGCCAAAAAATATTTATTTCGAAAAACCATGTTTATAATTTTTGTTTATAAATTTGGCAGTACAGAATTTTTTTAAACTTGGTCACATAGTTTATTGTACTACAAGAAAATATTTAATGAAATGAAAAATGGGGGTAACCAGGCGTTTTTTTAAGTAAAGTACGTTAAACACCAAAATATTGGCCATCTTGAGTCGTCATTGTTGCTATAGCGACAGTGGTCACGTCATTTTTGTGACCAATTTTCAACTGGTTGATTGTTGCTCTATATATGGTGTACAATTTTTTTATTTCTAGCAAGCAACATCTCTTCAAAAAGTTGATCCAATTTATGCATTTTCAACTACATTTTTATAAATGTAGGGAGCCACCTTAAACGGCTGTAAAAATATCCAATTTGAAGTTTGACCAAAAGAATGAAATTCATCATGATAAATTCAAAATTTGCCCCAGAAAGAATAGCTTGGTAAACCTTGCCTCAGTAACGATGAAATCGAAAAGTCTGAAGTTCATCTTTAAATAGGAGCGTAAAATTTCATTCATGTTCATGTTTAATATCTTTCTTGTTCTCTATACAGGTGAGTTTCACCAAGTATATGACAGTACAGCACTTGGTGGCCAACTAGAAAAGGAAAGACAGTTGTCAAACAAACTGATATTCTACCCACGCAAAATATGTCAATCGGTTTACTGAGAGCTGAGCTGAATTACGAAGGACGCAGCTCGGCTTGATCGAGTCGAAGGTTTACTAAAGTCGCCTCTGGCTGCCACTGTATGACTCGTGCCTGATCAGGGAGCACAGCTATGATCGACGGGATAGTTTGGCTCTTATCCAAACCCTGTCAACATTCCATGTGGGAGGAAATCGGAGTACCCGGAAAAAACCGCACGACTTTCGGTAGAGCGTTGACTCACTCTCTATCATTATTGCAATTAAAATATATAAATATACTTTAAAACACATTCACGAAACTGGTTTTACTATATTGGCTTTTAAGCATGACCACTTTCATGCAACTCTTTTTATCAAGCAATAAACTTATAAAAGTTGAGAGTATAAAAGTTTTTAGTTCGAGGTAAAATGCCTATTATACTTATATAACTTACGTGCCAGTTTAATTCATACAAATTTTACCACAAAGTATAACCTTTAATTTCTTGATACCTCGATTCTTAGATTGTTAGAATCTTCTTAGAGAAGTGAGTTTTGAATGCTACTCTCCGTTGTGCAAAGAGAACATGTTTTCAATCAAAATCTGCATACATTTATAGCGTAATGTAGCTACTAAAAAAACTTTTAAATCTCAACGTAATAACATGTGAGACCACAACGTTATACAGAAAAACTATTAGGATATATTGGCCTTAGAATATACAAATTACCGACCAACCGGTAAACATTTGCCCAATTGTAATTAACAGGTTTGGAAGATGCAACAACTGGTTTTTGGAAAAGTCAGTGCATCACATCCTTGGAGAAATCTTTCATTGCGAACAAGTGAAAGGATGTTATGGATGGAAAACATAAAATATTAGCAAAGCTTTCTGGAATGATAAGCTCTGTCAGTGCAAATAATACAACTCATTCACTGTAATAGACCTTACCGTTTATCGCATGTGTCAGTACTCCATACAGTAGTACCCAATGTCCTTGCTCTCATTTTTGTCTCTTGTATAGTGCGACAGGCGAACATAAAAACAAGGCTGTTGGGGATGCTCAACTTGGATGATTTCACATTACCTTTCGACTTGTTTGCACAAAGAAAAGAGAATTAACATGGCAGAATCAACAGACTGGTAATATTTTGTCTCACAGCTGACAATCTTTTCAGCTGTTTTCATAACCCAAGGCAACACTTCACTTGCGATAGTAACTTCTAGTTTAGACATATATGCCAAAAGCTGGAAGGAAAAATCCAGAATTGTACCGCAATAAAAATTACGTCAATCGAAATTTTCTTCCTATTAATAGAGCCTAGATTACCAATTTCTATTTATGGAAAAAGCCTAAATTAATGGGATTATTATCTTAGTTAATTTTGGACTGTCATAACAGTGAGTAAATTTTTCTTATTCAGAGAGAGAACTAAAATAACTAAGTAATTCTTATCACAAATCTTAGACTTCTGATGACGCGGGTATTTTCCATTTCAATCGTACGTTATACGTTTCAATCCGCTTATAACAAATGGAAAAATCCAGCTCTGATGCTACTGCGAATGGGTACGAATCACAATTAAAATTATGGACTTGCTATAAGTCGACGCGCATAGTTTTAAATACGAATTTTAATGTCCATAATTTTAATTCTCTGTGAGTGAGCTTGTAGTAAGTCTATGAAATTACGCCAATCAGAATTCTCGCCCATAGCCCTTAGGGAACCTGCATGCATACCAATTTCACATGAAAAGCCTAAGCTCGTGAGGATTGTGACTTTTATCTTAGTAAACCTTCATTTATCAGAATAATATATATGAACATAATTATTTTTCCTATATAGAAAAAAGTTTTAGTTCTTATAATTTATATATAGTTCAATAAAGTCTTGTACATGTGACGTGCGCAACGGGAACTCGAAGTGACGAGGTTGGTGGCCCGATATATATAGGTTATATTATTCCACAAGCCATGCATATTCTAGATTTACGGTTGCGAAAACCTTAATTGAAATAGCTGCATATATTTATATTATTCATACTGTATGTACACTATATTGAATATCAAAACTCGCAATAGAGAAGGTTTTACGTTGACGCCTCCGTTGTTTTTTATGGTTTATAATATGACAATCGTTGGAGTATAATCTCTACCCCCTCCCCCCTCCCCCCCCCCATTGCATTGCAAACTCCAATCTTGTTATCTTGGCTCTGCAATTGCAGCGCCAAACTCCAATCTTGGCTCTGCAATTGCAGTGCCAAACTCCAATTCTCCAATTCTACATGTTATCATCATTTGTTGCTGATATTAACAACATTTTGGAGATATTTCCTTTTTTATTTTTTTGATAAATTGTTTGCTAATTAAAATCGTACTATATCTTAATTATTAACCTTAATTATTAATTATTGATCCGGAGATTACAAGATGGCTGCCACTGATAGTCCTGACGGTTCAACAGACTTTGTTAAATATAATGATGGTTACTTGTTGAAAAATATTCAGAAGTATAGTTTATATTTTAAATTAAACTCTGATCGAAGAATTAAGTGGCTTGGTTGCCTTGAGGAGCTGAAATGCTGTATGTTTGATATATTTGGTGACTATGGTGTATGGAAATCGCCCGGTGGAAAAGCTAAAGAATTTACGAATGACCGAATTAAAGTAACGTGGTATGAAAATAAGTCTTTGATTTTGAAAGGGGGTATTGGAGAAAGAATAAATCAATTAGTGACTCGAGAGCTAGAAGCGAATCCAAAAGCAAATACATTGCATAATTGTAAACTTCAAGCAATGACAAAAGAACTAGATATTCATAACATGAAATCAATCGATGTTTGCGAATGCCTCCATTATGATCTCGGAGCATTACATGAACGAATCCAGTGATTTAAAATCGGACTGTTCAACCCTCAAAGACCTGGAAGACTTTATTGATCGATCATTTCAAAATGTAAGTAAGTAAAGCGTCAATGACAGTATATTGCTTGTACAAACTATCGATTGTTCTACCCCAATGCAGTTTCGAAATGATGAAAAAAATTCGACTACTCTTGCTGTCAAAAGTTAAAAATAACCGCTTCGCCGATAAAGGTTCTATCCCCTGTCCATTTTTATCACGCCGAGGATGGTGCGTTAAAGGGAACCATTGTGATTTCCAGCATACAGAGCCTGTTCGCGATAAACATAGAGTATCTTGCCCTTTCCTACGAAGGAAAGGTTTTTGTCTAAAAGGAGACCAATGTGATTTCTCCCACAATGGTGTTTCTCGTGGTACGGTAGTTCCTGGGTCTGAGATGAATGCCCCTGCCTATCCTCCCCCTTGTTCAAACGAACAAAGAATGACTCCAATGGAATTGGGATCGCAGCAAACAGGCATACAGCGCCAACCAAATTATTTTTACCAAGCGTGGCCCCCACAACCCCGACCAACATGGCCCCCACAACCCCGAGGATCGTGGCCCCACAACCCCGAGGATCGTGGCCCCACAACCCCGACCTCCTTGTTTAACCTACCAACAAAGAATGACTCCAATGGAATTGGGATCGCAGCAAACAGGCATACAGCGCCAACCAAATTATTTTTACCAAGCGTGGCCCCCACAACCGCGACCGAAACCGAAACCATTAATGGAAATCCCGGTGCGGACACCTTTCTACCATCGGGTTTAACGTCAACGAACCCTGTGAACAAATTTCTGAAATCAAAAATTAAAATTGCCCACCTAAACATTAGGTCGTTGAAGAACAGGGATCATCTTACTCAGTTTCGACTTCTGGCCCAACAGATCAAGCATGAAATTATTACGATCTCCGAGACTTGGCTCAACTCAACGGTAACTAATGCTGATATTGAACTTGAAGGTTATAAGATATTAAGACTCGACAGGCTTGGAAAAGCTGGTGGCGGTGTTTGTGTGTACTATCGTAACAATTTGAAAGTTTGCCATTTAAAAGAACTGTCTGGTATCTCTGGTTCAGGATTCCATCAATTATGGTTAAAGATTCAGCACAGGAAGCTTAAATCAATCCTTGTGTGCGTGGTCTATCGACCTCCCGATTGCCCTACAACATGTTTGGTAGATGACTTCACTGAAAACTATTTAAAGGCTTTAACTTATGGTAAGGAACTCTTTGTGCTGGGCGATCTAAATTGTAATATGTTGAAAGACACACCTGAATCCAAGGCTTTAAAAGATCTTTGTTTATGTTTAAATTTATCCCAACTTATTACTTCACCAACAAGGGTAACCGCACAGTCATCATCGCTAATCGATGTTATTATGACTTCTAACTCCTCGCTGGTTGTCGGAAGTGGAATACTGGAGACTCATGTTAGTGATCACTATTTGGTATTTTCAGTTCTTAATCTGAAAATGCCGAAACCAGCGCCTATTTATATTACTGCACGAAATTATAAGAACTATGATCGGCACTCTTTTTTGGAAGATCTTACACAAATCAATTGGTCCGAAAATACCCTTATAGACGATTGTAACGAAAAAGTGGATAATTTTAATCTTTGCTTTCAAAACGTACTGAACAAGCATGCCCCCTTGAAGTCTATGAAAATTAGATATCGTCAATGTCCATTTGTTAGTCAGGACTTAAAACAACAAATGTCGTCTAGGAATAAATTGCTTAAGACTGCTCGTTGCACTGGTTTACCATGAGGATTGGCAAAGATACCGGGCCTCTCGGAACGATGTTAAAATGAAATTGCGAATGGCCGAGAGGCAATACCTTCAGGAAGAGATACATAACAATAAGAAAAGTAATTCAATGTGGAAAGCAATCAGGAACTGTTTACCACGTAAAGAGATTACTCAATCCGTTTATACAGGAGATGTAAAGCTACTGGCAAACGAATTTAATGAATTCTTCACGACTGTGGGAGCTCGTGCAACTGAGACTGTAAGATCTCTGGCAAATGAAAATGGAATTTCCTTAATGCCACCTACGAATTCGGACACCTTTTTCGGAGACGAGTTCTCGTTCCGTGCGGTTTCCATATTTGAGATACGTAAAATAGTTATTTCGTTTCCTTCGAATAAAGCTCCGGGGGCCGATAAGGTATCAATGAAAGTTATTAAGGATGCGTTGCCGTGTATCCTACCCACTATAACAGAAATCATTAACAGTTCTCTACTCACATCAGTTTTCCCGTCAATTTGGAAGGAAGCTGGAGTGATTGCTTTGTTGAATGAAGGGGATCACGAGGTTACTAATAATAATCGCCCGGTATCACTTTACCTGCAATCTCTAAGATATGTGAACGTGTTGCCCTGAACCAGCTAACTGACTATCTTGTTAGGTATAAGCGCTTGTCAAGACATCAGAGTGGAAAAAAAACCACCATTCCACGGAAACGTTGAATATCTTTATAACGGATACTATATTGGAAGCAATGGATAAAAAGCATCTTACTGCACTGTTACTGCTAGACCTCTCGAAAGCTTTCGACAGCATAGAACATTCCATTCTTTTTCTTAAACTTCGGTCACTTGGAATTTCCAAACTTCCCTTGAGTGGTTAAAAAGTTATCTCTCGGATCGTCGCCAGTTTGTGCGCTTAGCATCCCAAAGATCAGAATCTCGGATTATCACACATGGAGTACCACAAGGATCCATTCTTGGTCCAATCCTTTTTAGTATATATATAAACGACCTTCCATGTACACCTAGTTCAAGCTCCTTGGAATCCTTTGTAGACGATTCGAAACTGTTTCTTTCCTTCGTTGTTAAAGAAATGGAAGATGCAGCGAAACGCCTCAATGAAGATCTACGTAGGGTAGCGATCTGGTGTTGCAGCCACAGCCTTCTCATAAACCCCGAAAAGACGAAGCTACTTATTATGGGCACTCGTCAATTGCTGTCTACCCTACCGAATGGCTTTCACGTTACATTACTTGGTAAAGATATTTACCCCGTCCTATCAGCAAAAGATCTTGGTATTATCTTGGATAGCTTCTTGACCTATGATGACCATGTCACAGAAGTTGTTTCAAAATGTTTGGCTGCTCTTTGCCAAATTAGTCGTGTGAAACATTTGCTGGATACAGAAACACTTATTACTCTAATTAATGCTTTAGTGTTCAACAGGTTGTATTATTGTTCATCGGTGTGGTCTAATACATCAAAGAAAAACATTAATAAATTGCAGTGTGTGCAGAATTTTGCAGCACGATTAGTTACGAACACAAGGAAGTTTGATCATATAACACCTGTTTTGTCAGAATTGAACTGGTTACCAGTAAATAGTACGTTGAATCTTAAGGACGCTGTAATGACTTTTAAATGTTTAAAAGGTTTGGCTCCAACATACTTATCAGAAAAGTTTAAAAAACGATCGCAGTTACATAATTGTAACACTAGAAGTAAAGATACGCTACAAACTCCGTTTTATTATAGTGCCTCCGGCCAACGTAGTTTTTTATTCAGAGCCGTAAAAATTTGGAATGATCTACCTGACACCATAAAGTGTATCGACTCTGTGACTAGTTTTAAATTAGCATATAAGAGGATTCTTAAGAATTTGTAATTTATAGATTTTTAGTAGTTATATTTAACATTGTAATTGATGCATGGTAATTTTTAGATTTTTATATATAAATTAGTATGTACAGTATTAGATTGATTCTGAAAAGCCCATTGGGAGAATTAATAAAGTATAATAATAGTATAATAATAATTAACAACATTTCAGTCAAATTTCGTGCTGAAAGTGCAGTTTTGTTTGATATTTGACCGGAAATTCAGTAAATAGAATATTTCACTTAGCTCTGCAACGTGTTAATATTAAACATGTAGCCTCATGCTATAGCTGTTACTTCACCTTAAAGCGACGCTAAGAAAGCTAAAAAACATTCTACCTTACAACATCCGTAAGAACTTGGTACATGCCCTTGTTTTGTCAAAACTATATTATAATGACATAACTACCTGACTAGTGACTACTTAGAGAAAAGACTCCAAAATGTGCAAAAAACAGCAGCTGGTATTAGGCAGATATGCTAATATATAGATGATGTCTTGTCCCTGAACTGGTTACCGGTAAAGCCTGGTTTCCATTTGGTTGTAACTGTCGTGAACAAGTCATGTTCGACGATGTGAAATAGTCTGGATCTATCTCGTCTTTTGTCTGCTGTGTGCAAAACCAGTCTTTGTGGACTGTAGAGATATGTCAGTCGAAACTCTATTACACCGGTCACCTTGATATGTTCACGACAGTTACGACTAAATGGAAACCAGTTTACCTACTGAAATGAGGAATTGTACGGACTACAACGTATTTTGTAGAGAAGTCAAAAACCTTTTATTCATGAAGGCAATATCAATTAAGAACTCAATAGCATTTTATTCATCGTGCATGGGATTGTTTTTTTCTCCTCAATTTAATTAGTTTCCTTGCGGTGCTTGACTACTACTACCAGAACGCTTTGCGAGTGTTAACTATATTTTTTATTAAGATCCTGGCGAACCATTCTGGTAGTTGTAGTCATGCAGAGAAAACAAACGTCAAAATGAATAAGGTCTATATTCAGCAGTTTTTGTCCCACCCTCCAAAAAGGTGAATTTCTGCCATTGACATAGCTAATGGATGTCACTCTCATTTATATATAAAAAAATCGAATAGCTATCTGCAAGGTGGAAAGCCTGGTTACTTACTCCAAGTCGTTATTTCTCCGATCCACATTTTTTGCACATTCTAATTGAACCGAGAACCAAAATATAAACAAACGCACTGATTGGCTCAGAACGAAATTCCGCTTGTTAGTGTGAGAAAGTCAATTCGGTGGTTTCAAAAAGCTCTTAATATTACCCCTCCCTGATGTGTGTCAATCTTTACTGATGAAACAGGTCACCACAATAAAATGAAATTATATTAACGAAATTGGTTTATTTCCTGGTGGGGAATAGAAAAAAGCTAAGTTTCTCCGAGACGATATATTGGCTTACAACACAAAAATCTCACCAAATATCTTAGTTCTTTTTCACATCGCATGCATGTTTACCACCAAGCATAGAAACGATAGAATGTTATATAATGAACCTGGATCCAAAGATATTGAAAGAGTCGTTATTAAAAATTATAATGAAAAAACTACACATTTATGTAAAGTTCAATATTTAATACATCACAGTTAAACTATACATGCATGCAGTCAATGAAATATGCATCTATTCATAACAACTATAACGGTTGGTTTTCCAGCACTTATTCTTTTCCTAAGCACAAAATAAAAGAGAAATTTATGCCTTAGATACACATGTATGATATACCATTAAGAGAATAGTAAACATGTGATGCATGTGATGCGAAGATACGTGAGTGACAATGCAAACCTGAAATGCATGGAGTGACGGAAATCTATGATTAATAGAACGATTAATGTTTAGAAGTTTTCGTTCGCGGCAACCAGGTTTAATGTCAGATTTGTTTTCGCTCGCTACTCTGGTTGAAGGGTCGTTCATGAGTGCATTCGTTTACATTATGTGGGGATAAACATTAAATGGGCGTAGATGGTTGGGATATAAAAATTCTAGATAATTATATTTTCTGATATATTATATTCCGAAAATTTGGACAAGAATCGATTATATATTTGCATGATTATAAATACAAAGCCATAGTGCAACAGTTTGTATATCTTCAGCCTGACATCCGTTTTCGTTGAAAAAAATATATCTATATAATTAATTTCAAAGATATTTATGTTGGATTGCATGGAATGATTTGCACTTGTCATGAGATCCACTGTCATATCCTCCTTCAGAATATTTACCCCCGGCACACTCATTTTAGTTCCACATTTTCTTAGAGGAAATATCAGAAAATTCAAATTAACGGAATCGAGAAATTTTGGCATTTCTTAAATTGCAGTTCATGATGTGGTAGGTAATTTTGACCAAAATCTAAGTATTGCACTTAATAAATATTGAAATATGCAGTTTTTAAGATCGGACAAGAGAGAAACAATGTTGCTCTTCGCTACACACCTGCCTGCATATCATGAATGTATGAATTCGAACTTACCTTTGAGCTTAGAACAACGGCAAACTGATCACTTTAGAAATAATACTTGGCCCATTATATCGTTTGCGTTGAACCTACATTAAATGTGGAATATGGAACATTACATGCACTTTGTGATTGTTTATAGCTATACAGGAACGAAAGGTAATTCCGAAAAAAGTTAATGGGGAACGTGTATTTGTTTGGCGGAAACAAAAATATTTGTGAGACACTGTTTTGAAGAAATGGATGCGCATATCCGAACGGAATTTTCCAAATGAGATTTTGCATTCCATTTGCACGATTTCAAGCCAGAAGGGTTTCATTTAAGTTGTATATAGCGAACCTGTACGTGCCCCGCACTACAGTGGATCGATTGGTATTCATTATTATGGATTAATTAAAACTTCAACTGTGAAAGATTTATGTAATCTAAACTAATGAAAACGGCGGTATTGATTATCATGCGTCGGTCCTCGGGCTCGGAGTCTCTTCTCCATTGAAGTTGACTAACTAATTAACAATTATATACCGCGAGCTCAAGTCGTATATTTGTTCAGCCATAATCCACGCAACTTTTCTAATATAGGTTAAATGTTCATTGCATGCAATGACTATGCAGATTTATATCTCACCCAATATAGCATATTCTTCAAACCCGCATGCATAAAAATGTTGTTTTAATATTTAATATGCTACACCCAATATATTGTGTTATTGTTGGGGGCGATTGATCTTGTATATTTGTTCAGCCATAATCCACGCAACTTTTCTAATATAGGTTAAATGTTCATTGCATGCAATAAGCTATACAGATTATATCTCCTTGTGCTGTATATTCTTCGTCACATGCATAAAAATGTTGTTTTTAATATTTAATATGCCACTAATATGTTGTGTGTTATTGTTGGGGGCGATTGATCTTGTAAAACTGCTTGCCTATACTTTTGGTTTTTCGAAATGTCTAGTTAGAAATTTCTCAATTTGTAGGAGCGGGCGAGCGTCAAAATAGCAGAAAATGAATAGAAGTCAGAAGAAGGGAAATAGACTTGTGGCTCTATTTATTATTGGCATACGTACATGAATAACAAGTACACTTCACTTCATAAGTGTTGGTTCCTGATTCATAAGAACCATTGTTTTTCTATCAACTACAAACTTTTCATACACATAAATTGTTAGCTAATCAATTTCTATTTTTACATAAATATAGAGATTATGTGCAAGAATTGAAAAACCATCAGATATACGTACAGTATATATGTTCGGCTATTATGCATGTTATATACCACCTGTCCTGTTGTTGATGTTATATTGATCACCTGTCTTTTAATAGGATATACTAATAGATAGGAGGACCATATAATTACACAAAGTATATATATATATACAAAAACAATAACACAATACTCCTATCTGCGGTACGTGATATTTCGATTCTATTACAGGCAATGACAAAGATTTTGAAATAGAATCGAAATGTCATCGAATATAGTGTATTCTTGCTTGTAATAACTCAAATCTTGAGCGCACAAGATGCTTTTGTTTGGAGTATGTTTTGTGTCATATTTTCTAAAATTGTCGGCACGAAATGGATATGACAAATATAGCAATATTTGTGTACTTTTGAGAGCACGTACCAAATTGGCCAGTACTGAGATTGGTTGTTGATCCCTTCTCTATGTAAAAATACGCCTTAGCAGTGCAGTGATCAAAACGTGACATGATGCGAGTACCTTCCTTATGTTAACAAAGCCCTCGTGGTGTAGGCCGTAGCTAAAACGAATATTTGTGCCCCAAGAGTAATGGTCAGTTCCCAAAAAAAAATTAATGTAAGTTTTGTTGTGGAAAATGTAATTTTGGATCAAAGTACAGTTTATGCGTAAAATTATAGGGTTTGGATCTAAAAACAGATGTATTACTGAATGGTTTCCGGAAAATTTTTTTGATTTACTCTAGCAGTTAAATGGGCACCTTGCTCCATCAATTGTACTTCCCTGTGAAAATTTCACATGCATGCGAAATTATGTGTGGAATTGAAACATTTCACTTGTGAGAATGCACATTTCACATATGAGATGCAGAATTTTCACATATTCTATCACATGCATATGATTGATACGAAAGTAAATGTTCATATGTGAAAATATCTTCGCATGTGGAATTATTATATCATATGTCGACTTGAATCGTTCACATGTGAAAAGACATGTGAAATGTTTGTAAGGGGTTGTTTCCTTTTTTGGGGTGATGTATATACAAGGTACAGTAATTCACTGTATATATAGTTCTGTGTTTCTGTACTCAATTCGTGATGCTACTAGTTGGAATCTTTGGCACCTTGCTATAAGAGGTGAGCAGAAAATGGAATAAGTTATCAAGAAGCGATATTTTTAGAATGCTTAATAACTTAGAACTATTTTCGTATTATACGAAACAAAGAAATACCAGGTGCAAGCAAAGAATTAGAAGTAAGCAAGCAAAGCATCATTCTTATAGTTAAGAAGTTAAAATATTAATTGTAAAATCTATGAAAATAGAAATACATGGTTGAGCGAAAATCCTACACGTAACTTTATACAAAATTCGGCTACATCATTTATTTTATGTATATGCATGCACGATACACAGTACGATTGTGAAAAATATTGACAAAACAAGTGCAATGTTGCGAAGAACGTTAACAAGATCTATTTCAGTCGTTTTAATTTGTTCTGCAAGTTGCAAAATCGCTATACAAGCCTCACAAAAGTAAGCGTAATGTAACATTGGTCGAATAGAGCAGCAAGAACTGCCAGAAAAACCGTTACTCAATCAAGCCAAATCTATATGAGAACCAATCCAATCGACCATGATCGAACGTCTGAATCATATGCCAAATACCGAATTGTTTACAAGACAAGTGAACGGTCAGATGCAGTTTTGGGTGTACACTGTGCGAAATAAGAAACGTCTATAAGAGTAAATTGTGCGCATTTATACTTTTCAGTTAATATCTTCATTAAAATTATGTGCGGCATGACAGGACGTTCATCATCTGCTAAGCGCTATATTGTCCCACCTCATTCGTGCTCAAAGCTAATTTGGCGAGCTACTGTTGGACACCTACAGGCGAGCGGCGGGGGTTGGGTTTCACGCAAAAAGGATAAAATTTTGCTGTCGGTTTGCAAGAATGTCAACCCGAAAGCCCACGAAATGGCCATTCTGTGCTACTAAAATTCAAAATTTTCCGGGGGGCAGATAGAATAGAAAACTACGATTGAATAGAAATACTACTGTTCTATTATGTGGCAGTGATCTAATCATGGCTCCTAATCCAATTGACTTTACTTTAGTCTTCAATAATTTTGGCAGCCTACAAGAAACGTCGCCGTATTAGCGTTGATATCCACTGTATTAGAATTGTACATCCTGGGCGTCCTAACTAGAAGACGAGCGGACAAGCGAGATAAGTTGATGGTAATTATGATGCACTTGACCTGAAAAGTAGCTAGTTGTCTGGTTCGCCTCAGTTGCATGTGAGAAAAGTGCTTTCAGTTTGGCTCTACCAAACACCGCAGGTTTTTTCCTTGTATTTCGGTTTCCTACTGTAGTAACAATACATCAATAAGGAATGGCTCTTACTGGATGTCTAGGAAGTGCAATTTTGAACTTATAGAGCTATCCAGTATAAATGTAGTTGAGTTAGTTTAGGTCTCTTTGTGTAATAATTCTGGTTCAAAAAGTGATGGTTCTTACTGGACCTCTATGAAAAACAATTTAGAGCTAATAGAGCTATCCCGTACAAACAAACAAATTTAGTTTATTTTAGCTTAGTTTACTGTAGCTTGGTTTAGTTAACCTGCTATATCATGTTAAGTTATATTTTAGACAGAAATATTTCCATACTTTATAACATAACTTTCACATTATTTGTATTTGTTCCAACCATCCTACCCAACCTATTAAGTTATTTATCACAATTCTCGCTCTTGTTATGCATTTATAGCATAGGTAATAGATAGAGTTTGTAGCATGTGTACTGGCAAAATTAGCAAAAACAAGTTTAAAGTATAGGTACTATGGATATCCAACATATCAACTCGAAATATCGAATTTTGAAATGATATCAAAATCTGCCTTCAATTAAATTCGAATTACAAAAATATGTTGCTCTATATTATTTTTTGAAGTTGACATCCTAGTTTTTAGTAATCATACACCACTAAAATTTTTAAATGATTGATTTAGTATTGTATGAGTAGAGTGTTTGGCAACTGGTAAAATGATGACTTGAGTCTGTTGAGAAAACGAGTTTAAAGTTTTTGCATATATTAGAATAACTTACAGAACAACATAATAGACAGTTTTCACTTATCACGACAAATTCTAGAATCTAAAACTACGAAAGCTACAAAGCTACTTTCACTCTGTTTTAGATCGTTATTATTATGTCACTAAACGTCTTGGGTCCATACAATTATTCTCTGTGAGTTACGGAGTTTTAAAAATACTTTTTCTGGATTGTCAGCATTATTTTGGGTGTTCCAACCATCCCTGCAACCCACAAGTTACCTATCACTACCTCGCTCGTTACACTATACACAGGCAATAATTAGAGCTCGTAGTACATGCAAATTAGCAAAAATTAAGTTTAGAAGTATAGGCAATGGGTGTATCCAACATATCAACCTCAAATATCGGGTGCGAAACGATATCAAAATTCGTTCAATTAAATTCAATTGCTACAAAATATGTGCTTCTATATTATTTTTGAAGTTGACATCTAGCTTTTTAGTAATCATACACCACTTGCTAAAATTTTTGGGCTGATTGATTTAGTATTAAAGTGAGTAGAGTGTTCAGCAACTGATGAAACGATCACTTGAGTCTGTTGAGAAAACGGAGTTTAAAAGTTTTTGCATATATTAGAATAGACACATAGAACAATATAATGAGGCGTTTTCACTTATCACGTGACAAATTCTAGAATCTAAACACGAAAGCTAAGCTGGCTTTCTCACTTGTTTTTAGATCGCTATTAATAGTGCTCACCAAACGTTTTGGGTTCATACAATTCTACTCCGTGAGTGCAGGTTTTTAAAAATACTTTTTCATGACGTCAGCATTATTTTCAAAGCTGTTAAAACTATGTTATAGACACAATTTGTTTTAAAATGCTTGGTTTAAGAAGTATTGTTTGTCACCCTTCATAAGATTCAAAACATTTGGGTTAAAATTCGGCTTCATTTTAGCACTTGTTCTTTCTCTGCCATGTTAGTGTTCCAAAATGGCGTTGAGTTAATACACCAACATGGCGGCCTAAAATCAAATGCTAATATAAGGGCCAGAATCTTAAATTATTTTAAATTTGGATTAGCCATCGCCTCTTAACCTTAACCAAGCATTTTAAAACCAAATAGTGTATAGCATAGTTTTAACAGCCTTTGAAAATAATGCTGACATCAGCAATAATATTTTTAAAACTCCAATAACATACTCAGAAATGAATCAACCAACCACGTACCATTATTTGCTCAGGGTAAAATCATGGTTTTACCTAAGAAGATTAAGAGGGTGCCATGGATAAACTGCATGTATATCTCTTATGGTTTTTTGTCTAAAATTATACAGATATGATAAATAAAGAAGGCTGTAACGAATGCATTCTTGGATTTTTGTCCAAAACCACATTAAAGCATCAACCATGAGGCAAAGAATGTTATTTCCAATTGCGGAGCAGTAATAAAATTGTAAGTTGAGCAAATTATATAGTGTTTGTGACAACGAACGTTTGAACGATTTCTGGCGGGTAAATGAAATAATTTTAAATATTATTTTCCTCTTTGCATGAATGACAGATTGATATTGTATTTTTATGCATGTAGAATGTTTCTATGTTTCTAAGGAAACTGTTTCTAAACAGTTCTCCCTTGACGTACAGTAAAGGCCATTCCTTGTTGATCCAGTGTTACACTTTATTTATACTGGATAGCTTTTTCAGTTCTAAACTCTCTGCCTAGAGGTCCAGTAAGGCGCATCTCTTACGTATTTCGGTCCAATTTTTATTCCAGAATGGGAAACTGGAGCAACAATTCGAAATCATAACCAGACAGCTGCATTGTAGGTATCGAAATCCAGTCACAGATGTGAAAGTCGTATGCTCTAATCACTGGGCTTTGTACCAACAGTCCTATAGTTTCCTATAAATTGGCCAAAAATTGATTTAATGTTTGTATTATGGCGAATGCAAATCTGCATGCATGTGAGCGTTACAGTTTCGAAAAGGAAGTCGCATTGCACAAAGCTTACTCTAATTTTAATTAATCTGGTAGGAATTAGGAACGCAGACACGCTGTGTATTACAAAATTATATTTTGGGGGTAACTAAGCAACGAAATCACGTTTTCGAAAGCAATCGGCTTTGATGTTAGAGCTGTATAATTATAATCACTGCGTGACGTCCAAACAAGGTTAAGTTAGTGAAACAAAGCATTATCCGGCAAAATTATATTCAGATAATTTGTGGTTAAAGCCTGTGATATTATTGTTTGTAAAATACCGAGATATGAAACAGACTAATTAAATGATCTATTTTAAGAAATATAATAATATTATGTCAAAAGCAGTAATGATGAGTAAATTGGTGTTAGTGCAACTTAGTGGCACACAGCGGTTATAGTGCTTAATGCACAGCAGATTCGATTATTGTATTATGTAGTTGCTTGTAATGCCTGTTAATAATTTCTCCTAAGTTACACGTGTGATGAGCGTAATAATTGCATGTTAGGAGATAACACAGAAAGGGTCTGTTGGACCTTTTCAAGAGCATGCACTCAGAACAGCTTAGAACTGACAGAGCTATCCAGTATGAATAAAGTTAGTTCACTTTAGGTTTTCTCCTGTAGTAACACTGATGGACACTGAAATTAGGAACGGCCCTTACTGAATTTCTAGGGAGAACAGTTTAAAACTGATAAAGCTATCCAGTATAAATAAAGTTGGTTCGACTTATGGTTCTCCCGTAGTAACATGGCGCCAATAAGAGACGGCCCTGGGTGACTCTCTAGTCAAGGGAGGACGGTTGAGAACGGACAATGCCGAGGGATAGAGCTATCCAGTGATATAAATAAAGTTAGTTTATCCCTTCACTTGGGTAAGTTCCATACTATGGGCCGAGTGCCAATATATATAACAAATGTATCGCAATAAAAATTACGTCAATCGAAATTTTCTCCCTATTAATATTAGCTTAGATTGCTAATTTCTACTTATGGCAAACTAGCCATAATGGGATTATTATGTTAAACTTTCGACTGTCAAAACAGTGAGTACATTTTTGTTATTCAGAGAAAGAACTAAAATATTAGTAAATAATTTTTATCACAAATCTAATGATAGGTATTTCCCATTTTAATTCATACGATGTCTACGTTTCAAGCCGCTTAAAATAAATGGAAAAGTGCACAGGCACAGCTCATGCAATTGCAAATGAGTATCTCAATTAAATAATTCTTATCTGCACCAATCTTAGATTTCTGATGACACGGGTATTTCGCATTTTAATCGTACGTTATACGTTTCAATCCGACTTATAACAAAAGGAAAAATCCAGCTCTGATGCAATTGCGAATGAGTATCACAATTAAAATTATGTGCTTGCTGCAAGTCGACTCGCATAGTTTTAAACTGATATATTTTTGAAATTTCCGTGCAAGTAAAACGTGTTTCATATAAATCATAAATGTCAAAAATAAAATGCCAAAATGGCAGTTATTTTTCTGACTTTTCTCTCGGGCCTGTCTCGGCTTGAACTTGCGCATGCGCATAACTTAAAAAAAACGTCCAGTCCAGTCCAAGACAAAAAAAATGGCGGACGACTTTGCATTCCCCAATGAGTTCACATACCCGGGTGTAAATATCCGAATGGAATTAGTACTTCGCAGGCGCTTCGCGCCGGCTCGGGGATTAATCGCACGTTAGAAGCCGCGGAACACATGGAAAAGTCCAGCTCACGCGAAAGTGAATGACGTAAACTCTGTCTCGCTTACCAATGCCTATGCAAGTGATATTCTCGCGTTTGATCAAGCCATTAAAGACAGGGAACTCCCAAGTAAACTCTCGCCTGCCAACTCTCATGCAACTCTTTTTTCCAAGCAATAAAACTTATAAAAGGTGAGAACGCAGAACCCTTGTTCTCGTTTGGTCAATTTAATAAAACTCTCTGTTAACTCCTCCTTGTTCTTAGCTCGTGTGATCAAGCTATGAAAGATGTGGAAACTCTCATGTAAACTATAGCTTGCCGACACTCGTGCGACTCTTGTTCTCTTTTGACTGAAACGATGAGTGAGCAGGCAATTTTCCTCAATGCCCCCCCCCAATATTTTATAGGGGAATAGCTTTCGGCCCCCCAAAGAAATGCATTTAAAGAAAATTGCAGCGAAATATTTGAATTCGAAACTAAAAGTATTTGAAATCGTATATATTAATGAAAGGGCCTAACGAAAGAGGTAGGGAAGACTCCGAAAATGCCATTTCCGATGATCTAGAGACCATGCTGGCGCCTCGTGGGAGTCGCCCCCCCCCAAGTTAAACAATTTTCCTACGCCTCTGATTTATAAGACATATAGCTATTTAGTTAGAGCTAAAATGCATATTATACTTATATATCTTACGTACCATTTTCATACAAATTTTACCACAAAGTATAATCTTCAATTTCTTTATTCCTCGCTTCTTCAATTGTTCGAATCTTCCTAGAGAAGTGTGTTTTGATTGCTACTCTCCATTGTGCAAAGAGATCTTAATTTAATAATTAATCAGGACTAGTTTTGAATCAAAATCTGCATGCATGCATTTATAGCGTAATGTATAGCTACAAATAATATTTTTAAATCTCAACGTAATATCATGTGAGGCCACAACGTACTGTACTGGTATTTAACATCGTGTGTTCGAAAAACTACACTTACGGCGCGATTTCGTTGTGAGTTATTGCCTTCCATTATACAGAAAAACTATATTCGGATATATTGGCTTTAGAATATACAAATTACCGACAAACCGGTAAACATTTGTTCAATTGTAATTAATAGGTTTGGATTCGAAACCATTTTCCAACGATGCAACAAAAAATGTAGAAAAGTATGCGGTTAAAAATGTAATATATATCATATATGTCTTTTGCTTTGTCACTTTGAACTAATTTAACATTCCGATCAAACCCTGTCCAAACAAGAACGTGCATCGGTGCATGTCGATCACAATATATTCAATAATAATTATAACCTTTTAAACTCAAACAACTAGTGAAAACGTTCCCTTGAAGGAGTGAAGTACCATTTAATATTGATGCATGTCTGCTTTTTTATGTAAAGAATGAAACACTGAATCCCGCATACATCTTGTCAATAAGATGTATTCGCAACAGGCTTGTAGCAAGCTTGCCAAAAAGCTGTAACAATGTTGCTATTTTATCAAATTGCTACAAGGTTATCACTTGTCATCCCAACTTGTTAACAAGTTCATGAATTGCAGGACGATGACAACTTTTTGGATCAACTTGTAAGAGGTCTGTTGAGTCAGCAATCTTCTGGCAAGTTGTCATGTAACAAGCCGGTGACAACTTGTCAACAAGACTGGAACAAGCAGTGCGAACGCATCCTGATAACAAATTGTTGAAGCAGTATTGGTACAACTTGTGCGTTTTGCATGTGTATAGTCGAATAAAAGAATCAAAAATAAAAACATCAAATTTCAATCTTTAAACTATTTTTCCTCAAGACAGCCTGAAAAATATTGAAATTCGAATTGAATGGATTGAATTATATGTTTTTAAACAATATATAAAAACAATTAAGAACTTTATATTAGTGGTTACGGACGTGGTAGATTGTTATTAATTGAACTTCATTACGACATTAGCTTACATGTTATTTACACTACTAAATTAGCGGCGAATTTAATCTAATTATCAGTGAATTTCGAGTATTGAGCCCACGCACTAGCGTAGCAAACGATGGCGCCAGGGTACGAGGCAGTTATAAGTACGCGATTTAATCTATATTCTATACAAGCATAGCTTGGAAGTCGAATGAAATAGGCTGAAATTTAAATATAGTTATTAAAAGAATACCAATATATTTTCATTATAGGTATAGTGTCCTTGTTTTTGGTGGTGAGGTCAATAAATAAAATTGAGATGCAGTTTAATTTGTTTGCTCTATATAAGGGTCAACATTTCTGAAGTTAACCACCATCTGTTGCCCCATAATGCTTACTGAAACCCCCAATTTTGTACTTGCAAATTTCTAATACTGATCATTAGATACTTTGATTGGTACTTACATATATGATGCTGCTGTCGCTCGCGTCTGAAACGAAGATAATTGAAGTCAATGAAAAACATAATTCTCTAAATGCTAGTTTACTGCGCTATTGACGTGTTTGTTACCAAACTCCAAAGTACGCTTTGATCAAACTGTGTTACAGTGTAAACCTGTTTTAAAAATACGATTTTACTTTTAAAATTTGCTCAAATTTCATGATACGAAAAGAGGTTTACATTGCATGACATACACTTTCATCAAAGCATGTTTCGTCAAAGAAAGGTCGATAATGTCAACCAGCCTCAAGTCGTTGAAAGAGGTTTACACCAGTTATCACACATTTTAGATTCATCAAAGCATACTTTGATTAAAGAAACTTCGATGATATAAGCCAGCCTTAGATCTTTCAAAGAGGTTTACACTGTCACACAACTTTGGCCAAAGAAATTTCGATAGCGTAAACAGCCTTAAACGTGCGGTTCCAATGTCGGTAGAGTGTAGCAAATATATCCCTACTAACTTCCGGACGAAGGGCCTTCGCTCGAAACGTCGAAGTTCTTATTGTATTTTTCAGGTAGTTTTACACAACAGTCAACCGCAGTACAAACAGCCTTAAATCTTGAAAGAGGTTTACACCGTGACACACTTTGATCAAAGAAACTTCGATTACGTAAACCGAACTCTTAAGTTTTTAAAGAGGTTTACACTGTCACACACTTTGATCAAAGAAACTTCGATTATGTCAACCAGTCTTAAGTCTTTAAAAGAGGTTTACACTGTCACACACTTCGATCAAAGCATATGTAGTTGCATGGTCAAAAAACGTCGATTTTATGTTGTGTTAAGCCCCGTACAGACGCGCAAGTTTTCCTGATGTTCCTTGACGAGTCTATTTGTTCGTGTGTACGGCAAACAAGTTTTTTCAATCAATTTTTGCTTGTCCGGGATGACTACAATCGTGGAAATAATATCCGTAGACTTTTTATGAAACGTATTGCTTCTCACTATTTTATGAAACCATTTGATTATTATTTTACATGCATGTCCATAATAGCTACAAGTACTGCCCCCTCCCCGCCCCCCAAGTACAATGTTGCATAAACCGTTGATTTATGTTTAATTTTGTCGTGCAAATCAACATTGTAAGGGGTAGGGGGGGGGGGAAATTTGGAAATTTAAAAAAAGTCTACGAATTAATGTCCATGATTGTAGCTTTGAAGCAAGGCTGCTAGGCAAGGAAAACTTGTCAATTTTTGTCATACACATGAGCAAATAGAATTTGTCAAGGAAAGCTTGCTCGTCTATGCGGGGCTTTAGCTTTGGTAAAATATTTTTGACACTCTTGTTCCAGCGGACTTCATGTCAGGGGCGAAACTTCGGTATTACAACTGGGGAGGTGTTAGCTTCTTTTGCCCGACAAAAAGTGCGTGGCTGAAGTTGCGCCCGACCGACGATCTAAAAAAATCTTTAGTATTGTACTGTACAGGACAGGACCGACGGAAGCGGGAAAATTTGAGACCAAATACTTCATTTTGTACAGTTATAATGAACCCGCTTTATGGTTCTCGTCCCAATGTGTGCGCGCGTCTTTGTTGGGCGAAGTCACAAATAGACAACCAGTGCAAAAGCAGATCCAACTACATCATAGCTGGCCTTTGCTATTTTCAACATTTGCCCTACAAAATCGTATCAATTTCCCCCAAAACATGAATTTCCTGAAGACTGTGGGGTGTCACAGCCCCCTCCCCACACCCCCGGTAGTTTCGGCCCTGCTTCATGTAGTGTTTTATATATATATATTGAAAGGCGGAACGTTTGTTGCGTCAACTATAAAGTCTAAAGACATTAAATATCCTGGTTGAAGCGTTATAGTTTATGAAAATTTGTATAAGCATTAGTGAGTAGAAATCACTAACCTCAAAAATTGCACTGGATAGAACTCGCTACTGAATCAATGCATTAAATTCACATCTCTCAAAATAAGATTGGATAGAGCTAATATGGAAATAATATTATTCTAGTATTTTATTAATGAATCTAATACACTTTAAGAAAGTTAAAACAGGCGCTTTTCGGCTGAAAAGAGTTCTATTGAAATGCAGGTGTTGTAGCAAGGCATATAAAAATCTTTGGTGTGTCGTGGTAAACACAGTGAAACTTTTAATTATTTTGCCGTCCTACATCGTAAGGTCTCTATTACATCAACTAAGCCTACTGCAATATGACATTAGGTGAACTACATCATTGTGCCACAAACTGAACCCCGAACATATATAAGCTAATTAGGTTAAAAATCATTTCAAACAATGTCTATAACGTAACTTATATTAGGAGCAGTATTTTTACTGGTTGTAAACCCACCAATTTTTACTACGAAAAACAGTGGGCGTAAAACGGATGATAAAACCCCATTTAATTTCCTTCCAAGAAATAGATCTTCTAAAATAGCTTTTAAAACAATACTAAAAATAATTATATAAGTTGTGAACTTCGAAATGGTTTGATCAAACAGGCTACTATCTTCAACTTCCACAACCACGCACTAGTGCGTAATAGTTTAGAATTTTACGCAGCATGGGAACATTTAACCATCGAGAATTTAATTAACCCAAAATGACCGTCAGTAGTTTTTGCCTGCATTAAAAAAAAACGCTGTACGATTAGTACAGTAACGATTAGTTTTCACGTTTTAATACCGAGTCGTATACCGTCACATACCGTCACATTTCTAATTCAAATCTTATAGCTCCGAAACTTTCAAAGCCTAAAAAAGCAAAATTGGTTTTCACCCAGGTGTAATGAAATATATTAACCGTAAGAATGTTTATATATAAAATTAAGCGCCATATTTATATACTGTCAATCAAGCCTGTCTTGCGTTTGCAGCGTATATATTTGCCTTATACGCCCTATACAGAAGAGCAATATCCTTACAAGTTCAATTTGCAACTGACAAATTCCTTGTTTAAAGCCCGTCTGTATTTCCTTGTCGGCTGAGACACAAAATTGATCAGGTTTGTTTTATCCAAATTAACACCCGGCATGACAAGGCAGTTTCAGACAAGCAAAACTTGTCAACTTGTTTTGACAACTTCAATAATTTGCCACAAACGAATTACAACCGAACTTACAGGCAGCTGAAACTAAGAATCTATGAAAGCCCAATTTAAAGGAACATATAGGCTTTTTAAGGAATTGTATCGTATTAGAGCTTATCGTATTAGAGTAAAGTTAACATTTATACTAAGTCTTGAGGGATTGCAGGATCAAACTATCTGAAAAAAATAACAACTAGAATTTCAACGTTGTCTGGACAAATGTCAATCTATCTGTTCAATTCGCAATGGTACAAACGGAACAATGTTGAATAAAAACACAATGTTTATAACATATATTACGCTACACGATACGAGCAAATAAAATTTGTCAAGGAAAAATTGCTAGAAGTAAAACTTCTCCGAAGCACAAATTGTTCATCGTTTAAGTAAATTTAAAACTTGACAAGGACAATTTGTTTAGCGTTTAAGCAAATACGATTTTAAGGAAAGTTGTCAAAAACTGCTAATTACATTGTCTGTACCGGGTTTTAGCGTCCTAAATAATTTATCAACTTCCCGTTGTAAAATAACTCATTATATATTCAGACGTAAGTTTCGAAAGAGACTCAGCGACTTGGAGTTCCAGATGCGTAGGCCAATACCAAGTTTATTTTTATCGCAGTCCAAAATGTATAAAAGCAGGCAGCAAGTTTTACCATGTCATGAGTCATTTAGTGGAAAACGATACGCTGAAAGGTTGGCACTAGTAAAGCAAGCAAGAAGAGTACGTACATTTATCAAGAATTGAAAAATTAGTCTTTAATCAATTTCAACTGTAGATTATAAACAATTTTATAAGAGTAAATTTGTATAATTATAGTTGTTATTACTGATAAGATAAGCAGTTCTATTAGTTCGGTATAATTTTTATCGAATTTAATTGAATTTAGAAATACCATAGTTTAGAATAAAAAGTTATAGGTTATATAGACTTTAGGCCTGGTTAGACTTTATTCACATCACATCACTCCACACCACACCCCACCACACCACACCATAGCATACCACATCACATCACACCATACCATACCACGCCACACCACAACACACCGCACCACAACACACCACACCACACCATACCATACCATACAATACCATCAAGAAAAATAGAATATCTTAAAAACAAAGAAAGATGTCGAAAAAGAGTGAAACAACTTTTACGTTAAGAGTTCCTTTATCTAGGTCAATTTTCAACAACTCGTTATCAGGATGTGTTCGCACATCTTGTTCCCAACTTGTTGAACAAGTTGTCGTCGGCTTATTGACAACTTTCTACAAGGTTGTTCCTCAACAGACGTGTTACAAGTTGTTCCAACAGCTTATTATCGTCCAGCAATTTGATGAGTGACAACCTTGTAGCAACTGATAAAATGACAACATTTTTACAATTTGTTGACAAACTTGCCACAAGTCTGTTGCAAACACATCTTGTTGACAATATGTGGGATTTTTACGTGTATCAAAATTCTTATTTTTGCTGTAGTCTCTTGTACCTATTCTCTATTCCCTCAACGGATGGATACTTCAGACCGAGGCAAGTTCATTTTGCTTCGCTTATAATCCACACCGCCCCACCGTAAAAGACCTGCGCAGTCGTTACATTCTTTTAGGGAAGTTACAAGTTCCCACCACAGGGAGCACAGCTTCGACCGGCAACCCAAGTGCTGGTCACTGTCCCTGGACCTACGTCACTAACTCTAACCAGAGAAGGCTCCCTCCAGTTCTACCTGAGGCAACGTGTCCAAGTTGTTCAATTACGAAATGTGTACCAAGATATTATTATCATACTGTGCTCAAGAAAAGATGCGATTACAACACCGGGGAATTTGTGTGGGCCTGGAAACAAGATAAATTAGCAGGCTTATATTTATCAGCCAGCTTATTGACTGTGTGTACTTTAAACTGTTGACTGTGCTGCTTAATAGACTTTGTTAATTGTTAAGTTCTATTTTATCCGTAACTGCATGTGGTATAACAGTATAAACTAATTACATAATAGTATCAACAATTCACATTCAAAGCAGAAATTAGGGTCATTGTCTAAAGATGGCGGCTAGAGCAAAGGTGCTAACAGAATACGTAATTTAATTGTACTTGGCCAAATTTGTGTTTGGCAAAAAAAATGGATACAGAGGCAGATATGCCATAAACCGCATACATTTGCTGGCCGCCATCTTTGCTGGAAATACTTTTTTAGAAAGTCTATACTTTTGATAATACATGTCTCTGCATAAGTTTAAAGATAAGTTTTATATAGCACTTGTCACTTGCTAAACTGTAACTTGAACGTTTTACAATGATGTTTGATCATGGTATACTGGTATAAACTGCCCCCCCCCCACCACGTTGTCCATGTTTAGGTTTATTTTCATGTATTATTTGTAATTTAAAACAACATAAGAACTTCGAACAAAGCGTCGCTTTTCAGTGACATTTTTACGGCTTTTCAACCATATTTAGGAAAAGTACCGCTGCCATACATTCGAAGATGGCTGGCTCGAAGTACTTACCAACACCACGCGAAAAAGGTCTGCATGGAACGATGTGATGAAGCTATTTTGGGACACGTCTATTGTATGTTATCTGTATGGGTGAATGTTTCCTAGTAGTCGTAACCTGAACCTTATGCCTGGCATTTTACCTTGCCCTTGGTCTTCGCAAAATGTTTAAAAATTACTTCTTGACCGCGAGGAAAAGGATTTTATTTCCAATTGCTATAGAAACAAAATTGCAAGTTGAGCAAATCCTATAGTATGACAGACACCATTGAATCATATGAAACTGTCCAGTCGTTTAGAAAAACAAAATTAGTCTGACTGTGAAAAAATAATAGAAATCATGCACTATATGATTTTTGTTTGTGACGACGAACGCACTTTGAACGATTCCTGGTGAGCAAAATAATTTTTGAATAACAGATTGATATTGTAGTTTTAACCTGCTTATAATTTGATCTTCGTACGTAATTTTTGCGATGTAGAGTAAACTATAAGGAAAAGTTCTAAGCAGTTCTCCTAGAGGTCCATGCAGTAAAGACCATTCTTTATTTATCCAGTGTTACACTTGATTTATACTGGATAGCTCTTTGAGTTCTAAACTCTTCTGCCTTGAGGTCCAGTAAGGCGCAGCTCTTATGTATTTGTCCAATTGTTATCGCAGAAGGAAACTGGAGAAACAATTCGAAATATATTATAACCAGACAGCTGCATTGCAGGTATCGCAACCCAGTCACAGATGCTCTAACCACTGCGCTATGCACCAACACTCCTATATAGTCTGCTATAAATTGGTTAAAAATTGATTTAATGTTTCTATTATAGCAAATGTAAAGCTGCATCATGTGAGCATTACGCTTTCGAAAAGGAAGTCGCATTGCACAAAGCTTACTGTAATTTTAGTCTGCTATGACTCTGGAACGCAGTTGATAACAAAGTTATGTTTTGGGGGTAACTAAGCAACGAAATCACGTTTTCGAAAACAACCGGCTTCGATGTTCGAGCTGTATAATTATAATCTCTGCGTGACGTCTATACAAAGTTAAGTGGGTGAAACCAAGCATTATCCGGCAAAACTATATTCAGATATATAATTTGTGGTTATTCCCTGTGATATTATTGTTTGTAAAGTACCGAGATATGAAACAGACAGGTTAAATTATCTATTTTAAGACATATATTCCAAAAGCTGCAATGATGAGTGAATTGGTGTTAGTGCAACTTAGTGGCAGACAGTGGTTATAGCGCATAATGCCCAATGCAGGTTCGATAATACTATATGTATTTGCCCGTAATAATTTCTCCTAAGTTGCATGTGTGATGAGCGTTTCCACTTAGACTCTGCAACAATTTCAGGTAAGGAGATAACACAGGAGGGGTCTTATTGGACCTTTTGGGGAACAATAAGAACGTACAGTTAACGTTTAGAACTATTCAAGAATAAATAAAGTCAGTTCAGTTTAGGTTTCCACCTGTAGGACACGGAAATTAGGAATGGCCCTTACTGAATTTCTAGGGAGAACAGTTTAGAACTGATACAGCTATCCAGTATAAATAAAGTTGGTTCAATTTATGGTTCTCCCGTAGTAACATGGCACCAATAAGAGACGCCCTCATGAGTCTCTAATCAAGGGAGGAAGGTTGAGAACAGATAAAGCCGAGGGAAATATAGCTATCCAGTATATAAATAAAGTTAGTTTAGTTAAGGTTTCCTCCTATAGAACATTGGATGAACAAAGACCTTATTGTATACAGTACCTGCATGGCCTTTACTCTCTAGTGAAAAGCTTTGCATGAAATACGCATGTCAAATTTTTCCGAGTGCACGTGCTACAGAGAAAAGAGCCTTGGTATTGAAATATGATTAAAAGGCGGAAATAGAGCTAAGAAGTAAAAATTGCTTTCCCTTCACTTGGGTAAGTCCCATACTATGAATCGATTGGCAATTTGAATCATGCAATATGCTTTCATGTCACTATATAACAAATGGAAAAATCCAGAATTGTACCGCAATAAAAATTATGCCAATCAAAATTTTCACCATATTAATAGAGCCTAGATTACCAATTTCTATTCATAGCAAAAGCCGAAATTGATGGGATTATTATCTTAGTAAAATTTCTAAAGAGCTAGTGAGTAAATTTTTCTTATCCACAGAAAGAATTAAAATAACTAAGTAATTCTTATCACAAATCTGAAGGCGATGTTACACGGAACAACTTTTCGGCAACAACTCGCAATACGAAATTTGATTGGTTTTGTAAAGATAAAAGTTATCACGTGTAACATCGCATTAAGACTTCTGATGATGGGTATTTACCATGCTAATTCATACGATATCTACGTTTCAAACCCCTTAAAACAAATTAAAATTAAGGTCTACAGACACAGCTCATGCAATTGCAAATGAATATCTCAATTAAATAATTCTTATCACGTGTCTTAGATTTCTGATGACGCGGGTATTCCCATTTTAATCGTACGTTATACAATCCACTTATAACAAATCGAAAAATCCAGCACTAATACTATTGTGAATGAGTATCACAATTAAAATTATGGACTTGCTACAAGTCGACTCGCATAGTTTTAAAATATATATTTTTTAAAGGTCCGAACACTGGTAAAGCGTGTCACTGTGAGTGAGCTTGTAGCAAGTCTATAAAATTACGTCAATCAGAATTCTCGCCATTAGGGAACCAGCAACCAATTTCACAGCAAAAGCCTAAATCACTGATTCGTGAAGGATATAATACTTTCCGTATTTAGAAAATCTTTTCCATTCAGAGCTGGAAAATAAAAATAATCTTTGACTTCTGATGACGCCGGATATTTGCCATGCATATTCTTGATTCGCACCCTAATTTAAACGGCTATAAAAAATTCCAATTCGAAGTTTGACCGAACGAATGAATTTCATCAACGAGGTTCTTTTCCAATCTACAAACCAATCGATCATTGAAAAATGAAACATTTGCCCAGAAATAATAGTCACTTGGTAAACCTTGCCTCAGTAAAGATGAAATCGAAAAGCCTGAAGTTTATCTTTGAATAGGAGTGTAAAACTCCATTCATGTGCATGTTTAATATCTTAAGCTACCATTCATATATTTTCCGCTTGCTGTCTATACACGTGGGTTTCACTAAGTATATGAGAGCACAGCACTTGTTAGTCAAATAGAAAAGGCGACCATTCATATATTAGTGTGGGTTTCACTAAGTATATGAGAGCACAGCACTTGTTAGTCAAAAGAAAAGTAAACACAGTTGTCAAACAAACTGATATTCTACCCACGCAAAATAATTATATTAATCGGATTACTTAAGTGGGAGTGCCCCAATCATCCTTATACTTGCAGCTGAGAGCGAGCTGAATTACGAAGGACGCAGCTCGACTTGATCGAGTCGAAGGTTTATTAAAGTCGCCTCTGGCTGCCATCGTATGACTCATGCCTGATCATAGAGCACAGCTACGATCGAAGGGATAGATTGGGTCTTATCCAAACCCACCCTGTCAACATTCCATGTGGAAGGAAACCGGAACACCCGGAGAAAACCCACGACTTTGGTAGAGCGTTGACTCACTCTCTGTCATTATTGCAATTAAAATATATAAATATACTTATAAACACATTCACGAAATAGATTTTACTATTATTGGCTTTTAAGCATCACAACTTACATGCAACTCTTTTTATCAAGCAACATATAAAGTTGAGAGTATAAAAGTTTTTAATTCGAGCTAAAATGATTATAATCTCTGCGTGACGTCTATACAAAATTAAGTGAATAAAACCAAGCATTATTCGGCAAAGCTGTATTCAGATGAATTGTGGTTATCCTTAAAGCCTGTGATATTATTGTTTGTAAAATCCCGAGATATGAAACAGACAAATTAAATGATCTATTTTAAGACATATTTGCCAAAAGGTGCAATGATGAGTGAATTGGTGATAGTGCTACATAGTGGCACACAGCGGTTATAGTGCATAATGCACAGCGGATTCACACGTTGAAGCCACTTGGAACAAATGGAAAAGCGCAGATCATGCAAAAGCGAATGGACATTAGTCATTACAAAAAAAATTACTCCAATCAAAATTCTCACCCTCTGGGAGCCTGGATACCAATTTCACAGCAAAAGCCTAAGCTCGAGATCGAGGATTATGACTACCTTTACTGATCAGAATACTAATATGAGTACCATTCTTTTTCCTATTTAGAAAATGTTTTATTTCTTATAATTCATAGTTCAATAACTAAATAGTTCTTAGCGGGAATCTTAAACTTGTGACTTGTGTAACGGGAAGTCGAAATGACGCGGTGGGTGGCCCGCTATATATAGGGTAATATAGTATGTGTGCTTATTCCTCAATCCATGCATATTCTTGATTCACACCCTAATTTAAATGGCTATAAAAATTTCCGATTTGAAGTTTGGCTAAACGAATGAAATTCATCAACAACGTTCTTTTTCAATCTAAAAGACCAATCGATCATTCATAAATTCAAAATTTGCCCCATAAAGAATAGCTTGGTAAACCTTGCCTCAGTAGCGATGAAATCGAAAATTCTGAAATTTATCTTTAAATAGGAGTGTAAAATTCCATTCACGTGCATGTTTAATATCTTAAGCGATCATTTATATACTTTCTTGCTCTCTATGCACGTGGGGTTCACCAAGTATATGACAGTACAGCACTTGGTAGTCAACTAGAAAAGGAAAGACAGTTGTCAAACGATTTTACTATATTGGCTTTTAAGCATCCCAATTTAAATAGATATGTACATTTCATAACAAATATACTTTTGAGCTGGTACTAAGGTTCATGAATTTTAAGTCTTGTATTTGGAAAATTGGGGCATTTCACTAATACTGTAATAGCATGTCATGTGATCATGAATAATTATATATTCTTACGTAACAATCCAAAGCGGTTGCAGCTGAAACAGTTCTGTTCAAGCGCTATGCCATAACGCTTTGGCATTGTAATCTTTCAAAAAATGAGTTATGTAATCGCTATTTGGGTAAACCCCGCAAGCCAGGACCTATTGGGCTATGTGTATAAATATGGCCGTGACTTGGTTGTCAGATAATTACCATCGAACGAGTTAGCAGAAAACATCAGCCAGAAAAGGAGGACAACGAAAGAGAGATATCGTCACTATTTAAAAACGATCGAAGAAGAGAAGATGAATTTGAAATTTATTACTTGCATGGTGAGTATACTTTCATATACTGTAATAGTAATAGTTTTATCAAAATAGAACTGTTTTTTGGTCGAAAATTGTCAGATTTAAAACCTTAACCTTGTGCTATGTCGAGCAAGATGGCCAAAATTCTGATTTACTGAAAACTTTAAAAAACCCTCAAAGGTTTAGTTTAGTTTAGTTTAATATGTTTACCACTCTGAGGTGGACGGAAAGCCTTAACAGGTTTTGCAACCCAATTGACAAAGGTTCTGAGGGATAGTTAGTGGTTAGTGGTTAGTGCCTAAGGCATAGAGTAAATATTATATAGAGGGTTCACTCTCTTGGGAACCTTTGAATTTTTGGGGTCGCGCATATCGCATTACGCATGTTGGCCGTCATTAGTCTGGCCAGTCAATTGCTTTTTCTGGCCAATAAGGACGTTGAACTGGCTGGTCCGCCATTACTCTGGCCAGTAAACTGCTTATTTTTGCATAAAAAACCGAGGACACGTTGCACCGCTGAGTGGCCTTTCTGTATAAATCTTTATTCTGTGCCTATGGGTTAGTGAGTTAATGTATATCAAGCGCACTTACCCAACCTGAGTAAATCCAAGCCCGCGACCTGCTCCATAGCCAGCTTAACTCAGAGGTAAGAGACAGCGCGCTAACCGCATCTGCCACCCGTGCTTCCCTATGGTTATAGTATTTTTATGTAATTAATCTAGAAAAAACCTTTTTCAACATTTTCAGCTGTGCGTGCTTTTCGTTCACCTACTGCTGAAGCAATGTAGTTCCCTACCAGTAAATTGTACCTCAGCAAAAGAAATCAGGAACCATTACATGTTAGTAAGCAAAAAACGTTATCGTATATCAGCGCCTAAATATGGAAATGAAGTTTCTTCAAGTAAATGCCCTTGGACATGGCAAGTAAATATGGATAACACCCGTTTTCCAAGGGAAATTGTTTATGCTAAATGTGGAAGCTCCTGTGATAAATGGTACTGCAGACCTGTGAAATATAGTCTGCTAGTGTTACATAGAAAAAACGGCGCAGGAGAATGGAAGTTCATCAATAAGAGAATTACGGTGGCTTATGTTTATACCAAGTAATATGGAAACTGTCGAGATTATATGGATGGTATTTAAAAATCTTTGTAATAATTCATGAACATTTTAGAACATTCGCATTAAGCGTTTTATTAGTAGCTATACTATTAGGTAGTACCATGGTTTACAGTACGATTTGGAAAATAGCAAGACCCATGCCAAAAGCTGACTGGTCCCGAATCGTATATATCCAGTCATCCTATAGCAATAAAAAACTACTACACATAAGCACATATATAGCTCAGTGGACTAAGGTGTGTGATGCATGATTGGAATTCATCATTCCCACCATGCATCACCTCATTTCGCCTACACTGAATAACTTCCTAAAATCGGGCTTCGGTAGTTGAGAATTCGATACAAATTGGGTACGATCCAATTTGAATTATCTATAAAACACAAGTACTTGCTTTTTCAAATTTCACATGTGTTGTATACTATTATCTATTATATATGTTATAATAATTTATATGAACAATATTCCTCGTGTATTTATTATATATATTTATATACTGTTCGTAATATTTATTCACGCATCATCAATACAAGCATAATCAAGTAGACAGTGTTCAAAACAATGAAATCAGTTGTTCTTTATGAATTAGCAATATCATGGAAGCAATTTTTACTGAGAAAGAAAGGTGTATAATTTTATATGTATCTTTTCTTTGCTTTCACACTACCTATCATCGCATAATTTATTTGTATGCTATATAATACGTGCTTGTAAAATAAGCTCATAAAATGTATGAATCTGTGCTAATTTTATAATTACAATTAATTTATTACAAATAGAGAGTTAAATTTAGAACAATTTCGTTCGTCTTACAATCACTGTCTTTTTAAACATTTCTGCGGTAATCTTTGTCTGGAAAAGACCTCAACCCAACGAAAGCTTAATCAAGCAAGCAGTGTTTCGTAAATATGTACAAAAATTCTTGGCAAGTCGTGTGATCGAAACAAAACAGGCAGGTAGCGAACGCGAATGCGAATGAGAGATGGATCATGTGCGTCTGTCAATTACAGAACTTCTGCAATCGGTAATTATAAAGGTCTGTGTGAGCTCAACAATAAAACACTTCAAGAGATATCCGATGGTGATGACGAAACGCATCTTGATTCTTGAATTCAATCACCTTTATGTTTGACTCATTAAAAAGGTGAAAAATTACACGATTTATTCTTTGCTGCATGTAGTTTCTTGTATATAGTGGAAAAATGATCAGTGTATATGTGCTATTCATTTCTGCGTACAACCAGATTTTGGTCGTACTTCTAGTTTAACTGAACCAAAATTAAAAATGTCTTAAATTATCAATGTCTCAGTATGTTGTACTGCTGGTACAGTAAGCAACAGGCATGCTGGTGTATGCTACACTTCCTCATACAACATGTATTTGCGCAGGAATTATTATAAATGTTTTAAGAAAACATATTAAGAAATATTAGCTTATAAATGGGTTGCATAGAATTTCTGATGATTAAAATTAGATAGGTCTAAGATAAGGAAATTTAACACATTTTCCTTGTGACAGGAAGAAGTTATACTGCACGAGTTTTCCCCTTCCAAGGAAGCTTCAAGCTTTCAGTGAAGACAATAATAGTATTTCCGGTCTCTTCAATATAAGCAGTCAACACGCGGACGTTTGACCGCGGTGTTACCAAAAACGCACCCATACGGTTATATCAAGGAGAATAATATTGTTTACCCCATACCGGGCCATAGCAATTCAAGATCCGGTAATCGTCTAAGGAACTACTAAAGAGAAACAGGTATGAAAATTCCCCACATTATCAGTAGTCTAACTGTGTGGAATTTTTATATCTGATGCGTGGCCATTACTGGACATCTAGGGAGAACAGTTCAGATATAGCTTTGCAGTACTAATAAATTTAGCTCATTTTAGTTAGTGTTATATACGACGTTATTTCCCCAATATTTACATAACTTCTTACTATTAAGCTCACTTTCCAATGGTGTTTACAAACTACGAAATAATCATTCCCTCGAAGAATTTTACTGTTAAATGACTAAAATGGAAGTGGATGGCATCATGGCAACAAGGTAAAGACAGTCCCATTTGCAAATGCATAATTATTAGGAACAATAGACAAATATATATTAATAACTATTTGGAAAAAATAGTAAACGTATTCCACTTTGCCGAATGAATTCTACTACAGCTCTCCTTACTGGACACCTACGCAGAACACCTAGGCAGTTGAGGAGGTCTTGAAGGTTTGACAGAAAAACAAACAAAACTGGCGTCTTACTGGAACACACCGTTTGACAAAATATGCCTCGGAATGAGAGTCAACGATGGAACAAGTTGGATTGTGATTGACCACCAAGCAAGCTCTTGTTTCAATGCGATCGCAGGTGAAACTCGCGTATTCGCTTTGGTACTTCAGTACGTGGATGCAATGGTTATGTAGGAAGCACAACGTGCGGCCTAATGTAATGGCTAAGTGTGACGGATATGAACATTGCAGCCTTTGGATACATAATTATACAGTACTTGTAAAGTGTAGCATCGCAATAATACTCGAAACTAACTCAGATATACACATTCGAGTTATAAGTTAGCGATCCTTTTGTTTCATTAGGTCATCGCTAGCAATAGATTATTGATTGATTGATTACGTAATGATGAACCCTAGATCGGTAATCTGAAAGTAATGATTTTTTATAGAAGTTAGTATAAATATTTTTTTAAATATTTATATTTTATTAAAAAGAAACAAAAGTTGATAAATTCAATATTTATACTTTTTATAGTGGTTGTCCTTCTTTGGTTTGTGTATACATGCTTTTGGTGTATGATTATCATTGTTTGATATATAAATGCTTTCAAATTAAATAGAGTTAATTGATTGATCGATTCAAAGCTACAATTTTATAATAATAATATAAATAATAATATAAATAATATAAATAATATAAATAATAATAATAATAATTAACAATTATTCGCCTCAGGCTCGGTGAATATCGGTGAATAAAAACCGAGACGAACTCGAGATCAGAAAATGTCTCTATCTAGACATATATTTTTATCTTAAACATACTTGACTTTGCACGCCAACGACGATAATTAACACAAAAGGCTATGAATAATTAGGGATAATTAGGATTATCTAGCTACAAAATTTACATAAAAGAGAATATTTAATCGTCTTAATGGTAGCAGAGAGTAATGTTGTACAGTTTACATAGTTGGTGGATAAAACGGGAAAATAATGGATAAAAACAGAATATGTGCTACACAATCGTTAATAGATATGCGCAGTCCAAGACTGTGGTATTAATAACCCAAAACTCTAGTCATATAGGGGAGGAGGGGGAGGGGTATATTGTGGGGTCAATTTCAGTATTCCAGTGTTTATAGATACCTTATTGCGCGGGTGTTAGAACCTAAAATTCTGGCCAATCAAAATGCTCACCCTCTGACAGCCTGGATACCAATTTCGCAGCAAAAGCCTAAGCTCGTGAGGATTACGACTACCTTTGCTTATCAGAATACTAATATGAATACAATTCTTCTCCCTATTTAAAAAATGTTTTATTTCTTATAATTCATACTTCAATAGCTAAAACGTTCCTAGCAGGAATCTTGTGACGTGTGCAACGGGAACTCGAAGTGACGCGGTGGGTGGTCCGCTATATATAGGATGATAGTTAGGCAAATGCGTGCTTCTTCCTCAATCCATGCATGTTTTTTATTGACACCCTAATTTAAACGGGAATAAAAATTTCCGATTTGAAGTTTGACCAAACGAATGAAATTCATCAACAAGGTTCTTTTTCAATGTAAAAGACCAATCGATCATTGATAAATATAAAATTTGCTCAATAAAGAATAGTTTGGTAAACCTTGCATCAGTAGCGATGAAATCGGATCTGAAGTTCATCTTTAAATAGGAGTGTAAAACTCCATTCACATGCGTGTTTAATATCTTAAGCGACCATTCATATATTTTCTTGCTCTCTATACACGTGGGTTTCACCAAGTATATGACAGTACAGCACTTGGTGGTCAACTAGAAACGGAAAGACAGTTGTCGGTGAAACAAACTGATATTCTACCCACGCAAAATATATTAATCGGTTTACTGAAGTGGGTTTGTGCCAATCATCCTGATACTTACAGCTGAGAGCTAAGCTGAATTACGAAAGACGCAGCTCGACTTGACCGAGTCGAAGGCTCATTACAGGCGCCTCTACCTGCCACCGTATGACTCATTTCTGATCATAGAGCACAGCTACGATAGAAGGGTTTGTTTAGGGCTTAACCAAACCCACCCCGTGAAGACTGACTCTTGCACATAAGCGTCCTGGTCGGCACCCAGAATCGAACCCTTGCTTTAGCATGGGTCAAATTCTTTGATTTTGTCACTATATCTGCCGTGTCAGTGACTAGGAATTTGTGGTATAAGCTAATGTTATCGAGAACTCTCTAACATCTCGTTGACCATTCAAAAACACACTTAAAATGAATATGTATTTGTACATATTATGGGAGAATTAATGTAGTCTAATTATATACAAGACGCCAAAATTTCATACAATTAATAGTGAATGATAGCAATATTTGTCGTCTAACACCAATCTTTCTATCTTCTTAAAAACCTTAGGCGATATATCACAAGCATTCATTTATGCCAATGGATCTACGTTATGTAGTTGTCTGATTGTTTCGCCTCAATCGCATGTGAGAAGAGTGTTTCCAGTTTGACTTACCAAACACCCAAGTTTTCTCCGACCACGATACTGTCCCTGGAATCCTCCTGCAATAACAATAGACCAATAGGTTGTGATTCCGGCTAACTGAGTAAGACTTCCCGGAATTCTATATGCGGACGAATTTAGAAATGAAATGAAAATATAGCTAAACGATGTCAATTAAAATAAGTAATAATATTAAAATATATGGTCCTATGTGGCATGATGAAAGCGTGATATCGTTTAAGTTCCCATTTAGTGACACAAGCGAACTAAAACTTTAATTGTATGCGTTAACGTTTAGCCCCATGCTGATAAAGGAAGCTAATTGATTACGAAGGACGCAGTCTTATTAAAGTCGCCTCTGGCAGCCACTGTATGCCCCATGTCTGATCAGGGAGCACAGCTACGATCGAAGGGATAGTTTGGGGATTATCCAAACCCACCCTGTCAACATTCCCTGTGGGAGGAAACCGTAGTACCCGGAGAGACCCCACGACATTGAGTAGAGCGTTGACTCACACTTTTCACATAATTGTCATTATTGCAATTAAAATATATAAATATACTTATAAACACATTCACGAAATAGATTTTACTATATTGGCTTTTAAGCGGCACAATTAAAATACATTTGTACATTTCATGACAAACGTGCTTTAGGGCTGGTACTAAGGTCAATGAATTTAAGTATTGTATTTGGAAAATTCGGGCATTTCACTAATATTGTAATAGCATGTCATGTGATCATGAATAATTATATATTCTTACGTAACAATCCAAAGCGGTTGCAGCTGAAACAGTTCTGTTCAAGCGCTTCGCCATAACGCTTTGGCATTGTAATCTTTCAAAAACTCAGTTATGTAATCGCTATTTGAGGGATATCCCGCAAGCCAGGACCTATTGGGCTATGTGTATAAATATGGTTGTCAGATTACCATCGAACGAGTTAGCTGAAAACATCAGCCAGAAAAGGAGGAAAACGAAAGCAAGATATCGTCACTCTTTAACAACGACGAGGAGAAGATGAATTTGAAATTTATTACTTGCATGGTGTGTATACTTTCATATACTGTAATAGTAATAGTTTTATCAAAATAGAACTGCATGTTTTTAGTTCGAAAATTGTCATATTTAAAATCTAAACTTGTGCTATGTCGAGCAAGATGGCCAAAATTTTGATTTACTGAAAACTTTAAAAAAAACCTCAAAATTTGATGGTTATAGTATTTTTATGATCTAGCATAACCCCTTTTTCAACATTTTCAGCTGTGTGTGCTTTTCGTCCACCTATTGCTGGAGCAATGTAGTTCTCTACCAGTGAATTGTCCCTCAGAAAAAGAAATCAGGAAACGTTACATGTTAGTAAGCAAAAAACGTTATCGTATATCAGCGCCTAAATATGTAAATTAAGTTTCTTCAAGTAAATGCCCTTGTACATGTAAAGTAAATATGGATAACACCCGTTTTCCAAGGGAAATTGTTTATGCTAAATGTGGAAGCGCCTGTGATAAATGGTACTGCAGACCTGTGAAATATAGTCTGCTAGTGTTACATAGAAAAAACGGCGCAGGAGAATGGAAGTTCATCAATAAGAGAATTACGGTGGCTTATGTTTATACCAAGTAATATGGAAACTGTCGAGATTATATGGATGGTATTTAAAAATCTTTGTAATAATTCATGAACCTTTTAGAACATTCGCATTAAGCGTTTTATTAGTAGCTATACTATTAGGTAGTACCATGGTTTACAGTACGATTTGGAAAATAGCAAGACCCATGCCAAAAGCTGACTGGTCCCGAATCGTATATATCCAGTCATCCTATAGCAATAAAAAACTACTACACATAAGCACATATATAGCTCAGTGGACTAAGGTGTGTGATGCATGATTGGAATTCATCATTCCCACCATGCATCACCTCATTTCGCCTACACTGAATAACTTCCTAAAATCGGGCTTCGGTAGTTGAGAATTCGATACAAATTGGGTACGATCCAATTTGAATTATTTAAAAAACACAAGTACTTGCTTTTTCAAATTTCACATGTGTTGTATACTATTATCTATTATATATGTTATAATAATTTATATGAACAATATTCCTCGTGTATTTATTATATATATTTATATACTGTTCGTAATATTTATTCACGCATCATCAATACAGCATCATCAAGTAGACAGTGTTCAAAACAATGAAATCAGTTGTTCTTTATGAATTAGCAATATCATGGAAGCAATTTTGACTGAGAAAGAAAAGTGTATAATTTTATACGTATCTTTTCTTTGATTTCACACTACCTATCATCACATAATTTATTTATATGCTAGCCTATATAATACGTGCTTGTAAAATAAGCTCATAAAATGTATGAATCTGTGCTAATTTTATATTTACAATTAATTTATTACAAATGTAGAGAGTTAAATTTAGAACAATTTCGTTCGTCTTACAATCACTGTCTTTTTAAACATTTCTGCGGTAATCTTTGTCTGGAAAAGACCTCAACCTAACGAAAGCTTAATCAAGCAAGCAGTGTTTCGTAAATATGTACAAAAATTCTTGGCAAGTCGTGTGATCGAAACAAAACAGGCAGGTAGCGAACGCGAATGCGAATGAGAGATGGATCATGTGCGTCTGTCAATTACAGAACTTCTGCAATCGGTAATTATAAAGGTCTGTGTGAGCTCAACAATAAAACACTTCAAGAGATATCCGATGGTGATGACGAAACGCATCTTGAATTCAATCACCTTTATGTTTGACTCATTAAGAAGGTGAAAAATTACACGATTTATTCTTTGCTGTAGTTGCGTGTATATAGTGGAAAAATGATCAGTGTATGTGCTATTCATTAATGCATACAACCAGATTTTGGTCGTACTTCTAGTTTAACTGAACCAAAATTAAAAAGGTATTAAACTAGTAGTTACTATCGCAAGGAAAGTGCTGCCTTGACGCCCAAACTGCATGCAAAATTCCTCGACCAATTAGTAATATTGAACGTATTTATATTGCTAATGGCACACTGTATGTATATATTTATTTTCTTGTCCAAACGATGAGATTACAACAGTGTGAATGTGATTATTGTAAATAATAATATATAAGAAGTACACATGCTAAACCAACATGTCACAACAGTCTTTGTTCCCAATCTGTAGATATTTCATATTTATTTAGCATTTAGCTTCCATCAGTGTTCATCTGTACTGTCCAGTGAATTGTCAAAATACATGATTATACAGCAAACCAACATAATAGTATATCTCCCCAAAACAACTGTGAGCAGGGATCCACATGACATATGTTGGAAATATTTAATTCTTTATATCGCAGATTCCATCCCATTACAGATGATGTAATATATCCATATTATTTTGTAAGTTTGTAACAACCATTTTTTTCAAGTAAATATAACATAATTTATCAACCAAATTTGGTATTCATTTTCTGCCTCAACAGGCAGTCAATGTTACTTTGTGCCACAACTGGCTCTGCCACAATGGGCAGATCAATAATATTTTGTGCCTCAACACGCTCCACAGGTTCTATCACAATGAGCTATTCCATTTAAAATCTGTAACCCCCCTCCTCTATCGAGGACAGGGGTTTTTGTATAACCCTGAAGAATTCCTGACTTTCAACAGCCCACCTGAGGAATTTTGTATTTACAACACCTACCCCTGAAGAATTCCTGTCTTACAGCTATTACCCCTGAAGAATTTGAGTGCAACCCCCTGAAGAATGCAATTTTTTAATCAACCCCTGACGAATTCCAAGGCAAAATGGCCCCTTACCCCAGAAGAATTCCAGGGTCCTCCATAGGGGGGGGGGGGGTATGGTATTAAATGGAATAGCCCAATGGGTAGATCAATGTTTCTTTTTGCCACAATGGGCAGATCAATATTTTGTGCCTCAATGGGCTCTACCACAACAGGTAGATTGCTATTTTGTGCTACGATCACAGGTACAGGCTCTATGACTACAGCTAGATCACTATTTGTCACCGCCATAGATGGGGCACAGGCGATATATTAACTGTGTCGATCACAGACCGACATATGACATATCTTGTAAGAAAGCATGTTTGAGCCCGTTGAGGCACAAAATATTATTGATCTGCCCATTGTGGCAGGGCCAGTTGTGGACAAAGTAACATTCATCTGCCTGTTGAGGCAGAAAATGAAAACCAAATTTGGTTGATAAATTATGGTATATTTACTTGTTATGGTTGTGACAAACTTACAAAAAATATGGATATATTACATCATCTTAAGGGCCTAATGAGATGGAATTATCATCGTACATGAATTAATTAACCTCCACGGGTAGATATTTAATAATATTTGTCATCGTACATGAATTATAAACACTAACTATGGTTGGAAAGTTATCTATAGACAAATATTCTACACCAGGATCTAGGACTAATAAGCCATTACTCAGAGCTTTTAAATACATTTTGTCTCCTTGTATTAAGACATTATTAAAAGTTGTTTTAGACCACGCGGACAATGGAATATTTCGTGCTGAAAGAAGCGCCGATAAAAATAAAAGCACGTTGCTTTCCTCTAGAATGAACACTAAACAGTTCATCGCCTTGATGAATATCGGCAGAAAGAAATAAAGCCATACTTACCTGTGTTTCTTCGGGAAATGTTTGTATATTTTGCAGCTAGTCAGAAATCCAGAATAAAATCTTGTAAAATCTTGAATTCTGAACTTGCAGATCACATGGAACAAAACATGCGCGTGCAATACAATATTTTCTCGCCCTCTCCCCCTATTTTAAAAATTCTCCTTGAGCTCGACTTTCTGCCCGGAATTCCGACAACTCACAGAGGCAAAATCGAGATCTCGACTATACATAGGTCGGCGTAAAAGACTGGGGCGAGTGAAATCTGGAGAAACCTTGCCATGTCAAGAATAGTGTGCTGCCTTCGGCAGCAATTATCAATGTCTCAGTATGTTGTACTGCTGGTACAGTAAGCAAAAGGCAAGCTGCTGTATGCTGCACTTCCTCATACAACATGTATTTGCGCATGAATTATTATAAATGTTTTAAGAAAACATATTAAGAAATATTATCTTATAAATAGGTTGCATAGAATTTCTGATGATTAAAATTAGATAGGTCTAAGATAAGGAAATTTAACACATTTTCCTTGTGACAGGAAGAAGTTATACTGCACGAGTTTTCCCCTTCCAATGAAGCTTCGAACTTTCAGTGAAGACAATAATAGTATTTCCAGTCTCTTCAATATAAGCAGTCAACACGCGGACGTTTGACCGCGGTGCTACCAAAACGCATCCATACGGTTATATCAAGGAGAATAATATTGTTTACCCCATAGCAATTCAAGATCCGGTAATCGTCTAAGGAACTACTAAAGAGAAACAGGTATGAAAATTCCCCACATTATCAGTAGTCTAACTGTGTGGAATTTTTATATCTGATGCGTAGCTATTACTGGACATCTAGGGAGAACAGTTCAGATATAGCTTTGCAGCACTAATAAATTTAGCTCATTTTAGTTAGTGTTACGACGTTATTTCCCCAATATTTACATAACTTCTTACTATTAAGCTCACTTTCCAATGGTGTTTACAAACTACGAAATAATCATTCACTCGAAGAATTTTACTGTTAAATGACTAAAATGGAAGTGGATGGCATGCATCATGGCAACAAGGTAAAGACAGTCCCATTTGCAAATGCATAATTATTAGGAACAATAGATAAATATATATTAATAACTATTTGGAGAAAATAGTAAACGTATTCGACTTTGCCGAATGAATTCTACTACAGCTCTCCTTACTGGACACCTACGCAGAACAACTACGCAGTTGAGGACAAGACCACCTACGCAGTTGAGGACAAGACCACCTACGCAGTTGACGACGGTCTTGAAGGTTTGACAGAAAAACAAACAAAACTGGCGTCTTACTGGAACACATCGTTTGACAAAATATGCCTCGGAATGAGAGTCAACGATGGAACAAGTTGGATTGTGATTGACCACCAAGCAAGCTCTTTTTTCAATGCGATCGCAGGTGAAACTCGCGTATTCGCTTTGGTACTTCAGTACGTGGATGCAATGGTTATGTAGGAAGCACAACGTGCGGCCTAATGTAATGGCTAAGTGTGACGGATATGAACATTGCAGCCTTTGGATACATAATTATACAGTACTTGTAAAGTGTAGCATCGCAATAATACTCGGAACTAACTCAGATATACACATTCGAGTTATAAGTTAGCGATCCTTTTGTTTCATTAGGTCATCGCTAGCAATAGATTATTGATTGATTGATTACGTAATGATGAACCCTAGATCGGTAATCTGAAAGTAATGATTTTTTATAGAAGTTAGTATAAATATTTTTTTAAATATTTATATTTTATTAAAAAGAAACAAAAGTTGATAAATTCAATATTTATACTTTTTATAGTGGTTGTCCTTCTTTGGTTTGTGTATACATGCTTTTGGTGTATGATTATCATTGTTTGATATATAAATGCTTTCAAATTAAATAGAGTTAATTGATTGATCGATTCAAAGCTACAATTTTATAATAATAATATAAATAATAATATAAACAATATAAATAATATAAATAATAATAATAATAATTAACAATTATTCGCCTCAGGCTCGGTGAATATCGGTGAATAAAAACCGAGACGAACTCGAGATCAGAAAATGTCTCTATCTAGACATATATTTTTATCTTAAACATACTTGACTTTGCACGCCAACGACGATAATTAACACAAAAGGCTATGAATAATTAGGGATAATTAGGATTATCTAGCTACAAAATTTACATAAAAGAGAATATTTAATCGTCTTAATGGTAGCAGAGAGTAATGTTGTACAGTTTACATAGTTGGTGGATAAAACGGGAAAATAATGGATAAAAACAGAATATGTGCTACACAATCGTTAATAGATATGCGCAGTCCAAGACTGTGGTATTAATAACCCAAAACTCTAGTCATATAGGGGAGGAGGGGGAGGGGTATATTGTGGGGTCAATTTCAGTATTCCAGTGTTTATAGATACCTTATTGCGCGGGTGTTAGAACCTAAAATTCTGGCCAATCAAAATGCTCACCCTCTGACAGCCTGGATACCAATTTCGCAGCAAAAGCCTAAGCTCGTGAGGATTACGACTACCTTTGCTTATCAGAATACTAATATGAATACAATTCTTCTCCCTATTTAAAAAATGTTTTATTTCTTATAATTCATACTTCAATAGCTAAAACGTTCCTAGCAGGAATCTTGTGACGTGTGCAACGGGAACTCGAAGTGACGCGGTGGGTGGTCCGCTATATATAGGATGATAGTTAGGCAAATGCGTGCTTCTTCCTCAATCCATGCATGTTTTTTATTGACACCCTAATTTAAACGGGAATAAAAATTTCCGATTTGAAGTTTGACCAAACGAATGAAATTCATCAACAAGGTTCTTTTTCAATGTAAAAGACCAATCGATCATTGATAAATATAAAATTTGCTCAATAAAGAATAGTTTGGTAAACCTTGCATCAGTAGCGATGAAATCGGATCTGAAGTTCATCTTTAAATAGGAGTGTAAAACTCCATTCACATGCGCGTTTAATATCTTAAGCGACCATTCATATATTTTCTTGCTCTCTATACACGTGGGTTTCACCAAGTATATGACAGTACAGCACTTGGTGGTCAACTAGAAACGGAAAGACAGTTGTCGGTGAAACAAACTGATATTCTACCCACGCAAAATATATTAATCGGTTTACTGAAGTGGGTTTGTGCCAATCATCCTGATACTTACAGCTGAGAGCTAAGCTGAATTACGAAAGACGCAGCTCGACTTGACCGAGTCGAAGGCTCATTACAGGCGCCTCTACCTGCCACCGTATGACTCATTTCTGATCATAGAGCACAGCTACGATAGAAGGGTTTGTTTAGGGCTTAACCAAACCCACCCCGTGAAGACTGACTCTTGCACATAAGCGTCCTGGTCGGCACCCAGAATCGAACCCTTGCTTTAGCATGGGTCAAATTCTTTGATTTTGTCACTATATCTGCCGTGTCAGTGACTAGGAATTTGTGGTATAAGCTAATGTTATCGAGAACTCTCTAACATCTCGTTGACCATTCAAAAACACACTTAAAATGAATATGTATTTGTACATATTATGGGAGAATTAATGTAGTCTAATTATATACAAGACGCCAAAATTTCATACAATTAATAGTGAATGATAGCAATATTTGTCGTCTAACACCAATCTTTCTATCTTCTTAAAAACCTTAGGCGATATATCACAAGCATTCATTTATGCCAATGGATCTACGTTATGTAGTTGTCTGATTGTTTCGCCTCAATCGCATGTGAGAAGAGTGTTTCCAGTTTGACTTACCAAACACCCAAGTTTTATCCGACTACGATATACTGTCCCTGGAATCCTCCTGCAATAACAATAGACCAATAGGTTGTGATTCCGGCTAACTGAGTAAGGCTTCCCGGAATTCTATATGCGGACGAATTTAGAAATGAAAATATAGCTAAACGATGTCAATTAAAATAAGTAATAATATTAAAATATATGGTCCTATGTGGCATGATGAAAGCGTGATATCGTTTAAGTTCCCGTTTTAGTGACACAAGCGAACTAAAACTTTAATTGTATGCGTTAACGTTTAGCCCCATGCTGATAAAGGAAGCTAATTGATTACGAAGGACGCAGTCTTATTAAAGTCGCCTCTGGCAGCCACCGTATGACCCATGTCTGATCAGGAAGCACAGCTACGATCGAAGGGATAGTTTGGGGATTATCCAAACCCACCCTGTCAACATTCCCTGTGGGAGGAAACCGTAGTACCCGGAGAGACCCCACGACATTGAGTAGAGCGTTGACTCACACTTTTCACATAATTGTCATTATTGCAATTAAAATATATAAATATACTTATAAACACATTCACGAAATAGATTTTACTATATTGGCTTTTAAGCGGCACAATTAAAATACATTTGTACATTTCATGACAAACGTGCTTTAGGGCTGGTACTAAGGTCAATGAATTTAAGTATTGTATTTGGAAAATTCGGGCATTTCACTAATATTGTAATAGCATGTCATGTGATCATGAATAATTATATATTCTTACGTAACAATCCAAAGCGGTTGCAGCTGAAACAGTTCTGTTCAAGCGCTACGCCATAACGCTTTGGCATTGTAATCTTTCAAAAACTCAGTTATGTAATCGCTATTTGAGGGAAATCCCGCAAGCCAGGACCTATTGGGCTATGTGTATAAATATGGTTGTCAGATTACCATCGAACGAGTTAGCTGAAAACATCAGCCAGAAAAGGAGGAAAACGAAAGCAAGATATCGTCACTCTTTAACAACGACGAGGAGAAGATGAATTTGAAATTTATTACTTGCATGGTGTGTATACTTTCATATACTGTAATAGTAATAGTTTTATCAAAATAGAACTGCATGTTTTTAGTTCGAAAATTGTCATATTTAAAATCTTAAGCTTGTGCTATGTCGAGCAAGATGGCCAAAATTTTGATTTACTGAAAACTTTAAAAAAACCCTCAAAATTTGATGGTTATAGTATTTTTATGATCTAGAATAAACCTTTTTCAACATTTTCAGCTGTGCGTGCTTTTCGTCCACCTATTGCTGGAGCAATGTAGTTCTCTACCAGTGAATTGTCCCTCAGAAAAAGAAATCAGGAAACGTTACATGTTAGTAAGCAAAAAACGTTATCGTATATCAGCGCCTAAATATGGAAATGAAGTTTCTTCAAGTAAATGCCCTTGGACATGGCAAGTAAATATGGATAATACCCGTTTTCCAAGGGAAATTGTTTATGCTAAATGTGGAAGCGCCTGTGATAAATGGTACTGCAGACCTGTGAAATATAGTCTGCTAGTGTTACATAGAAAAAACGGCGCAGGAGAATGGAAGTTCATCAATAGGAGAATTACGGTGGCTTATGTTTACACCAAGTAATATGGAAACTGTCTAGATTATATGGATGGTATTTAAAAATCTTTGTAATAATTCATGCACATTTTAGAACATTCGCATTAGGCGTTTTATTAGTATACTATTAGGTAGTACCATGGTTTACAGTACAATTTGGAAAATAGCAAGACCCATGTCAAAAGCTGACTCGGGTCCCGAATCGTATATATCCAGTCGTCTTATAGCAATAAAAAACTACTACACATAAGTGCATATATAGCTCAGTGGACTAAGGTGTGTGATGCATGATTGGAACTTCATCATTCCCACCATGCATCACCTCATTTCGTCCACAAATAACTTCCTAAAATCGGGCTTGGGTAGTTGAAAATTCGATACAAATTGGGTACGATCCAATTTGAATTATCTAAAAAACACAAGTACTTCCTTTTTCAAATTTCACATGTGTGTATACTATTTAACAATTAGATTATGAGCTCAAGATTTCTATGAGGTGATAGTTGATGAGGGCGAAGCCCGAATGAACTATCATCTCATAGAAATCGAGAGCGAATAATCTAATTGTTTTAGTAGAAACCAGCAAGGAAACAGTATTTCAAAACGTTTTTCATAATTTAATGAAATAAATTCGTTAAAAATCGCGCCGAGGAGATGGCTGTTTCGCTACTCGCTATCTATCGACAATTAGATAGCGAGTAGCGTAGCCAATCAAATTACAGCATTTGCAATAGTGTACTAGTATGATTCTACTAATATCTATTATATATGTTATAATAATTTATATGAACAATATTCCTCGTGTATTTATTATATATATTTATATACTGTTCGTAATATTTATTCACGCATCATCAATACAGCATATGTTCCAACATAAGCCAGCCTAATTTTTCTAAAATTTCCGCAGATCTAATATCATGACCAGAACGTGTGATAATTCGCCCAGCACGGTTTTGCAATTTCTGAAGTTTCTCCTTAGAACCTTTATTACAGTTATCCCATACCGTACCGATGAACAGTAGTCGAAATGCGGTTGTATAATTGCATAATATACTTTCTTTAATGCGTCTACTGGGACAAAATCACGGATTTGTCTCAAGGCACTAAGGCCGCTCTTTACCTTCTTAACAGTATTACTTATATGGTCATGCCAGCTAAGACATTCATCAACGGTAACACCTAGAATTTTCTTGTGTTTAACTCTTTTCAGTTTAACATTTCCTATGAATAATGACGGTACCCTACTTAAGTTTCTAATTCGTTGGACTGAGCCAATGATCATATATTCGCTTTTGACAATATTGAGACTAAGATGATTTGCTCTCAGCCAAATGCACAAGACAGCCCGGAAGATCATTAATGAAGATCAGAAACAGCAGCGGGCCTAGTATCGGGCCTGGATTTGAAAGGACCCCATTCATAAAGCATTTTTGGCTCCTATTAGAAAGATATGATTGGATCCATTTTAATTCATCACCAATAAATCCGTAAAGACGTAATACTGCAATTTATTCAACAAGATAGTGTGGTACACAGTATCGAAGGCTTTCTTAAGGTCAACCAAGACAGCTATGTTCAGGTTCCCGGCTTCGTCCATGTTATTGAGCCAAAACATGGTATCTTTATGTAAAGCCATCAAAGTAGAGTGTCGAGGTCTGAAACCCGACTGATTTTGTGACAATAAGTTATTATCACTTAAATATTCATAGAATTGTTTAAAAACGATTTTCTCAAAAACTTTAGCTATTACTGACAATACAGATATTGGTCTATCATTATTTGTATCCGATCGTTCTCTGCTCTTAAAAATTGGGGCTACCCTTGCACTTTTTAGGTCATCAGGAAAGATACCACTTATTAAAGATTTACTAAAAATAATTGAAAGAGACTCGGATATGATACCTGCAACACCCTTGATCACGTTACATGGTATTTTATCTAGGCCAGATGCCTTTTTAGAGGGGATATCCCTTATAGCAGCCGCAACCTGACCAGCACTAATGTGCTTAAAATTGAATTTACTTGTACTTTGATTCACATAAGTGCAAGGATTTAAAGTTGTACTCGGAATCTCACGGGCGAGGTCCGGTCCCAATTTAATAAAATGTTCGTTAAAGTTTTCAGCTATAAGTTTCTTATCACTTATAATACCCAATTCGTTTTTAAAATATTTACATTAGTCCCTTTGATAGGTCTATTCAAAAGGTTATTTAGCAATTTCCACGTTTTTTTGGTGTTGCCTTTATTCGCCTCAAGGTTTTGAACAAAGTAATTTCTTTTGCATGTTTTTTAGCTTATTATTAACCTTGTTCCTCAGTTTACGGTATTCAATCCAGTTTGCTTCAGAACGATTTTTGACAGCGTGCTTTTTTCAATAATCCCTACGAAACATCATGTCTCTAATATCGGATGTAATCCACGGGACATCACGATTTCTAACTCGTTTAGTTCTAATTGGCGCATGAGCATCCAAAACTCTATTAAAAAAAGCCTTCCACATTCGCCACATTTCATTAGGATCATGAAATCTGTTCAACAGTTCCCATGGTATTTTTTGTAAATCTTCTGCAAATGCATTCATGTCAAAGGTTTTATAATTACGGGTCTCAATAATCCTAGGTCGCTCGCGTGGTATTATCATACGACGCACTGCATATATCAATGTTGACTTAATTTTACTCGAGAATACTGACGTGGAAATAGAACGTAGAATGCGGCAGAGCAAAAGTTACGAGGTTTTGCGCAGTCGTGTATGGCTATGTCATCTTACATTTGAGTATATTGCTTTAAGAGGAAAATATATCTCTGGGTTTTGCAATGTTGATTTCTTTTATTGACAATTTTTGTATCGTTTATTATACGCTTTTTAGGCAGGATGTTTCGGACCACCTCGGACCGAATTAAGTAGTGTAATTTTACAATTTGCGACCAACTTTTTTGAAAAATTCACAAATGATGGGGGGGTGACACCTCTCTCCTCCGCAGAGCCTCCTTAAGTATTTACAAATAACTTACATGAAGTTTCCTGAATAAAAGTGAGCGCGCGGGGAGTGATGGGAAGATTGAAATGAACGCGAGGAGGCTCTGCCAGATAATGCAAAAAAGTATGGTTTTCGAACCAAACTTTTGTTTGACTGCTTTGACATCTTTTTAAACCTGAAATGGACGGAAATGTGGAAGAAATTGAAATAAATCTTCATAATCTGAGTATCGAAGGTCAGTGGAGTCATTTTTATAAAGAAATTTTGCAATTTAGAGGATATTTATAATTAGATGAGTGTATTCAGTCAACATATCCTCACTATTTTTCGGTGCAAATTGACAGAAGAAGATATTAATGTTGGATTCACTCCAGGAGAGTTAAGTACGCCTGAAAAGGAAAGTGGAAAACATCTCTTAACACCCTCGAAGGTTGATATCGAACCGCCATATTTATTACATTAACTAGCAGAGGCTACTTTTATTTCGTTCTTCCCATCACTCCCTGCACGCTCACTTTTCCCTCACTAGAAACTTCATGTAAGCCTCTGCGGAGGAGAGAGGGGTGACACAACCCCCCACACCCCCACTAATGTGCGCCCCTGCACTTAAGTATAATTCAAAAGAGGTACTTCAGCTGGTGATAACAAACGCTTAGTACTTTAGTCTTTACGCAGTGGCGTTGGAATCGGGGGCACAGGGGACACGTGTGCCCCAAGTTTACTTCAAAGAGCACTTTTCTCGAGCTAAAACAATGGCAAAAGTACCCTTTTGTAATAGAAGATGTGCCCTTAAGAAGTTTATCGTTCGACGTCGCTTGCGCCGTAATTACGATCGGTTGTTTCATTTTTGTAAATATCTCCAGACGTGTTTATTCTCTGGCAACAGGACACGCGTCATTCGATAGCTTATGACTTCCTCTTTAAAATGTATTTAGTTTGTCCCGGTTCATATTACATATCCAAATTAATTTGCATACATGTTCATAAATTATCTAAAAATTTTACAATTATTGTTGAAATAAATCGGAATTGCCAGAGCAAGATTTATTATTTTCGAGCAAATGTTAATAAACAAATTGTAGTTTATGTAAAAAGAAATATCATTGGAAAGTTTCATTGCATTTGAAGAAGCAGAACTATTTTTTTTTATTTTTTGAAAGTCGCATGCAAAATGCCGAGATCGTCGAATTTTGATTCCCGTACGCTAAATCAATTACGAAATGCCATATAAGGTCAGTGTTGATTGCTATAAACCAATGAAAATCCGGCATCTAGGCAATGACATCATGAGGAATCGATTGCCTGTACTTTCAATACGCTAGGATGCAAAGTCGCGGAGATTTTAGGTTCCGAAGTTGTCCGAGCGTGCGCGAATTGCCGTAAAAGGCCTAGATTATGTTCTATGATTACAAATATGGTATCAAACCATAGATATCTTAAATACACTAGATAGTGCATCTAATTATTCCGCAAGTCAAAAATTGAAGCCGTGACTGCAGTCTCAGGCCGTTCCCATGAAATGACAAGATTCGTATATTTTTTTATTTCTTAAACAGCGAACTTAAACATTCGGTTAAACCTATCCCAAATACACTTTTAAACTATTCAAATCATGAAAGTTATTGGTGTCTTTTAAGTGTTTATTAGCGAGTGGGAACGAGCAATATGGCCGCCATCCATTCAAATGGGGAAAACCGCTGAAATATTCCTGGCTTCAATTTTACTAAAAGAGATGCGCTATCTAGTGTATATAAGATATCTATGTATCAAACTAAAGGGATTGGAAATCCCTGTCGAATGGTAGTATTTACGAGTTTGTAGTGTGTAAACCAAAGGTAGGAAAGCGAAATGAATATATAAATAGTTTGTATTATTGTTAATTTGTAAACAAATACAACTACAGAGGTGTTTGAAAGGGGCTAGATCGGCCGCGTAGCGTTGTAAACAAACATAATTTACTTCTGTAAAGACAACAGTAGTTTACTCACTCGCACTATACTGCAAGAACTGACCTGGCGGACTTGCCTATTAAAACATTCTTGCGTAAAGAATCTGCTGCCGTCTTTTGTATAAAGCCCCAGTCAAAGGAGAATGCAGAGAGTTGATGACAGAATAGAATAGAATAGAATAGAATAGAAACTTTATTTAAAGAGGGTAACAAAACCTGGTTAGCAAAAGCTAATCTTACCCAGGGCCCTCTATCAATTAAATAAATCGACTATTATATATTACTATAATTACTATTATAAAAAAGTTAATATTGTCAAATTAAATAAAAACCTAATGACGAGCTAATTTAAAAACTGTTAAAAAATGTTTTGATAAATAATTTCTTAAAATTTTGAACCGATATACCACTTAAATTGTTTGTTTTGTTAAAAAGATTGTATAATAAGGGTCCTTGGTAGCGCAGCCCTTGTTTAGTTAAGTTTTACCTAACTGTTGGTATTTGCATGTCTTTACGTGCACACGACCTAGTGTTCATTCTGTTCTCTGTTGGTATCGTTGAAAACATATCTTCAATGTAAGGAGGTGCAATGTAAGGAGGTGCAAGTTGGTATCGTTGAAAACATATCTTCAATGTAAGGAGATGACAGTTGACAAGTGAGAATTTACATGAGAGAGCACGAGAACTCTCATGAATCATGGCCGTAAAAATCTGCGAATAATTTAGCGCGCGAAACGGAAACCATTTGCACTAAGACGGATGATCATTTAGATCGACGGATGACGCTTCTTGACGGCAGACGGTTGATCCATGCATCCCTCTAAAATCAACATTGTAAACGTACTCAATTATATGAATTGTATATATTTACCTCTTTATTTTCCTCTTTGACTATGTGTTACTAAAAACCTAATGCCATTTTATATAACAAATATATTCTTAAATTAAATGTAAAAGTTTTGTTTTTGCACACTCGTCAAAAATTCTCTTAGCAAAATGTTGACAGTTTTCAAAAAACCAAGAGTATGTTTTGTTCAGCTCGTCCTTTTTATACAAATATTCGACCAAATCGTTCTTCGTTTTCCGACCTGCATCAGAATTCATTTCCACAATTGGCGTCTCTCGCTTATTCCTCCTGTAGTAATCTTTTACGTAAGTTAATTCTTTGCTTCTCTGAATGGTGATTCCTTCAGTATTCTTTTCGATAGACCACCACCAACCAGACGTTTCAAGCACAACAAACTCATGGTGCCACACTAGCTGTGTAAGCTGCCAAGAGGAAAGAGGAGTCTTGTAAACCCAAATTTTCTCAATCGATTCGCTGTCGTCAATAATTTTTTTCATCTCAGCTATCAGCTTTTCATCATCAATATTATAATCTTTTCCTTCTCCTAAATCAGAATTGGGATCAAAATAGACTTGGCCATTCCAATCTCCACCTTTCTTGCCATGGCCATGGTTGGATGAGCTGGAAGCACCCATCGAGCTTCTAAATTCAGTTAAGAATCTAGGGATAAAACTTGTTTTTAAACATACGTTTTTTATTGTATATATTGTACTACGACATAACTTCTAAATTCACGAAGGTCGCTACATCACACATTTGCAAGGATCTATGTCAATTAGTGTTGAGACAACTTTTGCATGCTATTAAACGCTTCCAGTTAAAAATTGTCTATATTTACAAGTTGAGGCCTAAAGTAGTGAAAAGGTAGAATACCTTCTAATGAAAAATTCGATAAAAATATTTATTTCAGGCAAAACTGTGTCAGTTCGTTTTCTCGTCGACGGACGTTTGGCCGACAGACATTTAGTCGACAGGGCCGAATTGGCCGACAAGATGTTTGGCAGACAGAACAATTTTGCAAAATTATTCAATTGTTTAAACACGTTAATGGATGACCTATATATGACTCATACAAAACCACCCATTTTCTACTCGTCCGGCAAAACGCTGCGATAGAGCGCCGTTGAAATGAACGGATCATGCATCCATTAACCATTACGTAATCAAAAAGATGACTGGGAAATGGATTTATCGTCCTAGGTATTGCTAGTTCGTTATTGTGACTTCCCGGTTCCCTATATATATATCAACATGCAGAGCTCGCAGTTTTATAATGCCATGCACTCTTCACAAACGAAGCACTTCGTTAACACCAGATTAGGCGGACACGACTCCTTAAAGGCTGTGTTTGTTCTGTAATCCGCCAAATGTCCTTTCGGTCAAATGCCAAAGCATGCAGCGGTCGTCAAATGTCCGTAAGTCAAACGTCCGCGCACCTCTGGCTCTGTCATATAAGGAGTATAATGGCTCTTTTCCACTTGTCCTAAAAATCCAACTCGCAAGCTCGCTGCGAGTACTTTCATCCAATCACAATGCTCGACAGTTTATTTTGATTACATGCAAGAACTCGCAGCGAGTTTGCGAGTTGGTTTTGCTATGAGTGAAAAAGAGCCTTAAGAAGTGAAAGCTTAACGACTTTGAGAATTGGAAAGGCAAATTATTAGGATTTGGGATTTTTTCGCAGAAATTTCATATTTCTTTTATATCATCGCATACTCTTCATTTCTCTTTATTGACTTAAAAATACAAACATTTTGAATGGAGTTTGGTATATATATGAATGTGAAGCTCTACGACAGTGTCTCTATGAACTGCCGAAATTAAACATGTAATGCAGGGTGCATGCGATAACTACAATCAACTACAACATTCAACGGCCTCTACTTTCTGTAACTCGTCTTCGCCAACGGCGTTATATGTACATATATCATATATATTTGTCTTAATTGTAGTTTATTTACGCGTTCGTTGTTCCCAGTAAACCATTTCCGGGAAAGTTAATGCATCTTTGAAGTGGCTCAATCAAGCACAATATACAACAGTCCGTATACAGATAGTGACGGAGTTTCAGTTTAAAGCTATGATAATGATCTGCCTCGGCTTAATTTCAAGACTTCTTTCCTAGACTGTTTGACGCGCTATATTGTGTAAATACATGTTTTTAACTCGCACTCATGCATGGTAGACGCGAACTCATGAAAATTGCAAGCTTAATTGATTGTTGAATCAAAATGGTGTTATATTAATTCTTACGTAATATATCAACAACGCTTGTATAGTTCTAATAATACATAGAATCGAAAAACATGTCATATATGATCTCAGGAACCATTTTATGTCATAAACATAGTAGCTTAAGTAGCCCAATATACTATCTTATGCCTTATGGAAGATTTAATATAAAGCCTTGAAAAATTTTTTGCATCTGTCGTAGAGGAAGCTAAACCTTCACGTTTAAGAGCTGCTACGGCGTACGGCAATGAACAGAAATAATATATAGCTAGTACGGATTTTTCTCGGTTAATAGGCTAGGGTCACTGGGTATATATATATATATATGTTTCATACTGTCATGCTACCCTTTTAGAATAAAGTCTAATCAATCTCTTCTCAAGAATCCGACTTTATGGCATGAACGCGTATCTTCTATTTGTATATACATTAGTAACTAATGTTAAATATAACTGAGCGCTATCTAATAAAACAATCAAGATTAAGCCTAAATTTCCTTCGACTTTCGATACATACCTTTATCGTAGAGAAATTTAAACATTCACGTTTGAAAGCTGGCAGCAAATGGTATACATAGAGTAGGGATTTTGCTCGGAAATCTGACTTATATCACTATCTTACGCTTCACTGAATTTCAATTTCAAGGTAAATAGTCTATTTCCGCGTATTGTGTAATGCAGATACTTATATGCCTATACCCCGGCGTTTGACTTCTGGGGGACTATAATCGAATGAGTGGCTTGCACAGCAAGCACTATCGGTAGCTATATTTAAACAGCCGAAGTTTCAGTTTGAAACTAGAAATGTGGTTTGATTTAATGTACATTTTAGCAAAGATTATTAAATAATACTTTAATTAAAATAATCGACGGAGACTGTAAGTGCGAAAATGCGAACATCTATCTAAAGTAAATGGCATGTCCAAAAGTCCATAAAATATTTCCAAGAATTTACCTACTATTCTGCTCGCAATACAGAGCAACAAACGGGATTTTATTCTAAAATGGATAGTATGGGATAATACAGAAAACGAGCACTTGTGTTCTGTGAGATAAATAGTCCTTCTACTGTCGACGAGTGGCATTCTATTCTGGCACACAGAGCAAATTAACATTGCATAATCATTCTCTATTTCTTACTGTAACATATCGTATGTGAATGAAATGAAAGTTCATTGTAAAATAGTTTAGAGTTCCTGATTTTTATGTCACACACACTAATTATTGAAAGTGACAATCTGGATTTTAATCCAGATGTGTCTTAATTTGGACTGTGTCTTTGCCTCCCACTTTAAATGTGATTTGTTCTCCATTGAAAAGTCCATTAAATTCAATATGAACCCTATAATTATGTATCCAGCAGGATTGTAAAGGAACCCGAATAGGCAAATGACACATATCTAAGTACAATAAGATTATACCTAATGTCCGAAAACATCGACAACGTTTGAAGTTCTGATAATACATTAAAATATACATGACATATGATCTATGCAATCACTTTATAATGTTACAAATTAGCTTTAGTGTACTTCGACAACGTTTAGATGCTAGTAATAGGGTAAATATGTTAACCTTTTAAACAGGTCTTCTCAAGAATCCGACGATATGCCATAACTAATAAGGCCGCTATCTAACTGAGAGCTATCTTATACAACAATCAAGATCAAAACTAAATTTCCTTCGATTTTTGATACATATACCTTTATCGTAGAGGGATTTAAAAATTCACGTTTGTGAGCTTGCAGCAAATGGTATATAGAGTAGGGATTTTTCTTGGAAATCTCATATTTACATCACTATCTTACGCTTCAATTTCAAGGTAAATATACTACTTCCGCGTTGTCTAAAGCAGATATTTATATGCCTAACCCTAGCATTTGACTTCTGGGAAATCATTAATGTGAGTGGCTTGCACATGCAAGTAAAATATACAGCTATCAGTACACAGTATATGTGGACCCGGAGTTTCAGTGTAATGCTAGAAATATGATTTCACTGAATAAAAATATTATCGAAGATTATATTCTCTAGAATAATCGCCGGAGACTGTAAGTGCGAATGTGCGATATAAATGCAGATGGCAATCGCAGGCGTATTACTGCAACAGAGTACTAAAATTCAAACGGTGCATGCCAAAACGTTGCTGGAGAAAGTGCAATTGTTTACATAATCACGGCTATTCAGAAATGAGCGTTCAACCGAAACCTTTGGTGTTCGACCTATTCAAAATTGTAAACATATAAAACTTACCAACAATTAGATATTTATATATCTTATCCGTTAGCTATGCTAACCCAACATCATAATCTTATACGCAGAAAACATTTCTGAGTCTTACTAATAATATAGATTATATTAAATGTTGTACAGTTTCAATGAAGAATAATCTTGTCACGGAGCAACGTTGTGCCAATTAAAGCTTCGCAAATTACTATTAGCAGCTAATATTTTGGTACGTTATAACTTACAATTTCTACAGACGTAAACAATAATAGACGTTCCCAAGATACGCATTCACCTGTATTCGCTTGGACTCTAATTAAAATTTACGGATGTTCTGTTTTGCTAACGAGGTAGTGTAAGACGTACCGCAGTCTTGTTATTGACACTTCATTTGATAGATAGATAGCATAAAATTGCAATTCATGCAGGCTTTGTGAATATCGGTGAATAAAAACCTCGACTTCGTCTCGGTTTTTATTCACCGATATTCACCTCGTTTTCGGCGAATAATTGTTAAATATTGTTAATTGTATTATTAAATATATTTCTGCGGTCAAAAGCTTTAGTAAACTCAGATTAATTGCCTGTAAACATTACATTTTGTTTATTTTTGCAGCACCTAAGATTTTGGTATAGAAATATTTATATATACACTGAATCAAATTGGCTATTTCACTATTTGCCAGCGCCGCGCACATAGTATGATTTATAGACTATTGCAGTGTGGTTCCAAATTGTAGTTCAAGTTATATTCATGTATATCAATACTTAATGTGAACAAAGTTTATAGCATGTGGGGACGTGGCAGAGAACTGTACAGCATGTGTGGCACACACTCCCAGTATATTGTTGGCTTCCTAAATTAGAGAATGATTTCGAGAAGGTGATAAAAATTTTAAGCTGTCTAATTTTAATATGCGAAAGTTAATAACTCCATGTAAAATCCATGTTACCGGGACAAGGTATTCTGTTCAAATCCAAACTTCAAATCCGATCGACTCACAGACTGTCTGTTCACAGGCAACATGCTGTGTGGACTTTAATTCTCACAGTAATCGTCTTGTTATCCAAAAGATCGAAGTCTGAAATCGTACGTTACGACGGAAATACAAATTTTTCAAACATCTCTATCAGCTCGGAACTTACATCAATAGAGACATTGAGATTTTCGTTTTTTGGCTGAAACGTCAAACCGCAAACGTCAAGAGACCACGTGACTAGATCTCAGCGGTTGCGTTTGAGGTTTTCAACGCCAGCGACGATTTTTCACGTAAGTCATTTCCCTCAAGCTTTTTATACCTATTTAGTCGAATTATCTCGTGTAATTATAGTCTATTTTTGTTGGTACACCTTTAGTCTTTAAATACAAATAATGATTGAGGTCGATTAAATCTTTTAAGCATGTTGATTTCTCGAAATTGAAGTGGTCACTGGAATATCGTGTATTCAAAATGGCTGCCATATATTGACAAGATATATTATATTTATAGTGTTGTATTGCATTTTAATACGAACATATTCTAGCCACTAAAAGTGTAGGGATAGCTTCACTATCTTTTTAAAATCTTGTTATTAGAAATTCTATTTCAGCAGTTAATAAATGTCAATTGAATTTCATTGTTTGATTTTATAATATAAATTTGTTTGTTTTATTTATAGTAATAACAAAGATTCAGAATGGGTCCATTCAGATGGCCCATGTTGCAACACGATGTTGATTTAGCAAAGGAAGTTGTGGCAACCAGACCCGAAAAACCTAGCGATTGGGATAACATCGCCAGTCGCCTTAATCCGACATTTTCTTTAACAATTGGAAACGCAGTAGCTCTAAAGGGCAGAAGCTGTAGAGAAAGACTGGAAAGACTTATAAAAAAATATAAAGCGGATGACTCTGCAGCCCTTAAGAGGTATAACATATTACGACATGATTGCTTATTTAGAGTAGCATAAAAAAGTTCCTGTAGGGATACTTCACTTAGATTTTTAAAGTGGGTGGGGTGGAAGTTTAGTATATGAACAACATTAAGTTGAAGGTATAACACAAGTCGTAACTTTATTACCTCCCAGTGTATCAAGATGTTAATTGCATAGCTTTCTAGTGACTACCTGTATAATGGGGGGAAATATTTGCAATATCTCTGACAGATCTGGCACTGAGGAGGATTTCATTGAGTTAAATGCTCTTCTTGAGGACATAACAGTTTTTCGTCGTGATTTGGAAGAGGCTAGAGAGTTACAAAAGCAAGTGAAAAGAAAAAAGATTGAAGAAGATGAAAATAGAGGGCGTTACATGAGACAAGCAGCCCTAGCAGGAATGGCTGGTTCGTATTTATGTAACATACCATAAAACCACTGATTAGCCACATCTGAACTTATGTATTTCATGTGGCCTTTGCAATGGGGAAGGGATAACTGGAAGGGGTTGGGGGGGGGGGAGGCTAGATAGAGAAGGGGATAATTGTTTTATCTGGTTTAAACTAATGCTTAGTTTCAGGAACAAGCTTAGGCTTAATGCAGAGGTTTTATAAATTTATTTATCTTAGAAAGGGGGCTTGTCAAAGAGGGCTGATTAGATTTACAAAAATTATGTATTTGTATGCTATATCCTTGGTCAGTGGAAGGGATTAATTGCTTCATTTGCTTACAGAGTTGTTTTTTGCTTTATATTATATTCGCATTGTCTATTTGTTGCAAAGAAACGACAGGTGGATGACTCCAGTGATACATCATCCAGTGATGAAGATGAAGAACACAATTCTCCTCAAGAGAAGAAGAAAACAGGTATAGTACTTTGTATTAATTTCAGTTATTTACTAAAGTGCTTTTACAGCATTTCTTCATGAGGAATTATCGTATTATAAGTTATCATTTTTTGCATCCTGTCTAGGAAAAAAGGTTAAACAAAGAGCTAGCAAGTTATCTGCAGTGCAGATGTTAAGTGACAAACATGAAAAGAAAGCAGAATTAAAACAGAAAGAGTAAGAGAAAGAAGTTAAAATTTGAAGAAGAGACTGAAGAAAGGAAAATGCGTTTCACGATGGAAATGGCGAAAGAAGAATGATGCTAGAATTATTACAAAATAAGATGTAATATTTAACAGTTTATTCGTTAACGTTTGTTCTTATATTATTCTTATTATTTTAACAAGGTTGTTCATTAATTAAAAGTTGTTACTTACAATGCTTTTGAAATTTTACAATATGTTACTCATTTAGTAGATATGTTTCCAGGCATGGAGGATCAACCTCAAATAATTATTTGGCCACTGGTTGCAAGAGGACCCTCAAATTTTTCTTAAAATCTAAATAAGCGAAATAAGTGGTGATTTTTCCAAAAGCCCACTCAACGCTAACTCTGACTTTGCTCATTCTTTTGATAAACTGCTTCAGGTCTTCTGTCAAATTGGCACCACGGAATGGTGCCAAGATGGATCTGGTAACGCCATAAGCTGGGTCACCATAAATGACGTAGCCTTCTCCCCTTCCTCTAGCATCCTCCAGTTCCTGTAACTTTGCACACACACGCTTACTGCCAGCATAAAGGTATCATGCCTTCTACCCTCAATGGGACCATACATATGGGAAATGAGGCCATTAGTCGCATGAATTGACTAAAAAGAAAGTAAATTGCACTTATTGGGATGGACACATTGCGTATTTGGGATCGATATGATACACAATTTAAACGTTATACCTGCAATTTTATGCAGTGTACTCTTTTATGACCACTGAACATAATCCTCTGATTGCGCACTGGTCTTGCTATAGGCCTGACAGTACCATCAATGAATCCCCAGCAGGTTTGGAGGGGAGCACCTTTTGCATAAATTGCATCTGAGAATTGTTGGAGATCTATAGCCAGGCAAGGTCCAATGACTCCAGCAAATGATTGTGCTTCAAATAAATATCTTCTATAATCTGGAAATAAAATTGTACCATAAGGAAAATACTAAATCAGGAAAAGAAAGCCTAATACTAGAAATTCTTTAATGACATAACTAACTATTATATATTAACCGTGTTGAAAATCAGGCTCAATTGGGAGTCACTTCTTCCAAACAGAGGCACAAGATCAGACCATCCATTATGATATGTCATCCTTCTTAACATTATCATTAGAGCTTCTAGCCCAGTCGCTGTTCTGCCTTGTCTACACGTGTACTTGTTTGGTAAGCGTAACGACGTGAATAGACGCTCGATGTCATTCTTCTCAAACCTGTTAGTATATAAAGATTAAAAACACCATGTATAAGTTTATAGAGCAATGCCAGTGGCAAAATAACCTCACAGTTTAAGTATTGTTAACACACCTGAACATTTCCACGCACTCGCCGTCACTGACAGCTTTAAAATCCAGTCTGTGTCCAATTTTCAGTGTCGGGTTAAATAATGTGTCCAAAAACAACATGTCCACATCTTCGTCACTTGAACTGGAAGTGCTGCTGTCCGAACCGTACGCCATTATTTCCAATATATCATTTAAATCACTTCTGAAAAGGTTATGTCTTTGTTAACACAAATTATTTATAAGCATAAAACTAAAAAACTAGCTTAATGCCTTTAAAACTAACATTCTAACACCTGCCATTGCTTGTACAAAAAGACATTGAAAAAAGCGCGAAAACTGAAAAGGTCTAAAAACTAAATGCAAACGACGTGTTAAACGGCAAACGGCTAACCGCAAACCGCGGTTCGCGGTTAGCCGTTTGACGTCCAAGCAGAAATCTAAAGGTCTTTAATACCTGGCAGACTTGGTCTGCTTTGGACATCAACGCGTGACCGTGTTCTTCGAAAATATAACCTTCCGTTGGACAATTACCATCGTTATGGTCTAGAGTTTAATATCGAGAATAATTATTCTCACCTCTTCTTATTTATTTTACTTGCTGGTGACGTTGCCACAAATCCGGAGCCTTCAAAACCAGTTAAATAGAGACCTTTAGATTCAGGTTTACCGCAAACCTGTAACCGCCGTTTGACGTTAGCGGTTTGCCGTTTGCGGTTCGAACATTTTTCGAATTAGATTTGAAGTTCTTAGATGAACATTTTTCGACTTAGATTTGAAGTCGACTCAGATGATGTTCTTCGAAGGATCTAAACGAGAGGTGAAATGCGCTTTATAAGTCTTAAAGTCTACCGAAGAATCAAGTGTTGATCGCCGCCATGTTGGATTTCGCTCCTCCAAGCGTATCATGTTCGAGTCAAAATAAAATGCGAAGAATCAACTATTTCGACTTCAAATTCGTCTTTCCTGCTAGAATGATAAGTACTGTGTATGCGCATAGTGTGGATACGTGAAACATGATATGAAAAAACCCAAATAAACCCTGAGGGAAATTACAAACGTATAGACCCACCTCTTGACGTTCAAAACTCGCGTTGAAAACCTCAAACGTGGCGTCGGGATAGGGTCACGTGACCCGTAGACGTTAGCGGTTCGGCGTAAACCTCAATCTAAAGGTCTCTACTGTGTCAGTTTGAACGCTCGTAGTTTAAAAAGTTTACACAATACTTACGGAAAAGTCATTAGTAACATCCATTGTTTTCAAGACCTTGTTTATGCACATGAACTGGATATTATATATGTAAATGAAACGTGGCTTAACAAAAATATATTGAATTGCGAACTACTCAACGATGACTACGTCATCTTTCGTAAATATCGTGAATCTCGACGAGCAGGGGGTGTACTAATTGCAATAAGAGACAGTTCATTCACTAGCGTCCAGCAATACATTCAAGAAACCAACCAAAACGAGCAACTTGAGATTGTGGCAGCAGTGGTAACAACATCTCAACAACAAAAGGTGCTAATTTGTTCTTGCTATCGTCCACCTGATTCTACTTCAAATTGGATAGATACACTCAACGACTATCTTAGCAGAGCTTGTGATCTATTCGACAATGTCGTTATCTGCGGCGATTTCAACCTGCCAGACATTAGCTTGGACAACAAGACCATAGCACACAAAACGAACGGCCACCCACTCATCGAAGTTTAAACGATCATTTCCTAACTCAAGTTAATAACTTTCCAAATCGCGGAGATAACATTCTCGATCTTCTGATCACTAGTGTCCCGGAACACGTCACACATTTTCTACGAACTTAACGCGTTTGTTAAGATTCCAGTAAAAACGACTACGCGAAAAGGAGATTTCGAAGGCTTGCGTTCTGCGTTGTCGGCCAAGAACATGTGTTCAAATCTAGAACACGATGATATAAACAATGACTGGTAAAGTTGGAAAAATACTTTTCTCCAAACGGTGTCAAAGTACGTTCCATGTAAGAAAATAAAAGGACGTAATCCTTTGCCTTGGATTACTGGGAACATCTTAAACTTTATCAACAAAAAGAACAGTCACTGTTCAAAGGAAATTGAAATCATGCCCGACCAGTCATTTGGCGCAGAAATTCAAAGAACTACGTACAGCTGTCAATAATATGCTCCGAGAGAGCCGTGAAAACTTCGCTAGGAAACAACTTTAAACAAAATCCATGCAAAATGCCTTTGGTCAATAGTAAAGAACAAATCGAAGTCGCGCAATATTCCAAACACTGTTTCCTCTGCGGTAAAATCAGGTACCAACCAAGACCCCTGCGAGATTCAGCGCAGATATCCCAACTGATATTGCCAACATGTTTAACAGCTACTTCACGTCAGTATATACATCAGCTGACAATTACGAGGACACTGATCATGAGCAAGCTGAACCTGCAGTAATGACAGACCTCGCCCTCTCAGTCGAGGAAGTTCAAGCAGTACTTGGATCTCTTGACTGTACGAAAGCTACGGGACCTGGTGGGATTCCCGCACGTTTACTAAAAGAGACAGCTTCCGTAATCTCACCATCTCTGTGTAAGCTGTACAACAAATCATTAGAGCATGGTATCTTTCCCCAGGACTGGAAATTAGCGAACATTGTTCCGATATATAAGAAAGGTCAAACAGAACACACTGAAAATTATCGGCCAATCTCGCTGCTACTAATCGTGCGTTTTCTTTAACATCAAAGAAAATCTGTTCCACTGAGCTGATCCAGAAACTGCAACATGGATTTATTTCTGGTAAATCATGCTTTACTAACCTCTTGGAAGTCCTGGACTACATCGGCTCGGAATTAGATAATGGCGGTCAAGTAGATGCTATATTTACTTGGACCTGTCTAAGGCTTTTGACAAGTCAGTCACTCGAGACTCAAACAAAAGCTGCGTATGGCTGGATTTGGCGGCAACCTCATCCAATGGTTCTACTCCTACCTCGCGAATCGCCAACAACGTGTAACTGTACTTGGAGTCACTTCTACCACCCTCCCAGTTACTTCAGGTGTTCCTCAAGGCCCCGAAAGCGAGCTTTTGGAGCTCGAAAAATTTTGTATTTTGTAAGAAAAAAACAAGAATTGTTTGCTCAACAAAAGAGCTGAAATAATTTCACGGTGCCGTCATCGTATCAAATTTCGCGCAAACAAAGCCATGAATGCACACATTGTCTCCCACATACACCCCCACGTTCCGGCAGGAAGCATATAAGCGGTCATTTCTTTCGATACTTGTCAGTGCCTGATGATTCTTTTACAGATGAAACAGCCTGTTGCAGACCAGTTTTGAGGTAAGCGAATATATATATATAAATATATACGTGTAGGTTTAGGTCTACGAAACGCAAAGAGTGCTCGACAACATGTAGCTAGTTAGAGCAAATTATAGATTTTCGCTTACCTAGAAACTTGTCTGCAACAGGCTGTTTCTGTTTTCAACAGCCTGTTGCAGACAAGTTTTGAGGTAAGCGAAAATATATATATATATATATATATATATATATATATATATATAATTATATACTTAAAATAGTATCGTCACTACTCAGAGTTTCATGCTTAAAAGCAATCTTCAGGCGACTGTTAAGCTTCTGTTAGTCAGTTGATGTTTGCTGACGCTGGCTCCTCGTTTCTGACGCGTGTTCGTTTTTCGCGCGCGACTAATTTTTTCCGCCAAAAATCTTTTCTGGTGCCGGCACTTGTTTTAAGCAATGTGTTCTTGTTGGCTTTCAAAATGCACAGCTTCTCTTGAGTGCACAGGCCGCATTGCTTTCCACCACTCGAGTAGGCTGCTGCACGTTTCAAAATTGACCAACTTATACTGAAAGGTCGATCGCTCTGCTTTAGTTTCCAGACATAGCTAGAACGTTTCGTTTCGTTTGAATAGGTTGCGTCAGTTAAAGATTTCTTGTGATTTCCGTAGCGTTCTTTAAAGGTGTTTCCCGTCATCCCGACGTACTGTTTAGTCTCCCCATTGTCGGTTGCTAAGATTTCGGCTTGATAAACCACACTGTTAATTTTGGGGTGTCAATTTAACACCAAAAGTGTTGCTAAAAATTAGGTAAAAATGACACCTTTTGGGTGCTATTTTAACACCGCCGTTGATGGTGTTGATTTAACACTAGTTACGGTGCTAAAACAACACCTTTTGCAGTGTTAAAATAGCACTGATTTAGGAGTTGGTTTAACACCCGAATATTCTCATCAAAATAGCACCTGATTTAGGTGCTATTTTAGCACTAGTGTGAACAAAAACTTGCTCATTGCTACAAAGCAAATCCAAAATATATACTCCACTTTTTAACAAAGAGACAACACAATCTGAAAATATATGAACATCCTTTAATTGAATTTATAATAATATATTTGCTGATTCCAAAATTACTTTGCAGCTGAACATTAAAATGGTAATAAATTTAGGCAAATCTTGCCATGCTCATGCAATGTTCTCACCAATTACCTATTAAAACCAGGTACATCTATTATTTTACCCTGGGCAATGCCAAGCAATTCTAGTACTATGCTAGGAGCATGTCAGAAGAGTTATTCTATGTCACTCCAATGCTTAACCTATTAACAACTATATAACAATTTTCCTTAGCAGGTGAAGTTGTCTGGCATTAGACAGAGTAAACTTGCAATATAAGATGCACAATCAGGAATTTATACAAGCACTTTATTCTACTGCCGTTTTTCAGATGAAGAAAATGAATTATTTACAACCGTTTACGGGTAGCAGAAAAGTGCTTCTATAAATCCCTGAGAATCATTGTGGTTTAATGGGTTACAAATTGTTATTAGGTAAAGTCAACAGTTATAGAGTCTGATGATTACTACACTAATTTTCCCATAGTCTATAGACATGCCAAAAGACTGCAACTCCAAATTTTCTGAGATCAGAATACCTCTATTCTTTTGCTCCTGTCAGTATGGCCAATATCAAACACACACAACTTGACGCAGACCATTAACTCCTTGCGTTATCTTCCACAGCGATACAAAGTTGCTCTATTACTTTAGTCGTGATGCCAAGGTGAACCATACATAAGTATCAATATTTTTCCAGCTTCACAATCACATATAATTAGGTTATCTATAAAATACATTGAAAGTAAGGTACATAAGTAAATACAAAATTCAGATTAACTTAAAATATTTGCATCATTCTAATGAATGCAATTAAACAGGTGTCTGCTAATAATACATAATTATGATACTCTCTCTCATTAGGCAGGACATAGCTGACTTAACTACTATTTGACGAGATCACAGTTGTATAAAAAATAATCAATTCTCACACAATAATAAATATCCTTGCAGTGAGTTCCATATCAAAATACACCCCTAGTGACCCCACTAGAAGTGGGTAAGGTCCAGTGTTACTATAGAGCACACAGGTTATAATTAGAGTACAATTAGCTATTGCTTATGTACAGTTAGCCTCCTGAGATTCCAAAACTCCCTTAGGCATGATGCACAGGTCTATGTAAATGCTTTCTTCACCCTGCTCTCCTGGGCAGCACACTTTGGAGGAACAAGCAGGGTATAGCTGAGTTAGGAAGAGTCCACAAAAATCATCGAGAGCAATGGTCAGTAAAAGTCAGCTTTAGTACCACCACCCCCGCCCCCCCAAATATGGGCATCATATATTGTTGGTTTGTGCCGAAAAGCATGGAGGGAAAGTTATTATATATTATAATATTATACCTCACAATAAGTTTGTCCAATCAGAGAACTAGGCTTGTACCACATGACCGTGGTATTTTTCAGTGAATACCTGTACCCTGAGTCGTTTCCCCAGGGCATGGTATTCGAGTCGAATACCACGCTTGAGCTGGGAATTCGACTTTTTAATACCCCGCTCGTACCCAGGCTGTCATACTAGTATCTAGTACAAGTAAAGTCATACAAGGTTCGGTATAATAAATCATTTATAGACCTTTCACTCAAGGTATTCCCAAAAAATTACCCTTCGGGATGAAATATCCCTCCGGCTTTGCCCTCAGAATATTTCTCATCCCTCATCCCTCGGGGTAATTCAAAAAATTCAAAAATTTCATGTATCCACTCAGCTACATGCATTTACATTGACCTCAATGACCTGTAGGTTTTATTGAAGCATATTAAATATACCTCATTAAATAACAATTATAATATTATGGAAGTTGCACATTATTTAAAATTGTCAAGACATTTTCTCAGGGTACTAATAGACTATACCATTCATTGAAACAATGCTCAACTTATGAAACAATCACATAATTCATATATAAAAACATTCATAAGTCTACTCTAATGTCAGAGTTTCTATGGTATAGATTAATATAATTGTTAAGTAGGCCGTAGTTTATATTATCGTTTTGATTCTGAACTAAATTGATAAGTACAAGGGAATTTTTGCCGCGTTAAAATTCAAATATTTTCTTATTTATCCCAAGAGCTTGCCGCGCAGGCTAACGGCGACACAACGCACGCAACATAAATATTTATGTATACATCCGTAAATTTTTGCCTTTATAATTGCTTTATATTACATAAAAACATTGAAATATCCTTACCTGAATATTATACCAGCGTTCCTGAGCTATAACTCTTGAAATTCTTGTGGATTTCGAGAAGAAAAAGCAAATATATTGCTTGTATTTTCCAACATAATTTTTCAAACTTTGCGCGCGTAGTAAGGAAATTAGACACCAGTCCGTCTTTCCGTGCTTATGTCATTTCTATGAATTCTTTCAGGAGAGAAAACTCCCAACCAACAAACACTGCTCGTATTTTGTACCATTTCAGATTTTTGTGTCATATTTTAGACTCTATGCTTTAGGAATATAACGTTCTCTGTAAAGTTTCTCTTAAAGGTATGCAGCAAACTAGATGCGACACAATAAAACACCATAGAGTTTGTGTCTATAATCATGTAGTATCACAATATATTATACATGGCGATCAGGGCCTTTTTTAAGAAATCGTCAGTGGGGGGGGGCATCATCGAAAGGGGACGTAACAAGTAGGTGGTGCATTACAGGTGTGGGAAGGCGAAGGGGGGTCTGGGGTTTGAGTCTCTGTGGCTTGATTTCCCGCATTTTCAGAGACAATTTTTGATATATCCCATCTAAACGGAGCCAGGTTTTGTTGTGAGAATACAATAACTTTCCTCTAAACTCAGTTTTTTTCCCCTTTTTGGCTTGATACTTTGGACAAAAGGGACCTTCACTGGGGGGGCAAAAATAGCTTACTGGGGGGGCGAACATGGGGGCTGGGGGGGCTTTTACCCCTCCAGTACATTAGTTAAAAAAGGCCCTGATGGCGATATATCAAAACAATATTCCGTAGAAATATGTTACTTGGGCTTTCTTGCGATTTTTTGTGAAACTGTAATTTGACTTAAACACCCATAATATATTTAACCCTAAAAATCGTGTTAATTTACTTTCTCTATAGTGGCCTATGTTTAACACTTTTGATGGTGTCAAAATAGCACCCATTATTTAGCGCTATAAAGGGTGTAAATTTAGCACTTTCGCTGATGAAAGAGGTGCTATTTTAGGACCCAAAAAAGGTGTCAAAATAGCACCCATTATTTAGCGCTATAAAGGGTGTAAATTTAGCACTTTCGCTGATGAAAGAGGTGCTATTTTATTACCCAAAAAAGGTGTTAAAAATTTCGGGTGCTGAATTAGCACTTTAAAATTGACACCCAACTTAACGGTGCTATATTGGCACCCAAATCGGTGCTAAAATAGCACTTTCTATTTAACACCACCTCCTGGTGTCAATTTAGCACCTATACAGGTGCTATTTGCTACCCTCAAATTAACGGTGCAGGCTGCTTTCCAAACAACGACCTCGGAGAGGGCACTCGCTCCTGATCCTATACAGTTGCATTTGTTCTCAACGGTGGTTGTCGGTGGTTTAGAAAGGATTTGGTGGTTGTGTTTAGAAATAGTACTTTTAAAATTATCCATGCAGCAGTAACTAACTTTAATAGTGTTACGATTGAAAATCTTGTAAAGATTGCTTGATCGCGGGAAATGTTTATCGACTAGTTGTAGAAAGGTCTTAGCTACTCTAGTTTTTACGTTCTTATATATATATAATGGTTTTTACGTTCTATATATATATATATATATATATATATATACGTGTGTGTTTAGGTCTACGAAACGCAAAGAGTGCTCGACAACATATAGTTAGAGCAAATTATAGATTTTCGCTTACCTCAAAACTGGTCTGCAACAGGCTGTCTCATCTGTAAAAGAATCATCAGGCAGTGATGAATGTATACCTACACGTATATTTGCACCAGTATATCGGTTGTGCACTCTTGTTTACGTTATTCATTTCAAAATGCGGCAACTTCGATTTGACTATTCACTATATAAAGAATATCCCTATACCATCACAGGACGCTTATTATTTGAAGAATTTGATTGAAAAAGCGGAAAATGTAATATAAAACGTATGAGATGGGTTTTTCCTTAGTTGAAGGGTTTTTGTAGATGGAAATTATCGAGTGTAAATTATATACATTTATTAGACCTAACCAGGAACAGCTGCGAAAAATGCAACTATTTCCCCTGAGGGAAATTACAAACGTATAGACCCACCTCTTGACGTTCAAAACTCGCGTTGAAAACCTCAAACGTGGCGTCGGGATAGGGTCACGTGACCCGTAGACGTTAGCGGTTCGGCGTAAACCTCAATCTAAAGGTCTCTACTGTGTCAGTTTGAACGCTCGTAGTTTAAAAAGTTTACACAATACTTACGGAAAAGTCATTAGTAACATCCATTGTTTTCAAGACCTTGTTTATGCACATGAACTGGATATTATATATGTAAATGAAACGTGGCTTAACAAAAATATATTGAATTGCGAACTACTCAACGATGACTACGTCATCTTTCGTAAATATCGTGAATCTCGACGAGCAGGGGGTGTACTAATTGCAATAAGAGACAGTTCATTCACTAGCGTCCAGCAATACATTCAAGAAACCAACCAAAACGAGCAACTTGAGATTGTGGCAGCAGTGGTAACAACATCTCAACAACAAAAGGTGCTAATTTGTTCTTGCTATCGTCCACCTGATTCTACTTCAAATTGGATAGATACACTCAACGACTATCTTAGCAGAGCTTGTGATCTATTCGACAATGTCGTTATCTGCGGCGATTTCAACCTGCCAGACATTAGCTTGGACAACAAGACCATAGCACACAAAACGAACGGCCACCCACTCATCGAAGTTTAAACGATCATTTCCTAACTCAAGTTAATAACTTTCCAAATCGCGGAGATAACATTCTCGATCTTCTGATCACTAGTGTCCCGGAACACGTCACACATTTTCTACGAACTTAACGCGTTTGTTAAGATTCCAGTAAAAACGACTACGCGAAAAGGAGATTTCGAAGGCTTGCGTTCTGCGTTGTCGGCCAAGAACATGTGTTCAAATCTAGAACACGATGATATAAACAATGACTGGTAAAGTTGGAAAAATACTTTTCTCCAAACGGTGTCAAAGTACGTTCCATGTAAGAAAATAAAAGGACGTAATCCTTTGCCTTGGATTACTGGGAACATCTTAAACTTTATCAACAAAAAGAACAGTCACTGTTCAAAGGAAATTGAAATCATGCCCGACCAGTCATTTGGCGCAGAAATTCAAAGAACTACGTACAGCTGTCAATAATATGCTCCGAGAGAGCCGTGAAAACTTCGCTAGGAAACAACTTTAAACAAAATCCATGCAAAATGCCTTTGGTCAATAGTAAAGAACAAATCGAAGTCGCGCAATATTCCAAACACTGTTTCCTCTGCGGTAAAATCAGGTACCAACCAAGACCCCTGCGAGATTCAGCGCAGATATCCCAACTGATATTGCCAACATGTTTAACAGCTACTTCACGTCAGTATATACATCAGCTGACAATTACGAGGACACTGATCATGAGCAAGCTGAACCTGCAGTAATGACAGACCTCGCCCTCTCAGTCGAGGAAGTTCAAGCAGTACTTGGATCTCTTGACTGTACGAAAGCTACGGGACCTGGTGGGATTCCCGCACGTTTACTAAAAGAGACAGCTTCCGTAATCTCACCATCTCTGTGTAAGCTGTACAACAAATCATTAGAGCATGGTATCTTTCCCCAGGACTGGAAATTAGCGAACATTGTTCCGATATATAAGAAAGGTCAAACAGAACACACTGAAAATTATCGGCCAATCTCGCTGCTACTAATCGTGCGTTTTCTTTAACATCAAAGAAAATCTGTTCCACTGAGCTGATCCAGAAACTGCAACATGGATTTATTTCTGGTAAATCATGCTTTACTAACCTCTTGGAAGTCCTGGACTACATCGGCTCGGAATTAGATAATGGCGGTCAAGTAGATGCTATATTTACTTGGACCTGTCTAAGGCTTTTGACAAGTCAGTCACTCGAGACTCAAACAAAAGCTGCGTATGGCTGGATTTGGCGGCAACCTCATCCAATGGTTCTACTCCTACCTCGCGAATCGCCAACAACGTGTAACTGTACTTGGAGTCACTTCTACCACCCTCCCAGTTACTTCAGGTGTTCCTCAAGGCCCCGAAAGCGAGCTTTTGGAGCTCGAAAAATTTTGTATTTTGTAAGAAAAAAACAAGAATTGTTTGCTCAACAAAAGAGCTGAAATAATTTCACGGTGCCGTCATCGTATCAAATTTCGCGCAAACAAAGCCATGAATGCACACATTGTCTCCCATACACCCCACGTTCCGGCAGGAAGCATATAAGCGGTCATTTCTTTCGATACTTGTCAGTGCCTGATGATTCTTTTACAGATGAAACAGCCTGTTGCAGACCAGTTTTGAGGTAAGCGAATATATATATATAAATATATACGTGTAGGTTTAGGTCTACGAAACGCAAAGAGTGCTCGACAACATGTAGCTAGTTAGAGCAAATTATAGATTTTAACTTACCTAGAAACTTGTCTGCAACAGGCTGTTTTCTGTTTTCAACAGCCTGTTGCAGACAAGTTTTGAGGTAAGCGAAAATATATATATATATATATATATATATATATATATATATAATTTAAATATATACTAAAAATAGTATCGTCACTACTCAGAGTTTCATGCTTAAAAGCAATCTTCAGGCGAGTGTTAAGCTTCTGTTAGTCAGTTGATGTTTGCTGACGCTGGCTCCTCGTTTCTGACGCGTGTTCGTTTTTCGCGCGCGACTAATTTTTTCCGCCAAAAATCTTTTCTGGTGCCGGCACTTGTTTTAAGCAATGTGTTCTTGTTGGCTTTCAAAATGCACAGCTTCTCTTGAGTGCACAGGCCGCATTGCTTTCCACCACTCGAGTAGGCTGCTGCACGTTTCAAAATTGACCAACTTATACTGAAAGGTCGATCGCTCTGCTTTAGTTTCCAGACATAGCTAGAACGTTTCGTTTCGTTTGAATAGGTTGCGTCAGTTAAAGATTTCTTGTGATTTCCGTAGCGTTCTTTAAAGGTGTTTCCCGTCATCCCGACGTACTGTTTAGTCTCCCCATTGTCGGTTGCTAAGATTTCGGCTTGATAAACCACACTGTTAATTTTGGGGTGTCAATTTAACACCAAAAAGTGTTGCTAAAAAATTAGGTAAAAAATGACACCTTTTTTGGGTGCTATTTTAACACCGCCGTTGATGGTGTTGATTTAACACTAGTTACGGTGCTAAAACAACACCTTTTGCAGTGTTAAAATAGCACTGATTTAGGAGTTGGTTTAACACCCGAATATTCTCATCAAAATAGCACCTGATTTAGGTGCTATTTTAGCACTAGTGTGAACAAAAACTTGCTCATTGCTACAAAGCAAATCCAAAATATATACTCCACTTTTTAACAAAGAGACAACACAATCTGAAAATATATGAACATCCTTTAATTGAATTTATAATAATATATTTGCTGATTCCAAAATTACTTTGCAGCTGAACATTAAAATGGTAATAAATTTAGGCAAATCTTGCCATGCTCATGCAATGTTCTCACCAATTACCTATTAAAACCAGGTACATCTATTATTTTACCCTGGGCAATGCCAAGCAATTCTAGTACTATGCTAGGAGCATGTCAGAAGAGTTATTCTATGTCACTCCAATGCTTAACCTATTAACAACTATATAACAATTTTCCTTAGCAGGTGAAGTTGTCTGGCATTAGACAGAGTAAACTTGCAATATAAGATGCACAATCAGGAATTTATACAAGCACTTTATTCTACTGCCGTTTTTCAGATGAAGAAAATGAATTATTTACAACCGTTTACGGGTAGCAGAAAAGTGCTTCTATAAATCCCTGAGAATCATTGTGGTTTAATGGGTTACAAATTGTTATTAGGTAAAGTCAACAGTTATAGAGTCTGATGATTACTACACTAATTTTCCCATAGTCTATAGACATGCCAAAAGACTGCAACTCCAAATTTTCTGAGATCAGAATACCTCTATTCTTTTGCTCCTGTCAGTATGGCCAATATCAAACACACACAACTTGACGCAGACCATTAACTCCTTGCGTTATCTTCCACAGCGATACAAAGTTGCTCTATTACTTTAGTCGTGATGCCAAGGTGAACCATACATAAGTATCAATATTTTTCCAGCTTCACAATCACATATAATTAGGTTATCTATAAAATACATTGAAAGTAAGGTACATAAGTAAATACAAAATTCAGATTAACTTAAAATATTTGCATCATTCTAATGAATGCAATTAAACAGGTGTCTGCTAATAATACATAATTATGATACTCTCTCTCATTAGGCAGGACATAGCTGACTTAACTACTATTTGACGAGATCACAGTTGTATAAAAAATAATCAATTCTCACACAATAATAAATATCCTTGCAGTGAGTTCCATATCAAAATACACCCCTAGTGACCCCACTAGAAGTGGGTAAGGTCCAGTGTTACTATAGAGCACACAGGTTATAATTAGAGTACAATTAGCTATTGCTTATGTACAGTTAGCCTCCTGAGATTCCAAAACTCCCTTAGGCATGATGCACAGGTCTATGTAAATGCTTTCTTCACCCTGCTCTCCTGGGCAGCACACTTTGGAGGAACAAGCAGGGTATAGCTGAGTTAGGAAGAGTCCACAAAAATCATCGAGAGCAGTGGTCAGTAAAAGTCAGCTTTAGTACCACCACCCCCCCCCCCCAAATATGGGCATCATATATTGTTGGTTTGTGCCGAAAAGCATGGAGGGAAAGTTATTATATATTATAATATTATACCTCACAATAAGTTTGTCCAATCAGAGAACTAGGCTTGTACCACATGACCGTGGTATTTTTCAGTGAATACCTGTACCCTGAGTCGTTTCCCCAGGGCATGGTATTCGAGTCGAATACCACGCTTGAGCTGGGAATTCGACTTTTTAATACCCCGCTCGTACCCAGGCTGTCATACTAGTATCTAGTACAAGTAAAGTCATACAAGGTTCGGTATAATAAATCATTTATAGACCTTTCACTCAAGGTATTCCCAAAAAATTACCCTTCGGGATGAAATATCCCTCCGGCTTTGCCCTCAGAATATTTCTCATCCTCATCCCTCAGGGTAATTCAAAAAATTCAAAAATTTCATGTATCCACTCAGCTACATGCATTTACATTGACCTCAATGACCTGTAGGTTTTATTGAAGCATATTAAATATACCTCATTAAATAACAATTATAATATTATGGAAGTTGCACATTATTTAAAATTGTCAAGACATTTTCTCAGGGTACTAATAGACTATACCATTCATTGAAACAATGCTCAACTTATGAAACAATCACATAATTCATATATAAAAACATTCATAAGTCTACTCTAATGTCAGAGTTTCTATGGTATAGATTAATATAATTGTTAAGTAGGCCGTAGTTTATATTATCGTTTTGATTCTGAACTAAATTGATAAGTACAAGGGAATTTTTGCCGCGTTAAATTCAAATATTTTCTTATTTATCCCAAGAGCTTGCCGCGCAGGCTAACGGTATGACACAACGCACGCAACATAAATATTTATGTATACATCCGTAAATTTTTGCCTTTATAATTGCTTTATATTACATAAAAACATTGAAATATCCTTACCTGAATATTATACCAGCGTTCCTGAGCTATAACTCTTGAAATTCTTGTGGATTTCGAGAAGAAAAAGCAAATATATTGCTTGTATTTTCCAACATAATTTTTCAAACTTTGCGCGCGTAGTAAGGAAATTAGACACCAGTCCGTCTTTCCGTGCTTATGTCATTTCTATGAATTCTTTCAGGAGAGAAAACTCCCAACCAACAAACACTGCTCGTATTTTGTACCATTTCAGATTTTTGTGTCATATTTTAGACTCTATGCTTTAGGAATATAACGTTCTCTGTAAAGTTTCTCTTAAAGGTATGCAGCAAACTAGATGCGACACAATAAAACACCATAGAGTTTGTGTCTATAATCATGTAGTATCACAATATATTATACATGGCGATCAGGGCCTTTTTTAAGAAATCGTCAGTGGGGGGGGGGGCATCATCGAAAGGGGACGTAACAAGTAGGTGGTGTATTACAGGTGTAGGAAGGCGAAGGGGGGTCTGGGGCTTGATTTGAGTCTCTGTGGCTTGATTTCCTGCATTTTCAGAGACAATTTTTGATATATCCCATCTAAACGGAGCCAGGTTTTGTTGTGAGAATACAATAACTTTCCTCTAAACTCAGTTTTTTTTCCCTTTTTGGCTTATACTTTGGACAAAACGGACCTTCACTGGGGGGGCAAAAATAGCTTACTGGGGGGGCGAACATGGGGGCTGGGGTCCAGTACATTAGTTAAAAAAGGCCCTGATGGCGATATATCAAAACAATATTCCGTAGAAATATGTTACTTGGGCTTTCTTGCGATTTTTTGTGAAACTGTAATTTGACTTAAACACCCATAATATATTTAACCCTAAAAATCGTGTTAATTTAGCACCTCTATAGTGGCCTATGTTTAACACTTTTGATGGTGTCAAAATAGCACCCATTATTTAGCGCTATAAAGGGTGTAAATTTAGCACTTTCGCTGATGAAAGAGGTGCTATTTTAGGACCCAAAAAAGGTGTCAAAATAGCACCCATTATTTAGCGCTATAAAGGGTGTAAATTTAGCACTTTCGCTGATGAAAGAGGTGCTATTTTATTACCCAAAAAAGGTGTTAAAAATTTCGGGTGCTGAATTAGCACTTTAAAATTGACACCCAACTTAACGGTGCTATATTGGCACCCAAATCGGTGCTAAAATAGCACTTTCTATTTAACACCACCTCCTGGTGTCAATTTAGCACCTATACAGGTGCTATTTTAACACCCTCAAATTAACGGTGCAGGCTGCTTTCCAAACAACGACCTCGGAGAGGGCACTCGCTCCTGATCCTATACAGTTGCATTTGTTCTCAACGGTGGTTGTCGGTGGTTTAGAAAGGATTTGGTGGTTGTGTTTAGAAATAGTACTTTTAAAATTATCCATGCAGCAGTAACTAACTTTAATAGTGTTACGGTTGAAAATCTTGTAAAGATTGCTTGATCGCGGGAAATGTTTATCGACTAGTTGTAGAAAGGTCTTAGCTACTCTAGTTTTTACGTTCTTATATATATATAATGGTTTTTACGTTCTATATATATATATATATATATATATATACGTGTGTGTTTAGGTCTACGAAACGCAAAGAGTGCTCGACAACATATAGTTAGAGCAAATTATAGATTTTCGCTTACCTCAAAACTGGTCTGCAACAGGCTGTCTCATCTGTAAAAGAATCATCAGGCAGTGATGAATGTATACCTACACGTATATTTGCACCAGTATATCGGTTGTGCACTCTTGTTTACGTTATTCATTTCAAAATGCGGCAACTTCGATTTGACTATTCACTATATAAAGAATATCCCTATACCATCACAGGACGCTTATTATTTGAAGAATTTGATTGAAAAAGCGGAAAATGTAATATAAAACGTATGAGATGGGTTTTTCCTTAGTTGAAGGGTTTTTGTAGATGGAAATTATCGAGTGTAAATTATATACATTTATTAGACCTAACCAGGAACAGCTGCGAAAAATGCAACTATAGGTCCCTGGCAGGAATTGAACCTGCGGCCCTGCGATTCCGGTGCAACGCTCTAACCAACTGAGCTACAGAGTCCAGCTGTCGAGCTCTAACCACAAGTTCATGTATATATATACGACGGTACTGCCATCGGGTAAATATTAAATTTTGTTGGCAATCAGGAATCTTAATTTCCCCGTAATTTCCTTAGTCTAATTGACAAACATTTTCCACCGCACCACAAGCTCCATAAAATTTTTTAACAGAAATACAGTTAAAGTAAGTTACAGCTGCATGAACAATGTCAAGTCAGTAATCACTAAACACAATGCACGCAGATCTAGGAATAACAAGCCACAAGACAGGTATACTACCAATTGCAGTTGTAGAGAAAACATCATTTGCCCGCTTCAAAAACAATGCATGACTAGGAACATATAGTATACAAAGCAACAGTTACAGTAAGCAACACAAACACGATCAAAAATTACATTGGCATGATGATTCTTTTACATATGAAACAGCCTGTTGCAGACCAGTTTTGAGGTAAGCGAATATATATATATATATAGATTTTCCCTTACCTCAAAACTAGTCTGCAACAGGCTGTTTCATCTGTAAAAGAATCATCAGGCAGTGACAAGTATCGAAAGAAATGACCGCTTATATGCTTCCTGCCGGAACGTGGGGGTGTATGTGGGAGACAATGTGTGCATGCATGGCTTTGTTTGCGTTGTTTACGCGAAATTTGTTACGACGACGACACCGTGAAATTATTTCAGCTCTTTTGTTGAGTAAACAATTCTTGTTTTTTTCTTTCAAAATACAAAATTTTTCTTCTAAACATAAATTGCATCGTTTTGATCCTCCTGTGTACGAAATAGAATGTTTTAAAATTTGCCAATTAATACTGAAATCCTTATTGCTTTCTTTCAATGTCCAAATATATTTCGAAAGTTCCGTGTCATTTGCGTTCTTTTTATGCTGAAAATATTTAGTGTGGTTGGCCAATCGCTCTTTGAATGTGGTTGCAGTCATGCCAATGTAATTTTTGATCGTGTTTGTATTGCTTACTGTGACTGTTGCTTTGTATACTATGTCCCTAGTCATGCATTGTTTTTGAAGCGGCAAATGATGTTTTCTCTACAACTGCAATTGGTAGTGTCCCTATCCTGTGGCTTGTTATTCCTAGATATGCGTGCATTGTGTTTAGTGATTACTGACTTGACCTTGTTCATGCAGCTGTAACTTACTTTAACTGTATTTCTGTTAAAAATTTTATGGAGCTTATGGTGCGGTGGAAAATGTTTGTCCATTAGACTAAGGAAATTACGTCCTATGTTTGTGCTAACACTCTTGCTAAATGGTGGGTTAACCAAATGATATTGCGTTGCCTATTCCTGCGTTGTTGTTGCGGTGTGTGCTGAGTGTAGCTAAGTTCATGATTAAAGCTGCTATGCCTAAGTGCGTTCTGATATACGGGTGCAGATTCCTGAAAAGTTTGCTCATCTGATGAAAGAAGTGCGATGCGCTTGTTAATTGATGCAGGTAGTTGCCTTGTAATGCTCGGTGGGTGATTAGAGTGCATATTTATGTATAGTGGATCGTCATTGGACTTCCTATAGGGGCTATGTTTTCCATTGTTAAGGTCGAAAGTTACATCTAAAAAGTTTACTATGCGTAAATTTGATTCGGCGGTAATTTTTAGGTCAAACTGCTCGAAAATTTTGTGGAGATCTTTTTTTGTTTTGTCTGCTAAACGTGCTGATTTACTCTTTATAATATAGCCAAACCGTCATCTCTATATAGGCCGATGCTTTCTTTGCCAAATTTGTTACTCAGGTGGTTTAAAATGAAAAGGCCTACTATACTAACTCACAAATTTCCGCGCCGTCGAAACTGCCCATGGTAACGTCAAATAAACTCTTTCTATCTTTTTTTATCCATGACATTCCGGTATTGAAAAGAAGAGATTTTCTAGCGTGTTTTATTATTGAAATATCGTTTTCAGGTATAGTAGCCAAATTTGAAGCCCAAGATAAAGCTTGGTCCAATAGTTTTTCAGAGATAGATGGGTAGAACTCGACAATGTCAAACGAAATAAAACTGTGTCTGTCCTTATCTTTTATATTGCCAAACCACTGAATAACTTGTTTTGTATTCCTCCATTGATTTAAATTCAAAATTGGGCTTTACCTCGGTGTAAAAGCTGCACGAGTCGTCTATTGTTGTTTTGATATTGCAGTAATGCATGTTAATTTACATAAATTATGTATAATATATTATAGTTAGTAAAATATATATTAAACAATATATTTATTCATGCACATCTCCTGGTTCTCGTGGTTCTTGTGGTTCTCTTGGTTCTTGTGTGTTAAAAAGCCCTGTTAAAAAGCAGAGTTGTGACGTAACTCGTGCGGTTTTTACACCGAGGTAAAGCCAGTTTTTGTCTCAAATTAGAATTAATTTCTTTATAATAACTTTGCTTATATTTCCGGATTCGCTTTTAGCGGGATTAATTAATCGGCATTTTGGATTGTTTTCGAAATTTTCTTAGGTCTTTTAAAGATATAAATGCTTCGCGTTTTTTCATTTTTTCAATTCTGTCGCCGATTCCTAAATTGTTCGAAATGTTTTTTAGTTCTGAATCAATTTCATCTATAGTGTCCTCGGATCCATGCTTATATGTTTTTGTGATGTTGTCATGTAAGACCTTGTTGTATGTGTCGAGCGAGGTTTCATAAATATTCCTAGTTTTGTCTGCAAAAATGAAAATGTTGGGAGACGAATTGATTTTCTTTAGAATTGATTTCTGAAATTGGTTCCTATATGACCGAAATTGTAAATTTTCGATTAGTTTTATAAGGTCGTCTTCGAAAGGTTTCATTTCCGGAATAGAAGGAGGTGTTTTGTTGGACGCAAGGCCGAAATGGTTCTTTTGGTTTTCACTTTTTTTGTTCCAAGAAAGAAATTAGCTTTCCATCTCATATGTTTTATTACATTTCCACTTTTTCAATCAAATTCTTCAAATAAGCGTCCTGTGATGGTTTTGGGATATTCTTTAGTGAATAGTCAAATCGAAATTGCCGCATTTTGAAGTTAAATATATGAATAACGTAAACAAGAGTGCACAACCGATATACGGGTGCAAATATACGTGTAGGTTTAGGTCTACGAAACGCTTACCTCAAAACTTGTCTGCAACAGGCTGTTTCATTATGTACAGGTAACAAGCCACAGGAGAGGGACACTACCAATTGCAGTTGTAGAGAAAACACTATTTGCCCGCTTCAAAAACAATGCATGACTATAGGGACATAGTATACAAAGCAACAGTCACAGTAAGCAACACAAATACGATCAAAAATTACATTGGCATGACTGCAACCACATTCAAAGAGCGATTGGCCAACCACACTAAATCTTTTCAGCATAAAAAGCATGCAAATGACACGGAACTTTCGAAATATATTTGGACATTGAAAGAAAACAATAAGGATTTCAGTATTAATGGGCAAATTTTAAAACATTCTATTTCGTACACGGGAGGATCAAAACGATGCAATTTATGTTTAGAAGAAAAAAATTGTATTTTGAAAGAAAAAAACAAGAATTGTTTACTCAACAAAAGAGCTGAAATAACAAATTTCGCGTAAACAACGCAAACAAAGTCATGCATGCACACATTGTCTCCCACATACACCCCCACGCTCCGACAGGAAGCATTTAAGCGGTCATTTCTTTCGATACTTGTAAACTGCCTGATGATTCTTTTACAGATGAAACAGCCTGTTGCAGACTAGTTTTGAGGTAAGCGAAAATATATATATATATATATAGTCAATATATATATAGTACAATCTGCAGACATGCATGTTTCGGCGTCCAACGCCTCGTCAGTGCAGCTTGGTATACGTCTATACACCAGATGTCAACCGTATTTATACACATGAGCTTACTCTCACCAATCGCATGTGGTACAACACGGTGACATCAACGCATCTAGACATGCGCAAAGTGTCATGGAGCCAGAGTGCTCAAACGACCACAAGGGAAGTGAGCTTTGCATTATCGCTAGTAGACACCCATTAGCTTTGCCAGAGTGCTCAACAACACGAAAGTGAAGGAGCGTAAATAGTACAATCTGCAGACATGCATGTTTCGGCGTCCAACGCCTCGGCAGTGCAGCTTGGTATACGTCTATACACGAGATGTCAACCGTATTTATACACATGAGCTTACTCTCCCCAAGCGCATGTGGTACAACACGGTGACATCAACGCATCTAGACATGCACAAAGTGTCATGAAGCCAGAGTGCTCAAACGTCCACAAGGGAAGTGAGCTTTGCATTATCGCTAGTAGACACCCATTAGCTTTGCCGGAGTGCTCAACAACACTAAAGTGAAGGAGCGTAAATAGTACAATCTGCAGACATGCATGTTTCGGCGTCCAACGCCTCGTCAGTGCAGCTTGGTATACGTCTATACACGAGACGTCTATTCACTTTTTTAAATCAGGGCTCACTTCGACAATCTTGACAAGATCAGCAAGAAAAAATATCTGCACACGCTGTCAGAATTTTCACGAAACTTTAAGTATGAAGGTATGGTATTAATTTCCCTTTGCAGCTTGATAAGTGTGTCATAATTTTAAATTTAAAAATACGCATTATATTAAAACACTTATTTTCTCATCAATATAATTGTTATTATTCACTCGACTTTGAGGCTTTGAGTCAACGAGTGGATGGATAATCTTCCATTTATTGTTATAATTCACTCGGCTTTGAGACTTTGAGTCAATGAGTGGATGGATAATCTTCCATTTATTTTATCATTATTGAATATCTTTGCTTCGTATGATTGCCTTTGGTTATTGTGACTAGTTGCTGTAAGTTACACAGCAAGTTTATCTCTTTGTTTACTTGATAAGACATGTAAACGAAAAGAGTTATTCTTGCTTAAATCATCACCACACAATAATAATATTATTATAATAAAATTATACATGATGCAAAATATTGTATAACTTGAGCACTAACTAATAATTATTACAGATTTATGTGACACTCCGTACTATGTTGGTAAACGAGGAAAGTCAGTGGCAAACAGGATCACGGTGTTATTCACCAGGGAAGAGGTTGGTGATTTGCCAGTTTTTAGATCATCTTTTTTTACATGCCAATTTTTTAATTGTATATACATAGGCGTACCGTTCATATAGTTTAGATTTAACAGTATATTTCTTTAGTGGAGCATGAATATCGGCAATATTTCTAAACAGTTGAATAAAGTATCTAGGGCGGTTGACTGTTGTGTAAAACTACCTGAAAATACAATGAGAACTTCGACGTTTCGAGCGAAGGCCCTTCGTCTGGATGTTAGTAGAATAGGTCGGGGGGAAACATGTGCTTTTATAGTGAATACAAAAGCGATCACGTGATAAAGAATAAACCAATCAGATGGATTTAATCAAAACAAACTATAAACAAAATATGGAAATCACATCACAAAATATATTAGCATATAAGGAGCAGAGAACAAAGATGACAAAGCAAGAAAGACAGAAAATAAGGAACGAAATATTAGATAAGATGAGATGTAGAGTATCTGCTGATGGCAGGCATAAGCAGAAAGGAGTTAAATATAAGAGAGGCGCTCATTAATTCCGAGAGGATGAATGGTGCCAAGTTGGGAAATGAGACTCATTTCTTGGCTTTTTCGGCTATCATTACTACCAGAAATGGGATACAGAACTCGAATTTTGATATCTGAAACACTGATTGCCAGTGTTGAAATGTCTGGCAACAGGTTCTTTAGCATCATTGTTTACGACAGCACGACGATGCTCACCAAACCTTATCCTTAAATATCTACCAGTTTCACCAATATAGAGCATTCCACATTTACTGCATGAAATACAGTAGATGAGATGAGAGGAGGTGCACGTGAAATGGTGCTTAATGGCGTACTTGGATTTTGGTGCAGAAATTGCAGTGGAAGAATCTATATACTTACACGTTTTACACAGCTTCACACCAGAAGGAAACGTGCCATTAGGTGACGACGAGTCCTGTGGTAGAGAGCTGTGGACTAGGATTTTACGGATATTTTTACTATGTCGAAACGAGACTAAGGGATTATTGGTGAAAATGTAGGATGTTTCAGGGTCATTTTTCAAGATATGAAATTCTTCCTAATGACATCCCTTACTTTGAAATTGAAGGGATGGTAACCGAGAACTAGGGGTATTTTGTTGTTGGGAACATTAGACACAGGGGCTCTAAGGGTTTCACCTAATGGCACGTTTCCTTGTGGTGTGAAACTGTGTAAAACCTGTAAGTATATAGATTCTTCCACTACAATTTCGGCACCACAAAATTTCACAAAATATGAATTTCTCTAATTTCATCTGTTGCCCTCTCCCAAGAGTCAAAGACGAGAGCCATATAAGATCTATATATACTTGCATTGTGTGGACACCAAGTAGTATTACTGGGGCCTGCGGCCAATGAATTTCTGACCCATATGGCTTTCAATTAAGGAGAAAGCAGTCTCATCTTGCAAACCAAACGTTTCTTTGTAGTATAAACCCACACCACCACCGTGACGATTTCTATGCTGTTTTTCAACTAAACCATTAATACCCACCGAACCATCAAGAACGGAATCATCTAGTTTCGTTTCGGTAATGCCAAGGAAATGAATCCCTGAGCAATTTAAAAGGTCGTGAACTTCATAAATTTTATTTCTTAGATCATTAATATTCACATGACCAAAGTGTAGACATTTCTTCGGTAACTTAGGCAATTAATGTTAAGGAGGAAGCTGTGGGCAAATTTGCCTGACCAATCTTATTATTATTATTGGAATGCGAATAGTTTGGACCAGGATTCGGTTGAACATAACCGCTTAAAACGATTGTGTGAATAGACGGATTGAATGTCGAAGATGAATTTGAATAATACGACATACGGCTTTGCAAAAATTTCCTCATAAATAGTTGAAGGCTGTAGAAAAATTTGTTCAGCTATATGCCAATGTTGAGCAAACACAAATGTAGATGCAAAGCTGTATAAAAGCAAAGTTCCTAGGACAGACCACAAATATACCGCGTCCATCTGGAGATAAGGGAAAGCCGAGTGAAAACAAGTGATATTAGAGTGGCTAATAAAATTGGGGACATATACAATAGATCACTGTATATTTAAGAAATATAGATATGCATGATTGACTACGGCACGAATCTCGTCGATTTTCGGGGCCAAGGAGATAACATTTGACAACATGAAAGTCGGGACAAAAATGTGTGTAGAACCAGCAGATAACTATCGAGATTGTAGAGATATAGTGATACAGTTCAAAGGATTCTGGCATGATTTGGATTCGAATTACTAACGTCACGGTTACCTGACCTTATCCTTGGGGAAATAATGTCATTAGGTCAATACGATAACGACTAGGCTTCTCGACTTATAAATACGACGATTTTATCGGATTAAAACTACCACTATAGCTCGAGATTGTCCACCACGTTTTCCTCGTTACTTTCGAATTAACCCATTCGATCTCAAGGAATCCCAAACGAGAGGGTTAAGTAGCTTTGTTGGTTTCCTTCGAATTTGACCTGTGGTTGAAGTCCAAGCGAACCAGATTCCCACCAAAAGCGAAGAGAAAATAGAAAGCTTTTTGAACATAGAACTCGCATGAAAATAACAGATAGTTCATAGGTTATAGTTGACAACAACGTTAGTATAAAAATGGTTTAAATATCAAATTTTGGAGCGAAATTAAAAGCAGCCGACCGGCGCTAAATGCATGTCACACAGGAAAAAACACAATATTAGCAGGGCCGTCCTCAGAAAATTTATCAGGGGGGGTGTAAGGTCCTTTCAACCGACTGACTAACGAACTTGTACCGACTACATTATATGGATTAATGGATAGAACCTCGTCAAGTTCCCGATGAAGGTCTACTAAATGACGCCCGTTAATTCAATATCGCAGTAATCGCACAGTAATCGACGTAGTTATATTTTATTATCGTTGATTATATATAAACAACACATTAAACAATAACTTTAAATTTAAATGTAGAAAGTTAACGTACTAATGTATTACTATTAATGTAGTCATGTAGAAATCACTCTACTTGTCCGTGATGAATCAATCCATTTGTCTAAGTTTTAGTTCATCTTTTAACTCTTTCGTGTTAAATCGTACACGTCTTTTTTTCAAATTTACCCAGTTTTGAATAACTGCTCGCAGATCCAACGCCTTTGAAATATCTTTTTCACATGAAATTAGCATCACAGATTCTAACCGATCTTGAAGCATAGTGCTTCGTAGTTTGTTCTTTACCACTTTAAGTTTGCTAAATGATCTTTCATTTGAAGCAACAGTGACTGGTGCTGTCTGAAGAAAAGTAAGGGCGTTCTTACATGCGTGGTAAACAAGCCTTTTTTCACTTACGAAGGCAGCAACCTCTTGGACTGACTGATTTTTTAACGGTATTCCATCTTTCATCTCTTCTCTGAGAATACTCAGCTCTCCAATAATTTAAGGTTTCCGCTTTGTATGCTTCCGCCCAGCAACATGCACAAGCTCTCTACTGATTCTTCATTGATTTCTTTCCAAGGAGGCAGCAAGACCGAAAAGGGTTCAATGGTTGCAAAAACCCGATTCCAGTTCTCTCTACAATCTGTAATAAGTTGATCAAGAACAGAGAACATTTCCTTCCGGTAAAACTGGCAAAACCCACATCAGCTTCGTTCTCACGCCTGTCATCTAATCTCAAACGGGGGTACTCTTTTTCTGTGATGTTGACTGAATTATTTTTCTGGGTCGCATCCAACTTGCCTTGTCATTGTTACAGCAGCCTTTACTTGATTATCTACGTCAGCTTCATTGCGGATCCCTTGAAGAGCTTTTGTCGTGGCGGAGACCAAACTAAGAGCATCAAGCAAGTTTAAACCTTCTTCTTGAAGCTGAACGACGAGCACCTTGGAATCACGCATGATAAATCTCATTATCCCAAGGCTGAAAATAGAGTCATACTTCTTCATTTTCTTCAAAAGTGACTTGGCCTGATCTTGGGTATTCTTGTCCGTCTTTAGCTCTTTGTCTGCCGACTGAAACTCCAAATATAATTTCTGGGGGGGTGACATCCTCCCCCCCAAACCCCCCCGTAGGTCCGGCCCTGAATATTAGTGAAGAAACAATTTAGAATACAAATATATAAGAATTAGACAAAAATATCTTGCTTGAAACCAAATGCTGGATCTGTACTTTGTTTATATGATGCAAAACCGGAAACTAATTTTGCACAATTTTGATATGTTAATTATACGCATATAAATCGGTACTGCGCATAATATTCCAAAATAACGAAAAAAATAATGACTAAGAAAAACGATTTTTGTTGTGTACGCGTATCTTTTCGAGAGGAAAATAAACACGAAAAACTGACGTCCTAGACACGACATGAAAAGTTGCTTTTGCCATCCTGAAAATCGCTGAGACGATGTCTCATGTCATTACGCCATCTCACGTCGATCCCCTTGACGTTCACGTCCTTGATCAAATTCTGTCTATTGACGCTTCAAACCAGCATTCAATAAGTTCAATTGAACAAACGTTTACAGATCAAATTACACCTAATACGCAGCCCGCCTGTAACCGACAGATAGGGTTGATATGGATGACTGATAAGTAGTTATTGACTTGCCAACGTATTTTTATTAGGTTCGCTCTCCTTAGGTTTTCATGCATATTTTGATGTTATCTCTATTTTTCAAAGTGCAGACATGCAAAAGTCTCTATAGTGATCTAGGAAGAACATCTGTCTAAAATAAATGGCCCGTATTCAATAGCCCGTAAAATACTTCTAATAATTTATCTACTATTCTGATAGCAATACAGAGTAATAGACGTAATCTTATTCTAAAATAGATAGCATGGGATAATAAAATAGAGAACAACAACTTGTGTTCTGTGGGATAAATAGTCATTCTGCGGTCGATAATACTCTTCTACTGTATGCTTTCCCACAGAGCAAATTAACATTGCATGATCATTCTCTATCTCTTAATGTTACAACAACGGCGATGACGACGATGACGACGACGACGACGACGACGACGACGACGACGACGACGACAACAACAACAACAACAACAACAACAACAACAACAACAACAACAACAACAACAACAACAACAACAACAACAACAACAACAGCGGCAGCGGCAGCAGCAGCACCAACAGCAGCAGCAGCAAGCAACAACAAACAACAGCAGCAGCAGCAGCATCAGCAAGAAAACCAGCAGCAGCAGCAGCAGCAGCAGCAACAGCAGCAACAGCAGCAGCAACAGCACCAGCAGCAGCAGCAGCAGCAGCAGCAACAGCAGCAGCAGCAGCAGCAACAGCAGCAGCAGCAGCAGCAACAGCAGCAGCGACCAGCGACCTTGGCGACAGCAGCGACACCAGCGACACCAGCCACAGCAGCGACAGCAGCGACAGCAGCGACAGCAGCGACAGCAGCGACAGCAGCGACAGCAGCGACAGCAGCGACAGCAGCGACCTTAACAGGCGACAGCAGCGACAGCAGCGACAGCAGCGACAGCAGCGACAGCAGCGACAGCAGCGACCTTGGCGACAGCGGCGTCAGCAGCGACCGCAGCGACAGCAGCGACAGCGGCGACAGCAGCGACAGCAGCGACAGCAGCGACAGCAGCGACGCGACAGCAGCGACAGCAGCGACAGCAGCGACAGCAGCGACAGCAGCGACAGCAGCGACGGCAGCGACAGCAGCGACAGCAGCGACAGCAGCGACAGCAGCGACGCTTAGCGACAGCAGCGACAGCAGGCGACAGCAGCGACAGCAGCGACAGCAGCGACGGCAGCGACAGCAGCGACAGCAGCGACAGCAGCGACAGCAGCGACCAACAGCGACGGCAGCGACAGCAGCGACAGCAGCGACAGCAGCGACAGCAGCGACGCTTGGCGACAGCAGCGACAGCAGCGACAGCAGCGACGGCAGCGACAGCAGCGACAGCAGCGACAGCAGCGACAGCAGCGACAGCAGCGACAGCAGCGACGGCAGCGACCTTAGCGACAGCAGCGACAGCAGCGACAGCAGCGACAGCAGCGACAGCAGCGACAACAGCGACAGCAGCGACGACAGCAAGCGACAGCAGCGACAGCAGCTACAGCAGCTACAGCAGCGACAGCAGCGACAGCAGCGACGGCGACAGCGACCGCAGCGACAGCAGCGACAGCAGCGACAGCAGCGACAGCAGCGACAGCAGCGACAGCAGCGACAGCAGCGACAGCAGCGACAGCAGCGACAGCAGCGACAGCAGCGACAGCAGCGACAGCAGCGACAGCAGCGACAGCAGCGACAGCAGCGACAGCAGCGACGGCAGCGACAGCAGCGACAGCAGCTACAACAGCGACAGCGACAGCAGCGACGCTGGCGACAACAGCGACAACAGCGACAACAGCGACAACAGCGACAACAGCGACAACAGCGACAACAGCGACAACAGCGACAACAGCGACAACAGCGACAACAGCGACAACAGCGACAACAGCGACAACAGAGACAACAGCGACAGCAGCGACAGCAGCGACAGCAGCGACAGCAGCGACAGCAGCGACAGCAGCGACAGCGACAGCAGCGACAGCAGCGACAGCAGCGACAGCAGCGACAGCAGCGACAGCAGCGACAGCAGCGACGCGACAACAGCGACTGCAGCGACAGCAGCGACAGCAGCGACAGCAGCGACAGCAGCGACAGCAGCGACAGCAGCGACGGCAGCGACGGCAGCGACGGCAGCGACGGCAGCGACGGCAGCGACGGCAGCGACGGCGACGACAGCGAGAGCAGCGACAGCAGCGGCGACAGCAGCGACAGCAGCGACGCAGCGACAGCAGCGACAGCAGCGACAACAGCGACGGCAGCGACAGCAGCGTCAGCAGCGACAGCAGCGACAGCAGCGACAGCAGCGACGGCAGCGACAACAGCGACAGCAGCGACAGCAGCGACAGCAGCGACAGCAGCGACAGCAGCGACAGCAGCGACAGCAGCGACAGCAGCGACAGCAGCGACAGCAGCGACAGCGCGACAGCAGCGACAGCAGCGACAGCAGCGACAGCAGCGACAGCAGCGACAGCAGCGACAGCAGCGACAGCAGCGACAGCAGCGACAGCAGCGACAGCAGCGACAGCAGCGACAGCAGCGACGGCAGCGACAGCAGAGACGACAGCAGCGACAGCAGTGACAGCAGCGACAGCAGCGACAGCAGCGACGGCGGCAACGCTGACGGCGACAGCAGCGGCAGCGACAGCGACAGCAGCGACAGCAGCGACAGCAGCGACAGCAGCGACAGCAGCGACAGCAGCGACAGCAGCGACAGCAGCGACAGCAGCGACAGCAGCGACAGCAGCGACAGCAGAAGCGACAGCAGCGACAGCAGCGACAGCAGCGACAGCAGCGACAGCAGCGACAGCAGCGACAGCAGCGACAGCAGCGACAGCAGCGACAGCAGCGACAGCAGCGACAGCAGCGACAGCAGCGACAGCAGCGACAGCAGCGGCAGCAGCGACAGCAGCGACAGCAGCGACAGCAGCGGCAGCAGCGACAGCAGCGACAGCGACGGCAGCGACAGCAGCGACAGCAGCGACAGCAGCGACAGCAGCGACAGCAGCGACAGCAGCGACAGCAGCGACAGCAGCGACAGCAGCGACAGCAGCGACAGCAGCGACAGCAGCGACAGCAGCGACAGCAGCGACAGCAGCGACAGCAGCGACAACAGCGACAACAGCAACAACAGCAACAACAGCAACAACAGCAACAACAGCAACAACAGCAACAACACCAACAACACCAACAACACCAACAACACCAACAGCACCAGCAGCACCAACAACACCAACAACACCAACAACACCAACAACACCAACAACACCAACAACACCAACAACACCAACAACACCAACAACAACAACAACAACAACAACAACAACAACAACAACAACAACAACAACAACAACAACAACAACAACACAGGTTCATATGTAAACATGAATTTCACATATCAAATTGTTATTTTATATGTGGAATTGTAACAGTTTTATACATGAAAGACGGTAACATTTGGGGGCTTAGGGCCATGTATCACAGTTCCCACAGGCAAAATCAAGCTTGCATGCAATAATGTTATACTGATACAGTCAACATAAATATTGAAATTAATACGTTTGACCAATAAAACATTCTACACTGCACGCCATTCCCAAATATTTCAAAGATATATTTCAAAGTGGCACTTCAGAGCGATCAGTACTTTAGTCCCAAGTCTCAACCCACGCGCCACAAAACGGGTTGGGATAAAACACGGATACGGATGGCACGGATACGGATACGGATGGCACGGATATGGATACCGATGAGGGGATAAAACACGGATATGGGGATAAAACACGGATAAGGGGATAAAACACGGATGAGGGGTAAAACACGGATGGGGGGATAAAACACGGATGGGGGGATAAAACACGGATGAGGGGATAAAACACGGATATGGGGATAAAACACGGATGAGGGGATAAAACTCGGATGAGGAGATAAAACACGGATGGGGGGATAAAACACGGATGAGGGGGTAAAACACGGATATGGGGATAAAATACGGATGAGGCACAGAATAGGGAGTTTCCTATTCTGTGGATGAGATAATAATTGCCCAACATTTTTTAGTATTTAAATGTACTGACAAATAAAACGTTGATACTCTCTTCTCAGTAAAACTGGAACCCGTAGACTAGCATAGAACTAAAGTTTCTAAAGGCTGATATACGTAGACTGCGCATTCAATAAGTGCGAACTTCTGCGCGCATTTGTTGGAAGAAGATAAGGTAATACTTTTTATTTATATACTTTTGAGAATACCAGATAACCGATGGAGATTTGTCGCTGGTCAGAGGAGTTTCCATTTACGCGGATCTGATTATAATTAACTCGCAGTGCAGCAAGACGCCGGCAGATTACAAGGCGAATTTATAGTTTGATAACCACAAAAAGTACGCGTTTGTCATTTAATTTATGTTACCGGGTTAAATGTTTTCTTTTACAAATAGTTTAATATCTATGACAAGATATTTTGTAATGAATTTTGATTAATAAAATAAGGTAATTTTGAATAAATGTCAAAACATGGGAGCAAGGCTTCTCATGTAGATTTCAAGGCGAATTTATAGTTTGACAAGATATTTACGACAAGATATTTTATATATTTGATACAAATCATAGCCAGAATAAGGTGATTTTGAATAAATGCCAAAACACGGGAGTGTTGCAAAGGCTTCTCATGTGAAGTGTTAGCATAGAGTAAGGAATGGTGTTAGTGCAAAGGCTTCTCATGACAAATGTTGCAAAGGCTTCTGATGACAAGTGTTGCAAATTAAAGGCTTCTCATGTTCTACCTGACAGTTGTTTTGTTGCCCTTGGTTTAAACTGACGCGGTCGGCATTTATTGTCTGCTTACCAAAAATGCATTTAATAAATTTAAACAATGCATGGAATGTAGGCTACCATAATTTTTAGCTAAGATTTTAACATAAGTTTTGCTAACATTTGTAGTGCTGTTGAGTTATACGAATAATACGATCTATGGGTATAGACTTTATTAACATTGTCAAAGAATGTAGATAATATACATGAACTTTAATAATATTGTTATTTAGTTAATAAAGGGTGCTTTCCAGTGCTGCGTTTTTCAAACGTATGTCTACACAAGAAAGTCTAAATCGAGTTAATGTTATTTATGGAACAGCCGAACAGCCACATGAATGACTGTGTAGCATTTAGTACTTTGAATGATTTAGTATCTATTTGTTCACGTATTTTATAGCTAAATAAAAATTAGAAGGAATTAAAGTTTTCCGTGTATGTACGTACGTATGAAAAATGCAGTATTTGAGTGCAGCCTCAGTTGTATAAAGATAAAACGTTTCCATGTCAACAAGTTGAAATTTCCAGTAATTCATTACTAATTTTGTTTTGACATTTATTTGATATTACATATTCACGTATTGCAAACGTTAACCTTAAAATTAAACTTGCCACACTCTCATGAGGTTATATTCCCACGCTTATATATACAACATAATAATCTACGCCATAACACGCCGGCAGATTACAAGGCGAATTTATAGTTTGATAACCACAAAAAGTACGCGTTTGTCATTTAATTTATGTTACCGGGTTAAATGTTTTCTTATAATAAATGTTCACATAACTTTAACTAAAAAGTGTTATCCTTATACAAGCAAAATTCATGTTGCATTATAAAAAATAATCTACCGCATAAACAGTGGAAACAAAGCACTGCGAGTTAATTATAATCAGATCCGCGTAAATGGAAACTCCTCTGACAAGCAACAAATCTCCATCGGTTATCTGGTATTCTCAAAAGTATATTAAATAAAAAGTATTACCTTATCTTCTTCCAACAAATGCGCGCAGAAGTTCGCACTTATTGAATGCGCAGTCTACGTATATCAGCCTTTTAAGAGAAACTTTACTTCTATGCTAGTCTACGGGTTCCAGTTTTAGAAGAGAGTATATCAACGTTTATTTGTCAGTACATTTAAATACTAAAAAATGTTGGGCAATTATTATCTCATCCACAGAATAGGGAACTCCCTATTCTGTGCCTCATCCGTGTTTTATCCCCATATCCGTGTTTTACCCCCTCATCCGTGTTTTATCCCCCAATCCGTGTTTTATCCCCTCATCCGTATTTTATCCCCTCATCCGTGTTTTATCCCCTCATCCGTGTTTTATCCCCTCATCCGTGTTTTATCCCCTCATCCGTGTTTTATCCCCTCATCCGTGTTTTATCCCCTCATCCGTGTTTTATCCCCTCATCCGTGTTTTATCCCCCCATCCGTGTTTTATCCCCTCATCCGTGTTTTATCCCCCCATCCGTGTTTCATCCCCTCATCCGTGTTTTATCCCCATATCTGTGTTTTATCCCCTCATCCGTGTTTTATCCCCTCATCCGTGTTTTATCCCCTCATCCGTGCCCCATCCGTGTTTTATCCCCTCATCCGTGTTTTATCCCCCCATCCGTGTTTTATCCCCTCATCCGTGTTTTATCCCCTCATCCGTGTCATATCCGTGTTTTATCCACTCATCCGTGTTTTATCCCCCCATCCGTGTTTTATCCCCTCATCCGTGTTTTATCCCCCCATCCGTGTTTTATCCCCATATCCGTGTTTTATCCCCTCATCCGTATCCGTATCCGTGCCATCCGTATCCGTGCCATCCGTATTCGGTTTCGAATCAGTAATAATTGCGTTCTCCTGATATAGATATGTTGATAGTTTGTGAGATTCATATTCATTGAAATAGAGACGATTATAATTGTTTTCTCAACTGATCTTGAGTTTGATGCATTTATTTGGTTTCGGTATTTACTTAGTTTTGCATTTTTATAAGTTCTTGACTATAGTCATCATACAGTTTATGCATGTATAAATAACTTACAACATTTTTATCATTGAAGTAAATCGCATGAGCTTCTTCCAGTAAAATAGAGGCGAAGAGAACAAATATAAGTTTCCAATTTCAGCTCATTTTTTGCATGGTTTCTGAGTAGCTTCATCTACTTGGTCAGCCGTCAGCATACAAAGAGTACCTTCTGAACAATGACGAAAACAGGATGACAAACGTGATTTTATCATATTCAAATTGGTCCATTTATCAAGTATTACTACCGTTTCATCCCCGAGCTGAATAGCTGATAGTCTATCGATAGTATATCTAAATGCCAACATCGAACCACATTATTTCAACCTATTTCAAACATTTTTCGTATGCAAGCATCTTGTTCAAATTCGAAGTGAAAATTCTCAAAATTAGCATTAATAATCGCAAAAACCTCAAATAGATTCAGGGAGCTATACCGAATGCCTGTCGCCATTTTCGTTTTGCATATGCTAATTAAACTGTGGCTATCAACCTATCAAATCACATTGTCTTCTCACCTGCAAACATTTATACGAACAGTATAAAAGAAAAATCTAAAAACCTATTCGTGCTGTCCTGGTTTACTCACTCTCCACTACTCCAGAAAAACTATAATGCCATTTTATGAAAATAACATCTTATTTTTATTTATTTTATTTAGCTTCGCCAACTAGGGCAGGGTCACCACAACAGCATATGCCAATTACTGTGGGCCCTTTTACCTAACCCACCCCGTCAACTTTCCCTGTGGGAGAAAACTGGAGTACCCGGAAAAAAACCCACGACTTTCGGCAGAGCGTTGACTTTACTCTTTTCACTTGAGGACTGGGTTCGAGTCGCATTGAGAAAGTTCTCACTGAGACTTGAACCCGCGACCTTAGAGGTGAAAGGCAAGTGCGCTAACCACTTCGCCACCGAAGCCCCATAAGAGTTACATAGTATAAATATTTTGGTTTTGCAAACGCGTCAAAAATTCTGCTTGCAAAATGTTGACAGTTTTCAAAAAGCCAATTGTATGTTTTGATCAGCTCGTTCTTGTTATACAAATATTCGACCAAATCTTTCATCTTGTTCCGACCTTCATCAGAACGCATTTCCACTATTGGCGTCTCTCGCTTATTCCTTCTGTAGTAATCTTTTACGTAGCTTAATTGTTTGCTTCTCTGAATGGTGATTCCTTCACTATTCTTTTCGATAGACCACCACCAGTCAGATGTTTCAAGTACAACAAACTGATGGTGGAACACAAACTGTGTAAGCTGCCAAGAGGTAAGAGGATGCTTGTAAACCCAAATTTTCTTAATCGATTCGCTGTCGTCAATGATTCTTTTCATCTTTTCGTTCAACTGTTCATCATCAATATCATAATCTTCTCCTCTTGTTGAATCAGAGTTGGGGTCGAAGTAAACTTTGCCCTTCCAATTTTCACCTTTTTTGTTAGATTTTGATGACTTGATCTTAGTGGAACTTGAGTCACTTGACGAGCTTGAATTTCCCATTGAGTCTTTTGATTAAGAATATATCTATAGGGATAAAGCACTTAAGATTTTAGGTAATTAATACGTACGCATTCCGTGTGTAATTCTTGTGAACTCACGACGGTATCGGTAAGTATACCGCTCATTTAATATAACTGAGATTTGATACCGGAGACACGTTGGTTGGGTTTTATAGAAATATCTGTAGGCCAAATTTCATATTTCTTTTATATCATCACAAAAATTTTGAATGGAGTTGCCAGTGTATGAATGGGAAGCTCCACAACAATGTCTCTGACTGTCGAAATTAAACATCTACATTCAACGACCTCTACTTTCCGTAACTCATCTTCGCCAACGGCTTTATGTATATATATTATAATTATATATTTGTCCTAATTGTAGCGGTTTATTTACGCGTTCGTTTTTCGTAGTAAACCATTTCCGGGAAAGTTAATGCATCTTTGCAGTGGCTTACAATATACAACAGTCTGTACACAAAACTTGCAGACATGTAGTGAAGGGGTCTCAGTTTAAAGCTATGATAATTAATGATCTGCCTTGGCATAATTTCAGAGAAGATTTATTTCTGAAACTGTTTCACATGCTATATTGTGTAAATTCAGATTTTTAGCTCGCACTGATGCATGCTAGACGAACGCATGAAAAATTGCAAGCTTAATTCTTGAATCAAAATGGCGATATATTAAACTGACACGAATTTATCTTATTCTATCGACTATTTTATGAATAATGGTTTTGCTTAATTCATACGTAATACGTAATATGAGAATCCATCGACAACGTTTATAGTTCTGATAATACATTGAAATACATGTCATATGATCTCAGGAATCATTTTATGCTATAAACGTAGTAGCCCACTATACTATCTTATGGAAGATTCAATATAAAGCCTAAACTTTTTTGCAGAATTTCAATACATGTATGTGTCGTAGAGGGAGCTAAATCTTCACGTTTAAGATCTGCTACGGCAAATGATATAATATATGGGCCATGCACTGGGTTATATATCTTTTGATACTGCAATGTGGTCTACCCTTTTAAAATAAAGTCTAATCCAAATAAAGTCTGATGCATGCTAGACGAACTCATGAAAAATTGCAAGCTTCATTCTTGAATCAAAATGGCGATATATTAAACTGACACGAATTTATCTTATTCTATCGACTATTTTATGGATAATGGTTTTGCTTAATTCTTACGTAACACGTAATATGAGAATACATCAACATACATGTCATATGATCTCAGGAATCATTTTATGCTATAAACGTAGTAGCCCACTATACTATCTTATGGAAAATTCAATATAAAGGCTAAACGTTTTTGCCGAATTTCAATACATGTATGTGTCGTAGAGGAAGCTACATCTTCACGTTTAAGAGCTGCTACGGCAGATGATATAATATATAGTACGCATTTTTCTCGGCCACAGCAGGCTAGGGCCATGCATACAGGCCGACTTCAGGTCATGAACGAATCTTCTATTTCTATATTAACTAACATTAAATATACCTGGGCACTATCTTATAAATTAGTCAAGATTAGTCCTTCGATTTTCGATACATACCTTTATCGTAGCGGGATTTAAACATTCACGTTTGAGAGCTGGCAGCAAATGGTATATAGAGTAGTGATTTTGCTAGGAAATCTGATTTATATCACTATCTTACGCTTCACTGAATTCAATTTCAAGGTAAATAGGCTACTTCCACGTATTGTCTAAATCAGATATTTGATACATGCCTATACCCTGGCGTTTGACTTCTGGGAAACTATAATCGAATGAGTGGCTTGCGCATGCAAGCACAATCTATAGCTATCAGTATAAACAGTAAGGACCGGGGTTTCATTCTAAACTAGAAATGTGGTTTGATGAATGTAAATTTTAGCGAAGATTATTCTTTAAAATAATCGGCGGAGACTGTAAGACAGTGTGAACGTGCGTTGTAAATACATGCAGATGCCCAATCACAGGCGTATAATCCCCGAGCTATCGGCGCGAAGCGCCGTGCGAGGGTACTAATTCCGCTAGGATATTTACACCCGGGTATGTGAGAACATAGCGGATTGCAAAGTTGTCCGCCATTATGCAAACCATTATGCAAAATTTTTTGAAATACACAGTGTTGCGTGTTACCATGGTTACAGTGATTGACTGAATACTTCATGTTAAAATAACTTTTGGGGAGTATAATTGCTTAGTTCGAATGGGCGAGAGGATTCTGCATGCATGTATTAATTTTTCTAGTATATTACTGTATTATAATTCAATTTACTCCTCACGACCACCCAACCGTCAACACCCAGGGTGTTAAGGGAAGTCGGTGCATGTTACAACTTAGCGTTGTTCGCAAAAGTGCAATTCGTTAGATTACATGGATATTCAAGAAAGAAGGTTCAACCGTAGCCATATAGGTTATTTACCCATTCAGAATTGTAAACATATATAATTTACCCGAACAATTGATGATCTATATATCATGTCCAAAACACCATACAGTATGTTATATTAACCCAACACCAAAATCAAATACGCTGACAACGTTTGTGAATCCATTAATATAATATATAGTAAATGCCATACTATAAGTATCCAGCAGGATTGTAAAGGAACCCGAATAGGCAAATGACACATATCTAAATACTAATATCCGAAAACACCGACAACGTTGAAGTTCTGATAATACATTAAAATACATGACATATGATCTCAGAAATCACTTTATGTCATAATCGTTGTAAGCTACTATATATAATTTCAAGTTTAGGCCTGAACTTCCTTTGATTTTCGATACAGACCTGTGTCGTAGAGCTCGTTGAGAACTTCTACGACAAACGATGTATATATAGGGTATGGATTTTTTTCGGAAATTTCATATTTATATCAAATCATCTATTTCTCCGTATTGTCAACAGGCAAAACAAATATTTATTTGCTTGTCCCAACGTTTGACCTATTTTGACCTAGTTCGTGTTAGTGAAGACTCCTACTCTGGTACAGTGTCATCACTCATATTTTGGCTCTTGAACTCCCAAAATGAACTGGAATGAATACCAAAATTTCCTCCCAAACGGTTTGATATATACTGTATATATTCATTTCTTGTTTATTTACACGGTTACTGGCAGGTTTTCTCCTGCGTAATAAATGTATATTCCTTGGTAGCTATTGAATAACTTGCTAAACTGTATAATGAGTGCATGCGATAACTATAATCAACTACAACATTCAACGATCTCTATTTTTCCATAACTCGTCTTCGCCAACGGCTTTAGGTATATACTATACATTTTAGTCTTAATTGTAGTTTATCTCCACGTTCGTTGTTCCTAGCTAATTAACCATTCCGGGAAACAGGGGCGAAACTACCACCTTTTCGTTGGGGGGGGGGGGGGTGTCCGAGAGTGCAGTGAACTAGTATCGAGTGCTTGAAATCTACAGCTTCTGACATGCCATTTCATGCACTTTGTTCTGACATGCACTTTGGGGGAAGATTTAAGAGCAATGTCACACTAATTATTTTCAAAATATCTGGTCGAACGAACAGCTGCTGACCACCAAACCTAAAGATCGTACCTACGCAAACGAATCATTATTTACTGCGAAGACTCATGAAGAGAAAAAAGTGCCTAATTTAATACTTTAAACATTCATACTTTCTAAAAAATCGATCTGAAAAGGCGCACCAAAAAGTCCGACGATTCCCTGGTATTGCTAGATTTAAAGAAACAATTAGCCTTAGACATAGCAGAGATCTTGAATTAAAGTTTTCTCCAGTTAACTTCTTTATGCAGGTTGTGAAAAATTACAATATCTTTAACTATGCCTATTCTACTGGAAATCACAATATGTATGACAGTTATAGGTAAAAATTCAGCATGTAATGTGCATAGTATACTATTTCGCAACACTCCTACTCATGCTCAGTTAGTTAAGGAATGGGGAAAATATTGATCCACGTCATCCATGTCAGTTTCACATCTGCTCAACAAGCCTCCCCTCCCCCCTAATCTCAACCATTCCCCTTATCCCCGCCTCTACATAACCCAATACTCTTCAAAACCCATCTCTCCATCCACACCTATGACACAAATTTACGTTTCTTTTCTGGAGGTACACGAAACACTTCGTGGGGAGAATCAGCGAGAAAACCCAGAAATGGGACTACTAGTTGTGGAATGAGGATAGAATTTTCAAGGTCTAAAAAATAGCCAAACCTTACCAAGCTATAAGCGACTATGAATATGGCCGACTGTGCTGCCGCAAATCTACGACGGTCATCGTTACCAAGCAAGGCGTAAGGTCCCTTATCGAAAGGAATTTGGAGCTGGCCGTTGTGTCGATCATCAATATATAGGAGGCATGGAACTCCAATTGACCTGAAGTAATTGGTGGCGAACAACCCAATGGTCTGATAGATATAGGGTGAACACTTCCATCCAAAAGGCAAAGTGTTATAGGTTAGGTACCATCCTCCCCACTGTATGCCAAAAAAGGCACGGCTTTCGGCGGTGAGAAAGACATGGTCATACCCCGATTTGTCATCTAACACGGTCTGATAAACGTTTTCCGACACATAGCGCGGCAAATCTACCAGGCGATCAAGTTTAAATGGGTTATCGCTCATCCAAAGATTGAGGAATCTGGCATCATGGTAAAGGCGTGGCTTCGAGGGTTCAATAGTCAACCGGAGGACAAGATGCGGCGGGTCAACCACACCCACTTTCCCATAAAGAGACACTGCACCCGTTTGTAAACGTGTTAACAAAGTCTTTCGCACAAAGTCTACGAGGAAAGATTATTCTTGGAAACCATCGGAGGAGGGAGATCAGAGTCATAGTCCTGCCCCTTGAAAACCCCCGCGAAATGCTGAACATATGGGAAAATAGAGACCCTATTCCTCAACCATTCGAACACTTCCGTTTTTACATGGAAACTATTGCCTTCAGCGAGTCTCTGCCAATAAGATACGTGGCGATGTAATTCCCCGACCCCAAAATCCGTGGGATCTCTAAAGGCGACCTCTGAAAAATCCCCAAAGCAGCAAAAGCTACTGGCCTGGATAATATTTCCAGTAAAATCATCAAAATTGCAGTACCTATAATTTCTAATTCATTGACTTATATTTTTAATCAAGTAATTACTCTATCTACTTTTAATTTAATTTTAATTTATTTGCTTCGCCACATAAATTACATTACAATACAGTACCATAAAATATATTTATATAAAGACGAAAAGACAGCACAAGGCAGGGTAACCGCAACAGCAAATAAGCCAATTACTGCGGGCCCGTAAGCTAAAACATGTATAAAATATTAATAACAACAAGTTAGCGGCAGAGTAAGATTACGTGAGGCATTACATTCTAAGCAGATAGTCTTAAAGGTTCTAAGATTTTCAGGGTCGTAAGTAGTTTAAACATGACGGATTTGAATGATCCTAAGTTTTCCATGGTCAGATCAAGATCTTCGGCCAAAGCGTTCCATATTCGTACTGTCCTTATGGTAAATTATCGTTGATAAGTAGAGGACTTACACTTAGGTTGAATGTATCTGTGTTTACTGTTAGATCTAGTTTGTCTAGCAGGACGATGGATACGTGGTAAGACATGCTCATTAACTCTTACCAAGTCATGAACTACTTTAAAGAAAAAAATCATATCTAAAAATTCGTGCCAATAAATTATTGGCAGGAGACCTAGTGACTGCGCAGCAGCCTAGATGAGTAAGTGACGGGCATGACGCAACATCTGAACGGTAGGTTGAGAATGTATTTGGTGGCGCGCCTTTGTACTCTTTCGAGCCTAGAGATGAGTTGAATAGACTGTGGCGACCAAATCTGGACTGCATATGCTAGGTTAGAACGCACCAAAGTGAGATAGATAGTTTTCCTCACGTCTACACTTCGAATGTCTCGCGTATTACGTCTGATATACCCTAGTAATTTGTTGGCACGATAACTTTGTTCAGATACTTGTTTTGTCCACGTAAGGTCCGTAGAAACCCAAACACCAAGGTCGCGCTGGGATGTTGCTGACTCCAGGTCAGTATCGTTCATCTTGTGCATCACGGTCACCGGCATGATCTTCCGCGTGATGGACTGCAATCGGCATTTTACTTCATTGAAGGGAAGATCAGAGGATATAGACCAAGAGTTTAGGTAAGACAGGTCCTGTTGGAGTAGGTTTACAACAACAGCTGTTTTGATTGTTTTGATTCACATACAGTATAGCAAAAATAACGCTTGGCCGAGAATTGATCCTTGGGGCACAGTATAAAGACGACCAGTAGGGTCACTCGGCGATGCAACATGTAGCCGGCTTTTTATGCTAAAATATGCAGTTTACTGGCCAGGAAAGTTAGTCCAGCTTGCTTATTGGCCAGAAAAAAATCAATTGACTGGCTGCCAATGCGTAATGAGCGGCCACACAAAATTTCAAATGAGTGGCCCTACTGGTCGTCTCTATACTGTGCTTGGGGCAAGCCTGACGTAACAGGTAGCCTATCGGAAGTAGCTCCGAGGATGTGACACGTTGCCGTCGACCCGTCAGGTAAGCTTTAAACCATTGTAGTAAACGACCACTCCTGTAGCTTGCGAATAAGCAACTCATGGCTGACCTTATCGAAGGCTTTGCTCATATCAAGATACATAACATCTATCTGGCCACCACTATCCAGAACAGAACCTATGTAATCCAGAGCTTCTAGCAGGTTAGTTACACATGACTTGCCTGGGAGAAAGGCATGTTGGCAGGCGCTAACGACATCATATATAGGCGACTTTTGATGTTATTTAGGACGCATCGTTCTAGGATCTTCAAAACTACCGGCAGCAGAGATATGGGTCCATAATTATCGGCATGATCGTTGTTACCTTTCTTATACACTGTCCAGAACCACGTTTGCAAGCTTCCATTCCTCTGGAATTATTCCTGTAGCACGGGACTTATTAAAAAGGGAATACAACGACGGTGCTATTTCCACAGCTGTTTCTTTCAGCAGTGTAGCAGGGATTTCATCCGCTCCGGTGGCCTTGGTTGTATCAAGTGATTCGAGAACGGTAGAACTTCTGTTTCTGACATAGTACTATGGTAGCAAAGCTGTCAGAACATGCCGACGAGAAACTCGTGCAAGATGAGAATGCCTCCAAAGCGCAGTTATTCTATCCTGTTGATCAAGCACCAAATTGGGCTCCCTCGGCCTCCTTTAAGAGCTTTTTAGAAGTACATTTTCGCCGCAGTTTGTCGTCTTCCCAAATATTTAGGATTTTGCATGGAAGAGACATCCTTGCCTGATTTAGATGTGTTCACTACACCGAAACTAGACAAAGCCATTGTCGATCAGGTATACCGTTTAACTTAAAAAAGTCTGTAGGATTCCGAGATAAGGAGTTGCTTAAAGCATAGAGGCATGTTTTAAATGTTGCGGCTCCTTTGACAGCCTTACACGATATATTGGGAAACAAACAAGCGGTCTCAGTGGCAGACACGTTAGGTATAGCGGAAAAAGCTATTTGTTTGTTAGATAATGCCTCAAATTCTAGTCGGCTTTACGTAATATTTAAAACACGAGCAGCAGTGTTTTATCAGCTTAAAAAACGATCACCATTATTTTGGTAAGTTCGTTGGCGTAGTAATTTTGAAAAATAACGTTGTCTAAGTCGAGAAAATCGAAGCTAATGTTTATGTAAATCAGGAGGATTTTTTATCACATATAAAACCACGATACGGTCATGATTTTTCTTTGTGTTTTCCTCGTGAATTATTAATTAATAAGTGTTTTAAGTAATATTTAAAACACGAGCGGCCGATCTGTATGGGCATTTAAGGCAATTTTCCATTACAGCCGCTTTGCCCGCGCGGGCGGAGCGACCATGTTTCAACTTTCGCGGTACAGGGAACCTTTGGGAGTTATAATAGTACACGCGCTGCGCTGCGAATTATAGTAATAAACACTTTTGCATTAATAAACCACGTCCTGTTGTCACATGGGAATTGACAAATTCCAGCTATACGTTCGCGGCTAATTTGAATATATGCAAAGTGTCCGTTTTTTCTGACTCACCCTGTAGTTGGCGTGCCCGCGCGACTAATTATTCACGTGATTCGAATAGGTCGCTTCGCCCGCGCGGGCAAAACGACAGTAATGGAAAATGGCCTTTACAATGGCAAGCGCGCAGCGCGAGCCATTGTAAAGGCTAGTTCTCATATGTCGCAAGAATCGGCGATGTCCATTGTCGGTGGTCATTGGTGTGTAAAATGCTTTGTCTGTCGGCAGAGAATACAATAGATCGCCGACCATCGGCGACATATGAGAACTAACTTTTAATGCCCATACAGTATTTTATCTTACTTGTGAAATGAACCATTTAGTTGACAATAGCTGTATAATTAATAATTACGTTTGTGGATGAGTAATGTTATGAACGAACAATTTAAAATAGTTCTACAGTATAATGCCTACCGTAATTACGTATGTAGACAGTAATATATTCCCACTGGTACTCTAGGAATGATTTAGTTTGAATTTCCAAGTTATGCAACGTTGATTACGCACTTGTTTATTGCATTTCAAAGTTAACTTGGTTGCAGCAAACATGGCATTGCAATGTTTTCGTGCGGCAAAAACTGCAGACGAAGAAAGGTGTTTGCTTGCAAAAGCGACACCGAAAAACACTGCATATAATACCAAATGGGCTATGGAGGTTTTTGAAGAATGGCAATCTACTCGCTCAAACAAAATAGCCATGAAAGAGACCGTTGGTTTTGAGGGAGTAGTCTTGGCAAATGTACAAAACTTAAGCGTGCCTATATACATGTAATGACCACGTATTCGTTAAACTTCTGGGGCCGGTTGTACGAAGCCCGTTTAGCTCAAACGGTGGATAACTCGAAAATATAGATCAAGTCTATACATTCATCGAACAACCAAGCTAAAATATTTCAACTTGAATAGAACAATTATATTTGCAACTACATATTAAGGGCATAAGATGTAAGTTCAGTCATTCACCAAATGTGTGAAAGTGTTTTTTAATTTTGACTTATCCACCGTTTAAGCTAAACGGCCTTCGTACAACCGGCCCCTGGTTATGTAAGTTCGTAACAGAAGTAGCAAAGCAAAATGGTGAACGGTACCCGCCGAAAAGTTTGTACTTATTGCTATGTGGAATAAATCGCCATTTACTCGAGTTAAAGAAGCATGATGGCGTCAGTATTTTGGCAAAAGCAGATCGAAGGTTAGTAGCTTTGTATTGGATCATTTGTGAATTTCCTATTGATGAATAGGCGGCTTTGAATAGATGTCACAGTGTTGTAGGCGGGCTAACTAGAACGTACCTAAAGGTATCGAATGCTAATTCTTAGTTTGATTTGCAGATTTTATTTATTTCGCAAGACATTAGATGCAGAGATGAAGCATGCTACAAAAAGTGGGATCGCGGTAGCGTGCAAGAAAGAGGAATGCAAGGAAGTTACAGCCGAAGAGGAGAGTCTACTCTGGGAGAAAGGAGCATACGGTATATGGTCTGAGATCTGGGGAGCATAGATTGCTTAGAAAATGTAACATAATCATTCAAGAAAATTTTATCATTTTTGAAGAGAGTCTTTCAAAAACGTTTCATGGTGGATTGAACGATTTGACAAAAACACCTCGCTATGTGAAACATAAGTGCCACGAAATTGGGGAAGAACATTCTCCATGTTTGCTGTTTATGTATTCGTTGTATTAAGCAAAGTGGCATTTCAGGCAAAATCAATAACTAGTTTTTATTTACGACCACATAGGAATGGGAGTCTTGAATATGAAAATAGTGTAATGGGTGTGTGTACCTTAAACAAGATTTTACCGCAGTTGTGCGAAGAAGCTGGTTTAAAAAGGAAAACAGCTCATAGTTTGCGCATAACATGCATGTGCTAGCAGATTATTTCAAAACTCGGTCGAGGAGAAGCTAGCACGCGAACGGACAGGCCACAGATCGAATGCTCTCTTTTCCTATCAGAAGGCGAGTGCAGATCAGGTGGACATAGTAAGTAACGTTTTAGGGCCGAGCGTTGATACTTGACAAGAAGGATTTGTCCATTAGTGGTTTGTTTGAAGACACGATACCAGATGATGTTCTAGCGAATATGCCTATGCCTGAACTTGAGAAACTGACTAGTAGTTTATTTGACGATATCATTCCAGATGATGTGCTAGCGAATATGCCTATGCCTGAACCTGAGAACATGACTGGTAGTTTATTTGACGAAAGCAGAGAAGAAGATATGGAACGCAATATGGCAACACGTGAACGTGATGGCCAGACTTATTCTGCGATCAATCAATGTTTTACAAGTGCAGTGTTTAAGAACTGCAACATTAAGTTTGTTATAAAAAATTAATTGTTTATTCTTAGATGTTTCTATAAAATTCGTTATCTGTGTTGTTGTTGTTTTCTTAATGTTGTGTGAAGTTTTAGTACAAAATATGTATGAAGTTAATGAATTAAATAGCTCAGGAAGAGATCTGTATGAAAGTTAATGAATTAATTAGGTCACTAGGACATCTGTATTAAAGTTAATGATTTAACTACTGGACCTATATTGAGATTTATTATGCAAGTCATATGACTCGATTCCCACGTTTTGATTGGTTCATGACCTCATTAAGGGGTTATAGCGTCTTCAATCGAAACATTGAACTGCCACAAAAAACCAGCAATCGATTTACTGGAATCTCTCGGATTCCTAATAAACTACAAGAAGTCGAATCTAAATCCAACCCAACAGATTTTGTTCTTGGGAAGGCTGATATAAATCCAACCCAACAGATTTTGTTCTTGGGAAGGCTGATAGACTCGGCTTCGATGCAATTTATTCTACCTCAAACGAAATCGGTACAAATTCTAAAGGAATGTCGCCTCCTATTAAACACAATCAATCCAACTATTCGACATTTATCTCGGGTACTAGGACTTCTCGAGTCCTGTCGTCCCGCAGTGTTGTCTGCCCCGCTCCACTATCGTCACCCAGGACCTTCAGATAAAAGCCCTTCACAAGTGGTCCAATTACAATGCTCCGGTTGGTCTGACACTAGTGGCCAAATCAGACCTAGTCTGGCGGGTAACAGCCCTACAACAACGGCAGAGAAATCGAATTCTTCCACCAACCGCAGATTTGACAATCGGATGCCTCCAAGAAGGGATGGGTAGCGTCTTGAAGCAGCAAACGAACAGGAGGTTGTTGGAGCGAGATTGAAGAACAGGAGCACATAAACATATTAGAACTCCGGGCAGCCTTTTTTCCCCTCAAATCCTTCCTTCCGAGTCAGACAAACAAAGCTGTGCCGCTGAAAATAGACAACACCACGGCAGTTGCCTACCTAAACAACATGGGAGGCACTCATTGCCCCCAACTACTTCATCTAGCATTGGAGATCTGGGAGTGGTGCGAGAAGAGGAGTCTATTCCTTCTTGCACAGCACATCCCGGGCAAGATAAATGTCGAAGCGGATACGGAGTATCGGATGAAGCGCGATCTGAACGATTGGAGGATACATCCAAGGGTGATAGCACCTCTGATCCGACACTGCACAGTGGATCTCTTTGCCTCTCGACTAACACATCAACTGAAACGCTATGTCAGATGGAGGCCAGACCCGAACGCAATACACATCGATGCTTTCACGATGGATTGGTTGAATCTAACTGCATATGCTTGCCATCAATTCAGTCTAATTCCGGCAGTACTCCACAAAGCCAAACAGGAACACACAACACTAGTGTTGGTGGCACCACTATAGAACACCCAACCTTGGTGGCCTCTGCTGATCGAACTAATTGTGGATTACCCAGTATATCTGGGGAACAATTCGAAATTACAAGAGGAGGTCTCCAGTCGAGGGGCAATACACCCTCTGTTTCCCTCTCTGCGGTTAGCCGTATGGGGAATATCCGGCAACATTACAAAACAATGAGAATTTCAGAGAAAGCTGTCGAATTCCTCAGCAGCAGTATCAAGGCCACAACCACCAAAGTTTATAACATCTCCTGGGCTCAGTGGAGTCGCTGGTGTACAGAGAGGAAAAGTGATCCCGTATTATGTCCAATGTCTGACATTCTGACCTTTCTAGCCGAGCAGTTTTCCACGGGTAAGGATTACAAAACCATGAACGTTTTACGATCGGCAATCTCTTCAGCTCACTGTTATATTGATAACAAACCTGTTGGACAACATCCACATGTTTTATAACATAGCTATTAACTGACATGTCGTTGTTAGCCTCGGGCAAAATTATCCATTTATGGGGAAGAGTAAATATATTTCCATTTCTCATAAAATATATTAGCATTTTTGTGGTTCAGAACAAACAGCAGCCTTTGCTGAACATTTTAAGCTTCATTTGGAAAATTTAGGACCATCCGTTCTAAAGTTATCTTTTGCCCAATACGTTGCCGACTTTCTCAGTTGGTGGTCCGCAACATGGTAACCATGGCAACAACATGTCAATTGAAAACATAGTTAGACTCAGTGATATTTTATCTTTCTATTGGTACCAAAAAACTATAAATTAAATCAAAACTAAAACTTCTTAAGTGGAAGACCACCTTAAGGAAACAATTTGTCTATCTGGGATTAAAGACGATATCTTTAAAGGACACTCGGTTCGCAGTGCCTCAACCTCGGCTGCGAAGGCGACTGGTTTTCCATTGACACATTAAGGCATTGTTGATGCACAAAGTAGCAAATAATGCTGCCCCGACGTATCTAATATCGCAATTTTCGAAAGGGAATCAAGCGCATGACTACAATGTAAGGGGTAACCAAGTGAATATTTGCCTTCCGAAACCAGATACAAATTTTCTCAAAAATAGTTTAGCCTATAATGGAGCAGTTATCTGGAATTCACTGACTGAAGATATAAAATCAACTGAGGATGCCACTCACATGCGTGAGATTATCTTAGTCTCAAATAAAATGCTTTGTCATTAAATTAATGTATGTAAAATTGTCTGTCAATATGTAATTAGTAAATCATACAATGTATGAATAGTTTAGTTTGTTGTTGTTTTTTATATGTATGCACGGCTCGCAGGAAGAGCATTTTGTAAATAATGATGAGATTCTGTGCTTTAAATAAAGTTCATACCGATATATTATCTCCATGGCTGATTGGACAAGCAGGTCAATTTTTAATAAGTTTTATTATAAACCTTCATTACCAGTTACATATGGGACATCAGTTTTTATCGAAATAGCTTAGTTTTTCAGTTCATGTTGGGTTTTTTGTTCAAATAAACTGAACGATTAATGTTGGGGTGATTGCTTTGTAATCCACTATTTGTATTCCATACATTTCGACCGAAAAGTGTGAAGTATAATTTGAATTATACAATTACAATTATAATGCTGATTATACGAGCACTTGAAGGGAGAAATGTATGGTCCCGCCCGATATTTTATTATATTCAACTAATAGACAAGAATTAGATAAAAGGGAATTGAAATTGGAGAGGTATATTTGATAATCTATAGTCTGGATTACTTCGCTTATCTTTGAATAATGTGCCTTAAACGTGAATAAATTGGATAAAAAATGGTATAATTTCATCTGCAAAGATATTTGTTACGAGTAACCATCACAAAACTATCGTATATTTACTTAAATGACACGAGTAACCACGAGTAACCATCTGTTAGCATATAAGAGAACTATCATACGGTATATATACTAACTTGACGTTCTAAAGGCATGATGATTATATATGAAGAGTAACTCAGTTTAGCTGCAGCTGTAGCCTTAGATTAGCGTTCTGTAATCTGACACCAATGTATTTGCGAGTTTGTAAATTTGCAAGATTTTAAAAATATTTCCCATCTATTTCCTTACATAGAATATGTGCAGCACCCGAGCCTTAGTGGTGTGCAAAACTATACAGTATAAGTGAGTTTATGAGTGATGATCGATACGAATACCCAATTTCTTCATTATATTACAGCGCTAAAGCTCGCTGCTCTCCAGTTAGACACTGCCTTTGCGACATGTTGGGTAATAAACATGGAACAATTATGACGTCATGTAATTATTTTTGGAATATTGTGCACCACTCGATACCTCAGTTAAAACTTTAGAAGTCATTCTGAAAGTTTCATGGAGTTATCTTGTATACCTTTGAAGTTACGCACATATGAAATGATCAGCGACGTTGTAATATTCTCAGACAATCAGTGACAAAATGCTGTACGTGGACCGATAGGGTTACAGTATATAGGTAACATTACTCCCCTTCCGATCCCCTTGTTCAATGTTGCTATTTTTTCTTAAATGATATTTTGTGTTCCTGGCCTTACAGTATTGTCGATAATTCTACGGCAACTTAATGCAACATTGAAACGGGGAAAGGGGGTTATGATGTGAATTTGCCCAAATATTTTCAAAAATAACGTCCAATGTCACTGATTGTAGGACGAGGTAGGCTCTGAGTATTATACTGTCAATCTGTCATATGCAGTTGGTAAATATAAACTTTGAAAGTCCAAGTAAAATTGAAGATTTTGTATAGTAGCATTTGCATATTGCATATTTTGTATAGTAGATTTTGTATAGTAGTCTTAAATGGGAACTGTATTATTTTCAGCGTTTTAATTCAAATATTGTCGCGGCAAATTCATACCGCGAAAAGGTCTCACACCACCAGCATTCGATTCTAGTGCCACTGTGCTCTCTTAGATTTTTACACCCCCCCCCCCCCAAAGGTGTATATATAATCGAAAGGTGTGTAATGTCCGAGATGTGTAAAATTGGACAATGTGTGTATGGTTGAAAGGTGTGTGATTAGCAAAGGTGTGTATTTGCTGAAAAGGTGCGTATAAATACACAACTTTAGTAAATAGAGAGTGTGTAAAGCAAAGCTGTGTAATTGCATAAATACAAGGTATGTAATTGTACACACCAGTTTGTAAACATTGTGTATAAATACACACCTTCGGTCATCAATATTGCAAAAGATGTGTAATTAGAGTGTGTTACTGTAATTTGTGTGAAACTTGTCTACTTACTACAACTATTATATTATCAGACTTGAAGCACAGAATAGGAAATCACCAGAAGGACCACTCAACAGTGCAACGTGACCCCCTATTTTTATGTCGTTTTCTGGCCAGAATAATGGCGGTTTTACTCTGTTTCTACGGCATGATTCGAACCAATACTAAGTTTCGATGTAGTTCTATTGGATTCGGCTTACGCATGATATCAACATTTTTTATATCATGCTCGGCCTCATCCAATAATTGATTATTATTTGATTTTTCTTTTCATAAGTAACGTACGTTTAACCGTCATCTGTAAATAAATGTTAGGAATAAGATGAGTTATTTTCATTGCTCATTCCGTAATGAAATAATTAAAATGGTGAAAAGAAAATTTTGTTAACAAGGTTCAACCGACGTGAAAGAGTAGTTAACAATGACCATTCTAAATACCAAAACCGTATTTATAAATGCACCCGAGTTTGGTTCCGGAAAGTGTAAGATAATATAATATCTGCTCATAGTTCTGCAGTTAACGACGCAAACATATATATTCACTTTCCTTAAATGTATATAACTAGAATTTGCGCTTTAAAACAATTACCGTTATAATTTCTAACTACGTTTCTATACTTTCAAAGTCAGAAATGCATGTGGCATATATTCTTTGTTGACGATAGCACCCTATCCAAAAAGACAAGTTTGGGTAGCAGTCTTCAGCAGAGTTCTTTCCCAATCTCATGATTCTTTCTCTGATCTGGAAATGAAACTGGATTGGGTTTATTTTGTGTTGATAGTGAAACCGAAAATCATCCATGACCAAGGGACCAACTGATAAATTTTCTAAAGCATTACACTAGACATTTATTATTATCAGGTATTTCTAAAATTTGAAGAAGTTCTGGAAAGAAATTGAGATACTTGGACTGTCAGTTATTGTGAATTTTCACTGTCTATAGCAATGGTCAACTAGCTTTATATTTTAATTCTAATTATACAGCAGCGAATTATAGGTTGCGCTATCAACTTTACATTTTTGATTAGATAGTGCTGCTTCCGGCTCTTTTTAATAATAAATAGTCCTACCTCAAGATTTAAGTTCACATGCAGTTCCTTCCATAAAATGGACGGTGACATATACATTCATAAGCAGCTACATGTATATATGTACGTTTTCGCCTGGTAGATAGACACACCCTCTTATACACAAATACACGTACACTGCATTTAAAACATTTAAGTTTTTCGATAAGCCTGGAATTTCTGCATATAGCTGATGGGTTGTACCCAACACACAACATATACGACATGGCAGCAAGCTTATAGGCCAAGATCCTTCCCTTATAAACTCGGGAGTCTGCATGGTTCGACATCACTGTGCTTTGCATAAAGTGGATCTTGACATATACATTCCACCATTTCTACACGGGTTTGGTTATATATATATATATATATATATATATATATTTTAATCAGACAATTGAAGAAAATATACGTTAAAACAAAAATCCAAATATTACACTTCAAGATACAGTGTCCGTACTTTGTATTATTTTATGTTTTTAGTGCAAAGTTTCCATAGAAACGTTGCGGTATTGCTGTGGTGGAAAATTGAGACGAGATATGTATTCATACATCAGATCTATTCATACAATTATATACGTATATCACACCATTGACGAGGACGGGTAACGAAAAATAGATGTTATTGAATGTTTCAGTTAATTATTTTTCGCACCCATGCTAGTTTAATTTCGACAGTTCAAGACTATACAGTACAAAAGGCACTGTCACTATGAAACGGTATAGTTAGTTCGACCGTTCAGACACAAATATAGGCATAGGGTACGCTAGGCCTATATATCGACCATAGCTCAAAAATGTCAAAATCCCTGGTAGGCAAATAGATGTTTGCTTGAGACAATATGGGGAAATAGATTATTTACTTTGAAATTGAAACCTAACATGATTTGAAATAATCCGAGAAAAATCCCTGCTCTATAATTATATCATTGCTGTAGCAGCTCTTAATCGTGAAGGTTTAGCTCCTAGCTCTACGACACAGGTCGGTATGTATCGAAATTTGAAAGTACATTAGGCTTTATTTTGAATGTACTATCAGAAGTACCGAACGTTGTCGATTTATTCTGATATTATATGTAAGAATTAAACGAGACTAGCCTATAGGATAAGTTAAATTCGTGTCAGTTTAATATATTGCCATTTTGATTCAAGCTAGATGAGTTCCTCTAGAGTGCGAATTAAAGATCTGTGTTTACACAATATAGCACAAACAGTTTGCTAAAACAGATAATTATGAGAGCTGTACGGATTCACTGTGCTTGATTAAGCTGCACTGTAACTTTTCCGGCAGGGGCAAAACATAAGGCGGGTGTGGGGGGAATGGTGACACCCCCCCAAAATAAAAAAAAACCAGATTGGGATGGCAATCAAAGGTCTTGCAGGGCAACGAAGTCATGATGCAGTTGCGCAAAGGATTAAAAAAAAAAGAAAACCAAAAGGACAAGATTAGTTGAAATAGAAAATTCATTTCCTATGTGATTTTTTTAGTTTTACGTAAGAACATTTTGATTCTGTATTGATTTTGTACAGATCAATACAAAATACGATGAATACCGCTATTCGCAATACTCATAATGATATGCGAAAGTTAAATACAGTATAAGGATATCTCCATAAATTTATGATTGAGTGAGCACAGGTATGCGCAGGTATACAGTATAAGGATATCTCCATGCTCTTGCTCAGTTTTTGCTCTCCAGCGGACAATCAAACTGGCAAGCTCTACTGGTATAGAATTTTGTACGACACACGCGAAGTAAATGGCCGAAGCCGAAGATGAACAGGCAGTGCAATTCCCTGTACAAGAGGATGCCCACGTCGACCAAGCCGTAGTTCCAATCCCACAGCCTCAGAATCAACTGCCACTAGCACGCCCTGATGATGCTCGGGCAGAACTTGCGGTAATATATCTTTCTTGTAAAGTATGTTTGTACGGGAATCTCGTTTATTCGTTTTGTTTTCATTGCTTTGAGCGCTTGGCCGACGTTCTTATTTCCTACATTAATATGAGCATGTTAAGCTTGAGCCGTCACGTCATTACACAGGACTATTATAGGTTTGTTCAGACTTTGTTATAACTAGATTGGCATGCCTGATCATTCGCAAGTTATTGTACGTTTCTTTTATTCAAAGATATGTACGTGTATTTGCCCCGGCAGGGTACACAAAATGTCACGTCCGGTTGGTATATGGGTCCGGTTGGTATATGGGTCCGGTTGCATTATAGTAATAACTCACATGTGCCATAATCATAGCCGCTATTAGACGTGGGCGTTTATGAATACAAAACCTTTTTATGTAATGCCTGAATGCGCTTTCCTACTTTATGGCCTTGTATGCCCCAGGGTGGGCTGAATTTTAAACCCAATTATTAGAGTTGTTTGTACCTTTATTCAGTGTCTGTTTGCATCTCCTCGGCCTAAGTTTATAAGATGCTTATGGCCTAGTTTCCAACGGGGTGGTTCGAAGAGGTAGCAATATAAGAGTATTTATTTGAATGCATTGCATTGGTATGGGACTATTTATGCCCAGGCTCTTCGACGGGTTAGTTCGAGCCTCGAGGAGGAGCAATATAAGATATATTTATGCAAACGTATTATGCATTGGTATGGGACTTATTAATTGTATATGTCCCGCCTCTCCGGCGGGTTGGTTCGAAGAGGTAGCAATACAAGATTATGTTTATTTTGAATGCATCATTCCATTGTTGAGGGACTGATTGTTTATATGTGTTCCGACTCTTCGGCGGGTTGGTTCGAAGAGGTAGCAATATAATATTATATTTATGTGAATGCATTATTGCACTGGTGAGGGACTGATTGTTTATATATGTCCCGGATCTTCGACGGGTTGGTTCGAAGAGGTAGCAATATAATAGTATATTTATGTGAATGCATTATTGCACTGGTGAGGGATTGATTGTTTATATATGTCCCGACCCTTCGACGGGTTGGTTCGAAGAGGTAGCAATATAAGATTATATTTATGTGAATGCATTATTGCACTGGTGAGGGACTGACTGTTTATATATGTCCCGACTCTTCGGCGGGTTGGTTCGAAGAGGTAGCAATAAGAGTATATTTACGGGAATGCATTGTTGCATTGGTGAGGGACTGACTGTTTATATGTGTCCCGACTCTTCGGCGGGTTAGTTCGACGAGGTAGCAATATAAGATTATATTTATGTGAATGCATTATTGCATTCGTGAGGGACTGACTGTTATATATGTTCAGGCTCTTCGACGGGTGGATTCGAAGAGGTAGCCATATATAATATTAGCTTATGTTAATACTATTATATTTTTCCGTCACCGTTATTTAGTTACTGGGGTTTACTCTTTTGTTGGTATACGACGTGTAGCGTATTCCTGCAGCGGTTAGGAAGATTGCCACTACTATTATTGTTTATTTGGTTTATGTTAGAGGCTGAAAGAACAGTTAACACGTCTGCCAGACAGCATGGAAGCCTTGACTAACGCCTCCGTGGAGAATCTCTTGAAGAAACTACTAGACTATGCATCGCGTTCACTTTCGGAATTCAGTAAATTCGAGGTGTTAGAGACCTTAAGATTGAGGTTTAAAATTTTTACTTCAAACCTCAAACTGCAGTTTGAGGTTAGACGTCAGCGGTAATAAATTTTGAGGAGATTAAGATTGAAGTACAAACTCTGAGATGTCTTTGAGTATAACTCTGCCATCTTGTTTTTTCAAAGCTTACTGAGTTTTTTCAAAGCTTACTGAGTTTATTGTTATTTGTTTCAAAATAAGTGCAATATGAAGCTAAGATGATGTTTTAAACATTTATTCTAGTAAAACTAAAATATAGGTTGATATTTTCGAAAAATATCCTGAGGGATTATTCATACGCGAAAACAATTTCCACACGTTGAAAACCTGAAAATTTACCGCAAATTCGACCGCGGGAGTCTAGTCACGTGATCGCTAGCGGTTTGCGGTTTGAGGTATTCGTAAAAATACGTCAATCTTAAGGTCTTTATTAGAGACCTTAAGATTGACGTTTACGGCAAACCACAAACCGCTGTGAAAGTTGAGGTTTTTGCTGTTGTAATTCACCAACTTTTACACAAATTTTGAAATATATCAAACATTCGTATAACTTACGAAATTGTGCACTAATCAATTAACAAAGTTTAGTCACCATTGGCGTTCTCGCCAAACCAGGAAACCACATCTTGAGGTTCGAGGTTTACCGTTGTACGCCTACGAGTGCCTTTAGGCGTTCAAGCATGAAATTTATACGCCAAATGTAAACTTCAAACGTCAAGATGTAGTTTCCTAGTTTGGCGAGAACGCCAATGGTGATTAATCTTGTTTAATTGATTAGTGCACAATTTCGTAAGTTATACGAATGTTTGATATCTTTCAAAATTTGTGTAAAAGCTGGTGAATTACAACAGCAAAAACCTCAACTTTCACAGCGGTTTGCGGTTTGCCGTAAACTTCAATCTTAAGGTCTCTATTGACGATGGTTGACGCGCTGAAAACACACCGCGCATGATATTAAACATGAGAAGGAAAATTATTACCGCCTAGCTTACCAGACTTTACGTGCCAGGTTGGATTTGCCATCTGATCAGGTCAAAACCCTGGTACTCCGTTTATTGGTAGATAAGGATCACGAGAAAGTATTTGGAGTTGTTGCCCGCGTTGAGAAGAGTTATCAGCGGAAGTCGTGCGAGCCCTCCCGGTCGCCGTCATTCGTGCCGTCGCAACCGATTAGGGTTATGCCTAGCCGCGGGCCTCGTGCACGGAATGCTCGTTGTTTCTATTGTCAACAAGTCGGGCATTTTCAGGCCCAGTGTTATAAACGACAGCATGAAATGACCGCAAACGTAAAACGAGAAGATAAAAGTTACGAGAAGTAACTGCGTGACCGACAACCGAATTCAATAGTCCATAGTATAGTAACTACCTATAGACTCGAACAGTATAGTCCATGAGTATATAGAAACAATTTATAACCTTGATAGATGCATAGAACGAATGTGATTACTATAATAAAATAACTAAACAACACAACTCGACTTTTTGTGTCCAGTAGCTTGATCAAGTTAATGAGAATGGCAGCCTTTGAAAACGGGGTACCTCAGTCAACCCTCTCAGTCTACTGGGTCAAAGCTGTTGTCTCTCTGCCGACTTGATGGGGGACGATGAAGAGTTTGATCTGGCTATAGAACAGTTCGTGTTGAAGGACACCCCACTGCGATGGGTGAATTCCCTAGTATGCCCCTTCGAGGCCGGTGGAGCGACAACGGCGAACGTTCGACTTGAAGCAATATTAGATCAGGTTCGATGCAGTTTATATAGTAAAAAAACAAACATGGTTTACAGTAACTGATTTGAATGCAGTAAATTAAGAATTAGTTTTCTCAAGGGAGTGCTCAAAATGGCATTCTGTTGTGACAGTTTCTTCAGCTAAGTTTGGTCCAATATTCGAAAAGAAATCATTGAAGCCCTCAGTAATGTCATCAGGGCTTGTCAATTTCATACCCTTTAGATTTAATTCATTTGCTTTAGTTGGTCTTTTGCTTACCAAGTAAACTATTAATTGACTTCCAAGCAGCTTTTGGATCTTGCTTTTCGGCAGAGATTTTATTGGAATAATAATCCTTTTTGGCTTGTCTTAGTAGAGTGTTCATTTCTGTTTCATTTCTGGCCTTTTTATAGTTTTCCCAATCTGTTTCAAGTACGTTTAGTAATGATCGCTTTTCTTTTCAAATTATCTCTTGTAATTATTAAATTTTTATATAACTTTAGTAATCCAAGGAACTCTTTTAGATCTTAATTTTTTGCTTTGAAGTGGGGCATTTTTATCTAGAACTTGTAAGAATAGCTGTTTCCAAACTTCCCACATAGTGTTGGGATTGTATGCAAAAAATGTTCGAATGTTCGAGCCATGATTGAGTGGCTAGATCGTGCAAAAACTGCTGTTCATTGATTTTTTTCTTATTCCTTATTTCAATAATATTTTCTTTATCTTTACGGCTGATATTAATCTTTCTTATGCCATAAATTAGACTGGGGTCATTGATTCCAGTGTGTATTACACCACATTTGGAAATTTTTCCTGGTTCATTTGTAACAAAATGGTCAATAAGTGTAGAATATGTCAGTAATCCGTGTGGCTTGAAACTGGCTTCATCAATTAATAAACAATATTATTGGATGAGGTTTTTGTGATATCTGGAATTATCAAGGTCAAGGTAAGTGTTATCAGGCGAAGCCGAAGGCTGAGACTGATGACACTTACCGAGACCTTGATAATTCCGGATATAACAAAAACCGAATTCAATAATTGTTTTATTATACATTGCATTGTCATTAAACTCTAATTGTATCTAAAGCTGCTGCTCGCTAAAAAGTACATACTGCGGGCTCAACCTACAGATAACTCAGTTATCTGCTAGGAGATAACTCAGTTATCTGTAGGTTGCGTGATTGCCATATTTAACTGTAAGCAATTAGCCAATTAGAAGACACGTAGTGACTACAATGTATAATCATTGGGATAATTTCGAATTAGGATTTCAATTTTTTGTTGGATGGTCAGGAATAGGCTTAAAAAGGTGACAGTTAAGATCACCATGCAGAATATAGATTTCCTTATTTTCGTTATCAATCTTTTGTAATAAGTTCTCAAGATCGGTAAAAAATCAGATGATATGAACTGTAACAACCAAAAATGTCTGGCTGTGTGGTTTACTTATTTCTAGGCATATAGCTTCTAAATCAGGTGGTATGAGATCGTGTCTGATTTGGTAGTTTATATATAACTACGGAGGTAAATACAAAGACCACCACCGTTTCTAGACCTAGTATCTTTTCTTATAATATCATAGCCGTCTATATTAATCATAACGTATCAATTATTGTTGAATCAAGTCTGGTTTCACTAAACGACATTATATATAAACTTCCTCGATGCCAGTAAACCTTTCTCGCGGGTGGTATCTGCATACCCGCAGCTATTTTGCATCTTTGATATAGCGTCATATTCTACTAATTATACGGGGGATCATTAAGGCGAGTTTAATCAGGAAGAAGAAAATTGTGTTCTTATAAAATATTTTAACATTGCAGTAAATGTTTCAGGCAAGCTCGAGCGGGTTACGGCCGTTTTTCCGCAGTTCAAGTCAATCAAATATTGTTGCTTTCTTTAAGTTATTTGCCCAAGCACGATGAAATGTGGTAGTGAATTTCTGTTCGTTGTGATGGAAAATCCTCAGTTGGTGGGTCTACATCTATTACAGCGAAGTATTTTAAATAGAATATCTCGATATGCCTTTTTGTCTCATTCCGTAAATGAAAGCATTCACGATCGAGTTTATTCCAATAAATTCATAGTGAATAACTACGAACCAAAACTGGCGGCACGACTTACTACAAGAATACTCGAGCGCTAGGCCAACTACTGTTGGAGTTAAGACACAGAAAGCCAACACTGCGACAACAATAGAAAACGTCTTTGCTGCTTTCAAAGCGAGGAGAAGACTGTGTATACCACTCAATCGTTTGGACGATTGTTCGTTGGAATTGTCAACGGTTATCGTTGTTTCAGGCAACACTCGTTTTCGTTGCATCCGTGCAATATTGAAAATTCGGAAATTGAGAATAAATATAAAAGTAAGTGGAATATAGACAATAAAGGTATTAATTAACAGAAAGGTGTTGTCAGATATGTCGCAAAAGCTTCTTAATCCATTCTTAGACTTTCTATAAGGATCTTGGACTACAATGAAAATAGAACAGGCAATTAACCAGATTCCAGAAATAGCTAGAAAAACTCGTCGCCGTGTCACAATCATTGGATACTTCAGAGGTTTTACAATATATAAATAACGATCAACAGTAATTGCGAGAAGTGTAGCCACTGACGCGAACAGCAATGCGTAGATGCTAGAACGACTTAACCTACAAAATAAAGCCTGATTAGGCCTACCATCATTGTTTAATATAGTCTGTATAAATTCAATGATCCATATTGGATAAAATGTTAAACACACGAGAAAGTCTGCCAGCGCCAAGTTTCCTACGAAGTAAGATGTCGATGTCTTTTCTTTGCTCAAGAAAATTGTATAAATTAAAACTGTGACATTTCCCAAAACTCCAATAATCATTGCGATGAATTTAAATACAACTGAAAACAGAAGAATATCTCGTGGAACTGTTTCCATGGTTGTCCTTTTCCGAAATATCGGAAAAAATGCCACTGGATGTCTGTTGAGAACGACGATAATGATAAGCACTGTGTTTAGAGAAGAAATTCGTTATGCAGAGTTTGTATATCGGTAATTAACTACGTGTAGTTGAAACGAAGGAAAGTAAAATTTTGATGAAAGTAGTATCAATGTCAATATTTTCGTTGTACAGCTGGCTAGCTTTGGGTTATTGCTTACAATTACAGTGAAATTGTTATAATTGCACATTTAAATTACGTACTTTTATGAAGTTACTTCATGCTTTAAATGACGCTTTTAAGGACCATTTCAGGTCTTTGTCAGGCATGACATTACACACTTTGCCCTTCATTAACAATAAGTCTATTTTCATTGAGGCAATCCGTAGTTTTATTCATGTAAACTCAAGCACTCACAACAATAAATTCATCTGCAACGCATCGGTAAATAATTATGCAAGATTACTGAAAGTCAATAGTGAATATGGAAGTTCTTTGACATTCATGTTACAGTCTTTGACACAAAACAAAATACCATTTTAACTGAATAAATGTCAATAAAGGAGAATGTAATGTTTGGCAATAGTTCAGTCGTGAACATGTGGTTACTCTGAAGTGGGCGTCACAATTTTGCATGCATGGATCCCAGATCCAGTAATGTCAACGAGCAGTCTTCGTCGACAATTTTACAGGAATTGACTCATATCATCGTTGCACGAAATTTGATATTGTTGAGTCCCTCTCGGCAGATGGGAAAATTGTCCTAACTGACCAAACAATCGCAGGCGCGATTTTTTCCAAACGAGCAAAACTCATATTTCGCTGAACTTTTTCTCGTACTGCTGTGGAGTGAAACAAAAAATAGGATGGTAGACTTAAAATTAACCAAGATAAGAATTATCTTGACGTCATAATCGGGAAAATATCAACAAAGAATTCATCGCTGCAACATGCCATAAAATGGAGTTTCTGCCAAAATGTGTGTTTTTGATGACAAATAAACTCGATCAGGAACGGAATATTAACGAAAAATTAGTTGAATTATGTGATGCACATGCAGTTTATTGTCTAGATAAGGTATAAATGTTTAGTTTTTGAGTGGGATTGTGGCCGAACGATGTTTTGACCAAATTTCAGTATGTAAAGTATTCAGCTAAAATTGCTTATGTTTGACCTTCATTTTCTCTTTGGCGCAGGTTGTGCCACTAAATTTTGATTAGGTCAGAAGATTAATTTTTACCAATATAATGAAGACTAGGCTGAATTTTAGCAGGTTTCATGTACAAGTATAATTTATACGATGAAGGTAATCCAAAAAATGAGCAACAAAATACACATTAAGCTATTTGCTTCTCTATAATAGTTTAAAAAATGATTTTTATGATTTTCAAAGTATTCTAAAAACAGATAAGCTTAGTAATCAGATTTTTCTACGAGCTCCATTTCGAAGCCTGTATACTTTTCGGCCAATTTCAAGGTATTTTCGAGCCTGTAGTAGAATTGCTGGCCTTGTGAAAAAAAATCGAGAAATGTTGCTATTTTTGGCTTGAATTTGACCCCATGGCCAGACGCCATTTCGAACGCGTTATTCTGCTCTGTTTTGGTTTGTACTGAATAACCGATATTTAACAGTTTACATTATAAATATTGTGAACATTGGAAAATAATAAAGTTATAAATAATACAACATTGTTTTCAGAAAATCCCTAAATAGCAACTGAAAATTTGCCTTTCAGAATCGACCACATTGTTTTGGTTTTACGCAAAACACAAATTTCTTCAGTCTCGCAAAATACACGCGCACTTCGTGGGAGGTTTCGCGCGTGGTCAGACAATTTTCCCACCTGTTGTCCCTCTCTCCTCCGCAGAGGTTTCCAACTTTTTGTAAATTCCGTAAGTTTTTCCGTACGTTTATACGAGGAACCGCTGACGAGTGTGTTTGTGGGCAGAAGAGAAATCGAGAAAAAAATCGAAGGAAACCTCTGCCAACTTTCGATCGTGATCTGAATATAATGGGTCGTTTTCTGACTAGTTGGTTCTAATCGCTGAACATCTTAACCATTCTCTACTTTTTCGCTTTACCGATAACTGATCTGCAAACCCTTGATGTTTTTGGTGGGTTTTTTATTTATTTAGTTCATTTTATTTGCAAATTTAGCAGATTTGGCACATTTATCTTCGTGTAATTGTAGCAGTCTAAGCAGTTGTACTCACTTTTTGGTACGCTACTCGTTGTATAACTATTGTATTTCACCTTTTATGCATTATTGAAATGTTTTGAGCTTTATCATATCTTAGCATTGGAAATATATTTGATTTAGATTATGATTTAGATTTCACAGTTTAGTGGTCACAACAAATTTGTACATATAAATGTGAACATTGCTCAAACACTTACAATCCATATATATTTATGATTGCTAGACAATGACGAATTTGAAAATATCTCTATGAATGTCATACATGCAGTATTTCAACAGTTCTGATCGGTTTTGGGGGTGTTGTTTTGATATGCCACATGAACCCCCCCCCGGTTTGGCGCCATTTTGGACCGATAGTTGGAAGAGGTTTCCTTGGATTTTTTCTCGTTTTCTCTTCCGCCCACAAACACACTCGTCAGCGGTTCCTCGCATAAAATACGGGAAAGCTCACGGAATTTACAAAAAGTTGGAAACCTCTGCGGAGGAAAGAGGTTGAGCCCTTCTCGAGGTCGACCTTGTATTCTGCCTTTCGAAATTACCTGAATATTATATCTCTGGCGGTTGAGTGACTTATACCCAATCAAGGTGTCGCCGAATTTCTCCCTAGAAATTTCGATTTGTTCCTTGACTCTTTTCTCTTCCCTTTGAATATCAGCTCTAGCATTTTTGCTTCTATTTCTTCCAAAGTTAGTCGAATGACGTGAGTAGTGTGTAAAGTGCGTTTCCAGGCCAAAAAAGTGCTGACGTCAGCATTTTTCATATCGTCAGCAAAAAAATAACACGTCAGCAAAAAATAATTCACAAACATGTGTCACATCACGTGTCACATCACGTGCACACCACGTGCGAAAACATGTTCCCATCACGTGCACACGCGGGACCACACATGGGCCCCCCCACATGCCCCCACGCAACGCGACCCCCCCACACGCCCCCACGCAACGAAACGTCCACGAACACGCGGGGGTCCGAACACAGAGAGTCCAAGGGTTTAAATCGTTAGCCTGATATAAAGACATCACAACAAATAACAAAGATGGAGTCAACACAAATTGTCAAGAGTCTAGGTCTCGTGAATGATATGGTCTATAAGAGTAGAGTCCTTAAGTACTCAAGTTTTATTGCAAAGATTAAAGTCACACCACCATCACCACCACTATCACACACACTATGCCCCACCAGTTTTCATCGTAAAGTGATAAAGAGACTACTAGCTATGTTACAAATAGTTTGTAAGCACTCAGAGTCTATTAAGTTAGTACATGCTTTAAGAGGTCTATGGGTGATGCTATTACATGAGTCTGTGATTAAAGACAAAGGGGTATGGCTTTGTGTTATAAATCTCTTCTCTGTAGACGAACCTAATTTCAAACGAGTAACAGATAGGTATCAAATCAACCATATTATGAACTATCAGAACTTAATCCCTGAGCGTAAGTTTAAATTTGGTGCACCATATGTTATGAGAGGTCTTAGTAGACGCCTTAATAAGAGATTAGTAAGTCATTACTCTATTAAGATATCACCTAACTTAAGCTTCGAGTCGTGGATACAACTATTAGTAGAGTATAACGACGATAAAAACCATACCCTCACTCTCTCTCAATGAACACATGAGAGCATGACTTAAATTTTGTACATACCTTGTTGGGTATGTACAAAAGGGTACTCTACTCTACAAATGTTAAAGTCATATATAAAGTAACGAGAGAGTATGAGTTTTAAGTGTATAACAGACGAAGGGTTTACTTTCAAAACCATAGCTGATATAATTAGCATGGTCAGTCACACTGGTTATATCAAAGTCACAAAGTCGGGGGTACAAATTACTAGCTGTATACCCAGTGCCCCGAAGATAATGATAACCATGATGTTAAAACATGACATGTTTAACTTGTTTAAAAGTACTGGTACATCAATGATTGTGGTGAACACAACAGAGTTGACATCTCTACTTAAACACATCACGAAATCAAAGACTATAGAGATAAGTCATGACAAGGCAGGCGGACGACTACTAAACATTTTCACGAGGTGTACGAACAAAAACATAAACAACACAACCAACACAACTCTTAAAGGCTTAATAAGTCAGTGGTATGAAATAGACGAGCCACCTTGTTACACAGAGTACAAGGGAGGGGTGTTAGTTAATTCGGGTGAGTTTTTTAGGACATGTAAGGACCTAAGTCTTATCGATCAATACATAACTATTGAGGTGATAGACTTATTCGGGCTTAGACTAACATCTTCGATAAGTGAGGTTGTCATGAAAACTGTGAGCCTGGGGGTTAATGAGCGAACTGAAGGTTCGGGACCTAATGACAACAAAAAAAATGTAACGCAAACAGGGGTGTTTAACGTAGGTAACATTAACAAGATGAGTAAACTCGCGAGTGTGTCAACAAAAGTGAGGGTGTGCTTACCCCGGGGTTCGCTTGGTGCTAACCAACCGATGTTAATCATTGCGTACACATCTTTGGGTAATGTGTTAGTGTATATCAAGCCAAGAGACCCTGTGGTACCCTGCTGAGAGTGTAAATAAAATGGCACTCTAAGATTCGGTCTATAAATAAAATGGCACTAAGATTTGGATATTCGAACGATGAACCAAACTACATACACAACCAAAAGCCTCTTAGGGCAGAACCATTATACTTTCTAACGACTAGTGATTTCCGTGGGTCTTATGATGGACTCGCTAAAGATAGATGGCGCCATCCTGCTGACAGAATGAGGAACTTTGGACCAATGTACATCTGGTGTAACAATTTTTCGGAAAACTCGGGGATAGCTCTTAGAGCTCACCTCATGGACGACGATGCTGATATTACAACACCAATGAGAATATTATATTCTTTATACTGCACAATGTCGGATGGTACAAAAATAACGAGGGACCTCAAAGAAATAAATTTAGCAACTAAACAGATTCCGGGTACAAACTACTTCATATTGGATGAAAATTTTAGTATTCCAAAAGTTGTCCCCGAGTACAAAACCATGAAACTTATGACTGTAAAATTTAAACAACTTTCTGATGAAACAGGTGGTAACGAGTCAACTCTCCATGTAACAACTTACACTATTGAGTCAAACAATCTTTTTAACCCCATAAATAAATAAAAATGACACTGAGTCGTTTGTGATAAAAGATTTCTACTCTCTGAGTTTTCAAAAAATATCTTTGATGTATATAAAATTTAAACTCGTTTGGTAACGAGTCAAACATAGATGTTACTAGAATACTAGAATAATTTGTAACCTTTTTAGGTTACAAATAAATACACATGGCATTAGCATTTGGTTATACAAAAGATAACAGGTACACAACAATCGGTGGTCAACAAGGACCAATTGGTCCTCAAGGTCCACAAGGCCCCGATGGCATCCAGGGTGAACAGGGCAACCCAGGCCAACGAGGTCTTAAAGGTTATAAGGGTATCACTGGACTAAAAGGTGACGATGGTAACACAGGCATACAAGGACTACAAGGTGTTACAGGCTCCAAAGGCTTAACGGGGAGCACAGGTCTACAAGGACAACAAGGTCTATTGGGTAATACAGGTCCACAAGGACCAACCGGACAAAAAGGTTACTCAGGTCATAAAGGTGACGATGGTGACACTGGTCCACAAGGTCTTCAAGGTGTCACAGGTTCCACAGGTTCAACTGGCAACACAGGACCACAAGGACAACAAGGTCTATTAGGTCATGTTGGACCACAAGGACCACAAGGTCAAAAAGGGGGTTTAGGAGCTGGGTCTCAAGGTTTACGAGGTCAAAAAGGTGACAATGGTGACACCGGAACACAAGGCCTTCAAGGTGTTACAGGTCCAAAAGGTCTTACTGGAAACACAGGACCACAAGGACAACAAGGTCTAAATGGTAACACAGGTCCGCAAGGACCACAAGGACCTGTGGGGTCAGGATCAGGTGGAGGGGGTCCTCAAGGAGCAAAAGGTGACACAGGAGCCACAGGAACACAAGGACTTCAAGGTGTTACAGGACCAAAAGGTCTTACTGGGAACACAGGACCACAAGGACAACAAGGTCTTATTGGGAATACAGGTGCTCAAGGTCCTCAAGGTGCCACAGGTGACTCCGCTTCGTTACAAGGACCACAAGGCCCGAAGGGTGACAATGGAAATACTGGTCCACAAGGCCTCCAGGGGGTCACAGGTAGGCGAGGACATACAGGAAACACAGGCCCACAAGGGCAACAAGGACTTGTTGGACCCCCAGGCGCACAAGGAACCACCGGTCACAAAGGTGCCGATGGTCCACATGGAGCACAAGGACCCCCAGGACCACAAGGACTACAAGGTGTTACAGGAGCCATAGGTCTTACAGGTCATACAGGACCACAAGGACAACAAGGTCTTATTGGAAACACAGGACCACAAGGCGCAACCGGACCAAAAGGTGACACCACCTCCGGAGGGTCGGGTACCGCCGGGTCTGGTTTACAAGGTCCAAGAGGTCCAAAGGGAGACACTGGTCAAAAAGGAGACACTGGAAACACTGGCGCACAAGGTCTCATTGGTCACACAGGAACACAAGGACTACAAGGACCAACAGGAAACACAGGAGCACAAGGATTAAAAGGAGACACAGGTGTACAGGGATTAAAAGGAGACATTGGACCAAGAGGTTACACAGGAATGTCTGGTTCACGCGGTGATCATGGAAGTATGGGTCCACAAGGTAACTCTGGAAATACTGGTCAAAGAGGCCCACGAGGATACAAAGGTGACAAAGGTGACAAAGGTGACAAAGGTGACAAAGGTGACAAAGGTGACAGAGGTTACACTGGTAGCACTGGTTTACAAGGTAACACTGGTTTAAAAGGTGACATGGGTAACGCTTTTACACCTACTATAAGTTTTCTCATAAAAAAAGGAAAGAACTCATACATAACAGGTGACGATAACATTAAATGTACAAGAAATAACAATAAAATATTTTCAATGATATTAGGACAACAAGGGACATACATAGTTAAATACATGCTAACTTTAAAACCCACAACACATGAGAAAGGCTCACCTACCATAACCTCAACCAAAGGTTGGTACTCAACAGATTTTGGTAGTTACGCAGATATTATAACATGTATTTATGTTGAAAATACTAAAAAAATAGACTTTGAATATTTAACTGATGGTGCTGTATATGGGGACATACCCCAACACATTCATATGGAAGGTATTCTAACCATCGATAAGGGTGCAACAATCGAGTTAAAGTCTTATACGGACTACTTTGGTGACTTTTACAGTTATCTTCTCTACGATGTTTACGATGCTATGATATTTCTCACAAAAGTTGGGTAAAATAAAAATGAAAACACCATTTAACATGCTCATAACCGGCTCGACAGAGTGTGGTAAGACATACTATCTGTTAAACATGTTAGTTAACGAGTACAGAGGTCACTTCCAATACATATTTTTAATATGCCCAACGTATGAGTACAACCAAACTTACCAAGACTGGGTGTACAAAGACTCACCTGGGTTTTACACGATACAATGTGAGCAAGACCAAGTTGACACATTTTTAAAATACATCTCGGACACATTCAAGGGGACTAACTCACTAATAATATTAGACGACTGTGCGAGTTCTAAGTCAGTTAAGACAAGAACATCAGAGCTCGTTAACTTAGCTTTCTCGGCTAGACATTACAACCTAAGTACTATAGTCATCACCCAAAAATTAACAGCCATCACTCCGGCTTATCGAGAGAACATAGCCAAGCTAGTTGTGTTTGACACACCCAGCGCTCTCGCATGGAAGACTATAACTGATGAGTTCTTAGACATCTCCAAACAAGAGCAAGACGCACTACGAAAAACACTTAAAGAGAACAAGTATGCTCGGTTAGAGATCAACCTCAGATTTCCACGATCACACCGTGTGCTTTAAGGACCCCGACCGCACAGCGAGCGAGTCCATACGACCCAGGCTAGCGCGAAGGCGAGAGTGGGATGCAAATTTCGTCATACTTAATATACTCTGAGCGAGGGTATATTAAGTCTGCAGAGAGGGTAAATTTCGTCATACTTAATATACTCTGAGAGTATATTAAGTCTGCAGAGAGGGTAAATTTCGTCATACTTAATATACTCTGAGAGTATATTAAGTTTACCCCGAGAGAGAGAGAGCCTCGACCCGAGCTCGTCCCCAGCTTAAAGAATAAACTATGAACTCACCTCCAAATGACATTGACACATTACGTGATGAGTTAGTAGACCTCTCAGAGAAAGGCTACATTAACCAGACTAAGAAGTATTTAAAGAACAAGTCTCGAGCAACACCCTCGGTCTTAAAGAGTATAATGAAAGAGTATGTTAGGCGTAGAGACGACCTCAACAAACACAAGATGGCTATTAAATTCGTGATGCTTAGTGTGTCTCTCTGTGATAACTTTCTTGATAGTTATATCAAGATCAACGACCGTGAAAAATTCATGGAGAAGATACTAGGTGACGAGAACATCATGTTTGTCATTAAAGACCTAATGCCAAGCTACACGCCAGATGACTATTACAGTAAATATATGTTTGCCTGTGTCTCAATAGGCTCAATATGTTACACTCACATAAGTATGACCCCGCGCGAAAGCAACGACGAGTCATGTGCGCCTGGAGACGCGTCCTCGGACCAAAGCCCCGCTGACGCTGACAACGACCAAACGACATGTGGTGACTCTACCCCATCATCATCATAACGAGTGAAAAAATTTGTAACCCATAAGGTTACAACTTTTTTGTTTTGTGGTCTTTGACTTTGACTTTGAGGCTCTCCGGTTTAATCTTCGGCGATGTCGTTAGACACCCATTCACCCACTTTTCTCAGCTTTTTAACTTTGAAGTTTAAGTGTTTCGTTCCGTCTAGTGCCTCAAACACTGCGGTACACTCAAAAATGACTCTGACATAAGCTCGGGTATCAAAGAGCTCTTTTCTTTGGAGGTCTGTTATACCACCAACTGAGAGATATATGGTGTTGTGTCTCTCACCTTTCATGATCTCTTTTGTGTCATGCTCACTCACCAGACTCTTAAGTTGTTCTACCACTTCGTCGTCTTCTATGGCAAGTGGTATGTTAAACCCACCGTTCTTAAACTTAGACTTAGTAATACCCCATGTCAAACAACTAGGGATGTCGAACACAATAGGACTTTCAAAATTAGTCGTTATACCTTTACTTTCACTCGTCATCTTTATTACTACTAGCTTAGTTTGGCTTTAAGACCAACTCGATTTAACGTGTTGATTTGATTTTTTTTACTACTGTCGTCTTCGGCGTCGTGTCGCTTGAATTTCGTTGTACACGACATAACCTAACGCTATCGCTAACATCCACATGTTGTCAGCCAACCATGACAAGCCCTTAGCTCCCATACTTAAAATGGTGGTTAGTATCTCACCTAACGCACCAAACGCTGGTCCTAACGCATTAAGTACTTTACCAACTCCTCTCGCAAACTTAGAGACACCACGAGCACCAGCAGTAAGAGCGCTTCTACCAGCCGTGACAATTGTTGTTATCACACCAGCGATACTTATACTTATGGCCGACGCGATACCTAGGTTCTTTTTAGCCCACTCTTTAAATCTATGAAACTTTGTTAGAGGGTTGTTCTCTATCTCGTCCTCCACAATTTTTAATGCTACTTCACTCTTAGGTCTTAGTCTTAACTCTTCTGTTAGTCTAATACTATCTTGTGTTAACTCTGCGATGACTGCCCCAGCCCTGTATAATTTTTTCTTTACAAGGTTTGGTTCGGTTTCAGCCTTTTCAAGATAATGGTCTACCTCTATTTGTAAAGTCGCTATCTTCTCTTTGGGTGTGCTTCCACCATGGTCTGGATCATTTTCAACGACGCGAGCTATAAGTGCTTCTATTTCTCTGTAAACGTTAACGTTTTCTTTTGCGCGTGAGGTCTTTAAGTCATCACTACGTTGGGTCGTTGACTTGCTCGCTGGCTTGCTCGCTGGCTTGCTCGCATGTGTCACCACTGACTCACCTTGTGTGTCTTGTAGTATGTGTTGATTAATGTAGTCAACCACCTTTTTAAGCTGTTCTTGTTGAAGTTTAATATCTCTGGTCTGCTGTAAGCCTTGTTCTTGTTCTTGTTGTTGACTCGCTGCGATCGTTCGTTGAAAGTCAACTACCTTTTGATTAAGAGCTTTTAACTGTTCTTGTTGTTGTTGTGTTGCTTTCGCCGCTTGTGCCAGTTGTGCTGCTTGTGCTTGTTTTTGTTGTTCCCCTTGTGCTTGTTGTTGTTTAAGAGCATCGAGCTGTTCTTGTTTAAGTTGTTGTTGTTTGTTAATTTCATTTAACTGGTTTTGAAGGCTCACGACCGCGGCCTGTTCACCATCTTGTTGTTGTTGTTGTGTGAGCTTAAGAACATTGATCTGTTCTTGTTTTTGTTCACCTAGTACTTTTTCATCGTTAATTTGGTTTTGAAGAACAATGATCTGATCTTGTTGATAAGCAAAACCTTCTTTAATTTTTTGAGACTCAACGGCTTGTTCCTGTCTAATGCCTTGAAACATCTCTATCATGTTATTAAACTGTAGTTGACGCTCGTCTATGAACGCCTGTTTAAGGTCTTTAAACTGTTTTTTGAGGTCCTCAACTCCCTCATCCCTCTCACTATTTATTTTTTCAGCAGCGTTTACGCGTACACTCTCATTTAACTCTTCGTCGAAAATACCAGTTTGGTCCTCAATCACAGAGGGGAACTTAGCTTGGTGTTCTTCCTGAACATTTTTTAACTCTTCGTCATAAGCTTTTAAAGCTCTTAGTGTTTTTTGGCTGGTACTAGTAGTCCTCCTAATTTCATCCATACCATCAATTTTATAAATTCCAACTCCATCAACCTCTGGGTTTACTCCATAATTTATGCCTATGACACGACCAGCGGTGTTTTTTCTCACTGATAGTCTTGAGAGAAATAACTGTGTGTGTGTACCATCGGTTTCGTCTAATTTGATCAAGAGGCGTTTTAAAAACATCTCTTTGACTGATGCGAGCCTTAAAACATTTGCCGTTATAATAGGGTCCCCCGTTATAATAGGTATGCTTTCATTTAAATTAGGGGGGTCAAGTGTGCTGCCTTGTGTGGTAGCGGTAGGTGTAGGTGAACCGTCAAGTGGGTTGTCACCAGGGGTAGTAGTACTGTCAGTCCCAACGTCTGGTTCATCGTCACCCTCAACCTCATCGTCACCGTCACCGTCACCGTCATCATCGCCACCCTCAGGCTGAGGGTCCTCGGTGAAAGTGGTGGTGTCCTCACCATCTTCACCTTCACCCAAGCCAGAGTCTTTAGAAGTAGGCATTGGTATATATTCTGGGTTTGTAGCCATTTTATTTAAAAGCCTCGCTACGCTTCGTTCGCTACGCTCACTTCGCTTGCTTTACTCGCTAGACGCACTTCGCTAAGCTCTCTCCCGTAGAACTTACCATGGATGTCCTCACCTGTCGCAATGTCTTGTATCTCGTACATGACAGGGTCACCTATGTCAACTCTCGTGATCTTAAATGTCTCGTCTGTGAAATTAACGGTGTACCCCTTAACAAACCTAGTCCCAGTGTGATACTTCTCCACTCTAACTATGTCACCCACTTTAAACTTTGGCTTCTTTGGTTTAGCACCGCCGCCGTACAAAGTGGTCATGACCTCGTCTTTGTTTGACTCGCTCACATCTATGGGCCTCATCTTGATGGTTCTGTGGACGCTATTGTTGTAGTTAACTGTCACATCATCTAAGATATGTTTCCACTTCTTGGTGTCGTGCTCGGTGAAATATTTCCACATCACTGTTTTTAGAGTTCTGTTTAGTCGCTCGACGAGAGCAGCCTTTCTGTTTAAGAGAGCCTTACCTTTGTTTTTACCGATCACCCCTATTTTAATAAGCGTCGTAAAATGTCTTATCCCAAGTTTGTCCAGCAACTCGGTCACTTGTTTTTTGAACTCGTTGCCGTCGTCGAATTGGACGACATCAGGGTACTTACCAAACCTAACTTTAAACTCGTCTAATATTTTCTTCATAGCCTTAGCGACATCCTCACTACTTTTTCTTTTGGTAGGCTCTGTGAAAGCGTACCGTGATAGTATTTCTATACTCGTCAATATGTAACGGTAGCCATCGTTGACGGTTTTACGACCCTCTGTCATGTCGACTAAGTCTAGTTGTAGTTGGTCAGCAAGATCATAGACCATTGTTTTACGGTAGTCATGCTTACCACTTTTTTGTTTGGTCATGGTGTAAGTCTTTTGTGTCAAGACCCACTGTTTAACTTGTTTACGAGTGACACTTAGACCCTCTGACTTAGCTTTTTGATATAGTCTCTCAATAGACTGATACCCTGTTTTAGGTGAGTGGTACAAGTCTCTAAGACCATCTTCTTCAGTTTTACCTGGTGTGTTGTAGTACAAGTCTCTAAGACCTTGTTCAGTTTCAAAGCTCATGGTTTTATTTCGTACGGTCGCCCGGGGTCGGTGGGCCTAAGGTCGGGTACTGTAGGTAAACTTAATATACCTCACAGTATATTAAGTATGGCCTCATCAATCAAATCTAACTGCAACGTAATCAGTATACCCTCAGAGTATATTAAGTATGACGCAATATACCCCTCGCTACGCTCGCTCGCTACGCTCGTCTAGGTAAACTTAATATACCCTCACAGTATATTAAGTATGACGTAATCAGTATCCTAGGTAAACTTAATATACCCTCAGAGTATATTAAGTATGACGCAATATACCCCTCGCTACGCTCGCTCGCTACGCTCGTCTAGGTAAACTTAATATACCCTCAGAGTATATTAAGTATGACGTAATCTACCCTCTAGGTAAACTTAATATACCCTCAGAGTATATTAAGTATGACGTAATCAGTATCCTCTTAGCTAGCTCGGGACCTCCGTTTAAACCATCTCGAGATCTAGCATAGCACTCATGTTCACATACATATGGTCTTGTATGTTAGTCGTGAGTTTGAACGACAATGAGTTAAAACTTTGTACGATGGGTGTCTTTGAGTTAATGTTGTCATAAAATATTGAGGTGTCTAGTAGCGACTGTGTCGACGAGACCGGTAACGAAGCTATCACTTGACTTTGTTTACCGTTGGTGTTAAAGTTTTGGTATGTGTTTACTATGCTACACTCGATGTTAATGTATTTTAGACCATGGTTGACATCAACATGACCCGGACTATGATGCCAAGTGTCTTTGGTTAACACAGTCTCACTCTTAAAGCCTAATAGTGGTGCCAAGTCTTTTAACGTTAAGTCTTTCTCTGACTTTATAGAGCATGAAGAGTTGTGGGTGTTAGCGACAAGCTCGATGCCCTCACCTTTTAAGTTCTTTTGGACGTCTGAGAATGTCCAATACCCAGTGTCTAACACCAGTTTGTCTGTTCCGTGTAAGAGCTCATAGCGTATGATGTTATGGAACTCCCAAAATATGGTTGCCGATCTGAGATACAACTTACTCTTGTTATGTTGAGAGATGTCTAAATTCACAGTTATTTTGTTCTGTGGGATGAATACGGTTAGCTTTGACATTTTATTTATGGGCGGTCTCGGGGCCTTTGGGGCCCGGTCTCTTACAACTCTCCGCGGTGGGTCGTAAGAGACAATAAAATATGACATATATACAAGCTTTCAAAGAAAAATACCCATACGCTGATGTTAATAAGTTCATGTTTCAACCTGTAAAAGACTACTCAGGGAAGACTCTGTTTGTACGAACAATGTTTGTACATAACGCCCGAGCTTACGACATCAAGGCCAAAAGCTTTGCGTTTGGTTGGGCCTTGGACTGGCAACCTAGAATTTGGAACACTAAGGGGGTTAAGCAGGGGTTTGTCAAGGGGGCTTATGTTGAAAACCCAAGTGATGTTGACATTTTTGTTAATAGTACCATGAGTTTTAACTCAAACTTCCCAGACCTCGTAGTGACAGCGAACATGGAAAAGTTTAACGACCACACAGAGAACCCATATCTGGCTGCTTGTTTGGCTGCTTACGTTACAACTTATGTTTGTGGAATAAGTACACAGCACTTTAAGTCTGGGGACCCTCTTGTGGCTAACTTGGTGAAGTATCACTTGTACTACCACATGCGAGTGTTCATTAGAGAGCCTAGTAAGATGAATAGGTACTTAACACAAAAAATAAAAGACCTTGTAAACAACAACATACCAGTTGTGTACGAGTGGTCAGAGGAGTTTCATGCTGGTAGGGAACAACTTGGAACTTGGTTAGCTAAACAACCACACGGAAGTGTTAGGAACGCCAAACCAGAGATTAAGTCAGGGTATGGTCAAATAGGAATTAAATATGAGAGGCGTGGTGACCGAACCATTAAGAGTTTGGACGACGACTACAAGATGTTCATCGCCGGGTCGGGGTCGACTGGGTTAACTCAGACAGGTCAACTGTTATTTCAACAAAGTTTAGAGTCCTATGTGTACTGTGTGCTTGGAGCTCAGGTAAGTACAAGATGGGCTATCGTTGGAAATGGTGCCAAGTCTTTACAAACACAAGAGGTGTTTAAAAAGTTAGTCGAGGACACTATCATACAGAACGATCAAACGGTGACCATCTCTAACATGAGAAACGCCATAAGAGCCACTAATGTCATCTTGAACTTCGCTATTAGTCCAGGCCTAATTCTTATACCAAGTGATATGATAATACTAAAACAAAAAATAGCTGGCTACAACAACATCTTAACGGTAGTTGGTGAGGGGATGGTGTTTGGTCATAACAGTGGTATTAACAAAGACAGTACGCCCGTTCCACGCGCGCAAGCGCGCTCTGTGGATGTAGTAGTTGTCGCGACTAAGGCAGAGCAAGCAGTCGCCTCGTCGCTCGTCGGTGTGTCTCAACCAACGCACACACCAGAAGCACAAGCGGTGGCAAGTAGCGACGAAGTCACATCCCGGGTCTTTGACTCACCGGACCCCGAGCTCTTGGCTCGCTACACTTCAGACCGTACACTATCAACCCTATTAGTAATATCTGCGTTGACTGGTTATCTCATAACGTTAGTAGTAGTGTAAAATGAGACCGAGACCGAGACTCTGTGTGTGTGTGTGTGTGTGTGAAATAAAATATGAGTGAGCATACAACACATACAACAAGTAGTACAACTAACAAAGAGGACGCGACGCAAAGCGTGTCAGACGAACCAAGAGACATAGACGAAGACTCAAGACCACCTCAGGTAACAGACTCAAGTGTTACAGAGACTAACACTGAGAGAAAGATAGCTTGTGAGAAACTAGTTGAGCTGTCTAGAAAAGCAAAGGCGTCTCGTAACGCATCTAAGACGAAGGCAACTAACGCTAAGAGAAAGCTAGCTAAACCAGACGCTGAGTCATCTAGCATATCATACTTACTACTTCTAGAGATAATTGGTCTTATCTTTGGACTAAGCTGTGTGTGGAACTATTGTAAGGAGACAGTTCGTGCGACTGTTATGGGCAAACCAAAAAAGTCAGACGAAGAGTTAAAGGTAGTAGTACCACCAAAAATGAAAGGACCCAACCTCGTGAATTTTGACGACTAAAGTGATAAATGGGTATGTGTAAACCAAGCAAGCCACAAATACAACACAATGGTGATCTGTTTAACGAAGACATCGTCACTCGTAAAAGATTTCTCGCTGGCATACAAGTAGGGAAAGACATAAAAGAAGGTGGGGGTGTCGAAGGGAACATACAGGTCGCGTTCGTTACGTCAAGAGTTAAAAGATATGAGAAAGTCGAGGGACTCACTCCGTGTACAAGCTCACAACCATCTCCACCAACACCCTTAACAGCCTCAACTCAACCACTCAACGAAGCCCACGATGAGCACAGCGAGAGACGACCCCACGAAGACACATCACAGCACGCCATCGAGAGACCCTAAAAAACAAACTAAATTTCTAATCCTGACATGGATTAGAAACTTAAACACTTTAACACCCCCTCTAATTAACTTAATACTCTATTTTCTGTAGTTGTTTACCAACAATGGTTACTGCACCGTCAGACACAATGAACACATAACATGTTAGGTCTTTCGTTGTAACTCTTTTTTTAATCTCCAAGAGCACACCGTCTTGTGTGTTAAGAATTTTACGACCAACACCAGCTGCTGTTTTATCACAAACCGTTCTCATGTCTACGACACACGCGAACTTGTTGTCTGTGTAAAACTCTTTCATACCTAGTGAGTCTGAGTCATATTGCTCTTGGTTTAAGAAGAATTTCTCTGCTGACTTGAAGAGGTTATGTTCTTCTAAACCTTGAGAGTACAATGAGTTTGGTACGCCTTCGATGGCCACTTTCACACTCGAGATGTTTGGGTACACGAAGTGTTCAGAGTCTTCGGCGGTGTCGTCTTTAAACATAAGTACGATGGCTCTCATTGACTTTCTAGGAACATTAATGTTCAAGTTCACCAATGTCACCCCCTTAGCCCATGACTCTTTTTTCATCAAGATGACTTGTTCGTATATGAGTGACCTACCAACATTGTACGAGTTTAATGACTTCTTGTACATCTCTGGGTTCATGATCGTCTCGTACTCGAGATGGAGGTCCTCGACTGTGTAACCAGCGACTGCCTGACCTGATTGAGCCTTCATAATTTCTGTGGCGGGTGGTAGTGTGATCTTGTACCTGAAATTTGATTTCATACCATAGGGTGAGTACAAGCCTTGGTCGTTCAAGATCTTGCCAATTGGTATGTGTACTTTGGTCTTGTACAACTCGGCGAAGTACTTATCAGCAAGCACAGACTTGTCACCTGAGTCATCTCCACTCATAAGTTTACGAGTGTTCTCGTTGGCCAGTCCTTGACACATCATGTTCTTTCTTTTCTCTTTGGTCTCCCAAAGTGCTTTGTAGACCGAGTAGACCGACTCTCCCATGTTGTCATAGACAACTTGACCATCAACCGTTATCTCTAGGTTCTTTTGTAAGAGACTAGCTAGGTTGTTTAAGAACCACGACTTGGTGTTCTTACTCTTAAACGAACCTATGAGATACATCGACCCCGGTACAAGACAGACATTCTCATACAACTTAGGGATGTTTATGTAAAGAGATTGACTCTCTGCTATCTCAGTCGGAGTTAGTGTGAATACATTTTGTTTCTTAGGTCCACGAATTTGAGAGTATGTTATCTTTTCATACTCTGGTAAAAGTTCGTTAACGTTCATTTATTACATGGGTCCCTGTGTGCGCGGGTGTGTGAGAGCGTAACATGTACAATAAACTATATGGCTGGAGTATTTAAAGACTTACCAAAAGAGTTATATGACTCACTATTAATAGTGTTAGGGGCTGTCGCAGTCTCGTTCGCTAGTAAAAAACTAATTAAAGACTCATTGAGTATCCCAACCACGATGGAGGGACTCTTGAAACTGGCGGTGGCGTTCGGAGTTAGTACGAGTGTAATTAAAGTGTTACAAGCAAAAAAGATGCTACCTGACAACCCATTCAAAAACTGATAGGCCTCCTAAAATGGTGGCTCTGCTAAATAAAAATGGCCACAACAATTGCGTTATCCGGCCTGTTTAATGCTGTCGCGTTCACAGGAGCCGGTTACTTATTTAGACTCTTGGACCATAAAGGCTATCAGACTGAGATCAAGAGACACAACCTTGCCATGGAACATTTAACAGCCGCTAAGAACAAGTGGTACGAGAACCAGGCTACTAAGAAAGATAGGATCACCGCGATGAGACGACAACTTTTAGACGCAAATAGCGATATGAACTCTGTTAATAAGTCGTTGTCTGAGCTCCAAAAGATCACACACAAGGGTAAGGTGTTTACGAGGGAGCCTGTCTTAGAGAACTATTACAAACCATCAAAAGAGATGGACGAGTACAAACATGTGGCGGTTGGACTAGCTGGCTTAGGAGCTGGTTGGACACTTGCCTTGGTGTTGTAATTTAAGTGAACTCTAAGTGAGCGTAAAGAGAGTAAAATTTCATTTCCCATACTTTCAGGAAATGAAATATTATTGGGACTCTCTGACTTACTTATGCTTTTACTACTACAACCTTAGGTAAGGCGTTAACACACAACTGTATTAGGCTTCCTAGTTTAGGTGAGGGTATTAAGTTCTTAGTCAACAACTTGTCGTCTCGTATTCGCCAGTGACCATACGCGTAAGTCTCCACACCACCGCTTTCTTCGTCTATATATCGCTTGTCGTCTGTGTTTCTAAGAGCGACCTTACTACTTCGTTCGGTGAAGAGCTCGAAGTCCCTAGTTCGAATTCTGTTGGTGGTTATACTCTTTGTCTCGTTCTTCAAGAGACAATTTTCAAAGTCTTTGAACGAGAAGCCCATGACCTTATGTCTGTCAGCTCCCTTACATTTCCTAATGGTGTTGTCTATGTAAGTTGGCTTACCATCTTTGTCTTTAACCTCTGAGTGTTTAACTTTTAACGAGTATACTTTAGCGCTTATTGCGACCACCCCCTCTATTGGCTTGCTCCCTGACTCTAACTTAATCATGCCAGCTACTTTCATATTAACTTTGGGTATGTTCATCTTGTTTGGTTGGTTAAAGTTACTCGTGTCCCACTTAGTCTCAAGGTCTGGCTTGATGTCCTCGTAGAAGTCTTTTGTTCGTATCGAGTAAATGAAGCCATCTGTGTCCATATAGTTTAAGCTTACTTTTCCAGGCCACTTCTTCTTGAAATAGTTGTAGTGCCAGTCATACATATCAACTTTCGAGTCATCAAGTATGTTTAGTCCATCGAAGATGGGCTTGTTTAAAATGGTGGACTTTTGCCTCATCATAATGAGAGACATGTTCTCCTCCAAGATTAAGCGGTCCTCATATGTTGGCTTGGCTATCTCTTTAAGAGCTTCCTTTTTAGTTTGAGCTACCACCATTCTTTTTCGTCCTCTCGTGTTCTCCATCGTCTTACCAAATACACTGTTTGGTCCCAACTTATAAAACACCACTCCAAATTTGTCACCCTCGACAGCGGCTTTCTTTCGTAGCTCAATACAATAGTCTACGAACGGTTTCAACCAAGCTGACTTATCAGACATCCACCCTTCATGAACCTTAGTTATAACTAGTCCTAACTCTTCATATTTTTTTAACGAGTTGTCGTTCAAGATGTATTTTGTCTTGTCGTTTAAGTTAGGTATTAGTTTAGCCATACTACCAGGGTTAAAAGACTCAGGGGCTAGTGGAAGATCGTTGTGTTCGTCGTGTAGATGTCTGGGATACGACAAGTTAACCTTTAGAACACAGCCTCGCTTCATACCGTCTCCATCCTTACTTTCTCCAAGATCACGCCAATTAGCCAAGTCTTTTTCGTTCATATACTCGTGATTTTTTAGTGGGAGTTCCCTCTGTTCAGCGGTTGCGTACAAAGCGTTGACGTCTGGGTTAATTATGAATAAGTCTGGCTTAGTTGGGTCATATGAGGAGTCCATATACTTGTTGTTAGCCTCTGAGTGTCTTTGACCGCCAGCCATTGATATACCACCTCTAATTCCACCCTCACAAAAACCATACATGTTTGAGTTCTCCTCACTTATGAGCTCTATTTCGACGCCTGTGTATAACAGTGCAGCCTTCCAGAAGTAAGATGGTGCGGTTGGGTACCATGCTGGGTCTAACTTAAATGTTGCCATACTTAGTCTTCTATACTCTTGAAAGATGTCAGCGAGAGCAGCGGTGTCACCCCAAAGATATGTGTCGTGGTAGTCTTGCATGGTCTTACAACCGAAAGCTGTCCACACTTTTTGAGCGTGAGTATAGTCAGCCTCACTAATATCACTCTCCGTCAAGAGGTTAAAAAAACACTTTTGAGGTGGCAGTTGGGTCTCTAACATCTTCAAGTCAGAGTCCATATAGTCATATGGGTACACTCCCTTCTTCCTAATTAGCTCAAACTGAGTGTCACTGGTACAACCAGCTTTCGTAATTATGAACTTCTCCTCTGACAAGTTCTCAATGAGAGCTGCTAGACTTAACCCAAGATGTTTTAGAGAGTCTTTGAAAGCCAAAGTATAGGTTATGTTCTTTATAGTCTCTACAAGTATAATGTCTCCATCTTTGTCCATCTCTACATTACCTGGAAGATACGCACTGACAGCCTCAACTATTAAATTTTTTCTTAGTTCAATGATTTTGTCTATGTTACTAGCGATAACAGACATATTACCACTCTCTTTTGGATCTTTACCCAGCTCTCGGATGAAGGCCTTGATGTCATACCCCTCTAAGTTGTGGAAGAAGACTGGTATGTTTTTTCTCACTCTAGCTAACCGATTACAGTCACTGTGAGTGATGCCTAAGAACTCTCCAGTATTATGATCGTGATGTCTCACCGGTTTGTGGATGTCCCACTCCTCATCATCAGGGGTTGCAGTCAACCCTTTTTTACAAAGCCAACACTGTTTAGCTCTAGCTAACTCTATGTTCGCTAGTTCAAGCTGTCTCCCTTCTAACGAGATAGGCCTTGAGTTTTTCTTATAATAAGACCTCGCTATCTCATATAGCTTACTAACAAAGTCTTTAGCACAGTTGGTACCAAGCGTCTTATGGTACTTATACTCACCATCAGAGTGTATCTCGTAGAAACCAAAGCCTGATGGAGAGTGCTTATTAAGTTTAGTCGTCCCACTTGTTGTCTCTAAGTCGTTGGGACCTAACTTTTTCAAGAGCGCCTCAGAGTCTGCGATGATAATCAGTGGGGCTCTTAGGGTTCTACCCCATTCCTTGAACCTTAATATATTAGCACGACGAGCGGTCTTGGGAAATGTTACACGACCAACACTTTGCTTCAAACACATCTCGTGATGTATAGCCAGACTCTCTTGAGTTGGGAAGAAGTTAACACATCTTCGACATGGAAATGGCTTACCATGTCCATGGTTTCGTCCAAATAGTCTAGACTCTGAGCTCACTGTCATATAGTGGTCACGGTACAACAAGATGACAGCCTCTCTACTTGCCTCAAACTCGGAGGGGTATAATACCTCAATGGTCTTATTTTTAGCTCCATACCCATCTCGTGCGTCGTCCAAATAATACGCGACAAGTCTTATGTCGTTAAGCTTCTCAAACCGTTCGAACTGAGTAACATCCACAGGGAATGTAATACCTTCTAGGTTATACTCTGTCTCACACGCCTTAAAAGTCTTATCAACCCGTTCTGGGTGTGAGGTCTTAGGGTTTAACGACCTGTCGACTGCGTAGATGAAACACTTATCATTCCAACTTTTAATGTTAATCACTGCACCTTTGTATGCCAACCACTCTGGTAACTCAACATATTTACCACCTTGTAGTGAGAGTAACTTGCTAGTGTTAATGTGGACGCCAAATATTTTTGATATTGTCCATCCAGACTTCTCTATGAGAAATGAGGCCATCTTGGTTCTTAGACTACTCTCTAGCTTTCGCCACTCAACATCAAGGTTGGTGTGTTTGTTTCTAACCGTAACACTATCAGAGGAGATGAACTTAGTCTCAAACTTCTCACTGCCATCCTCGTTAGTGTTTTTAAACTCAGCATGAATTTTAACAGTGAACTTGGCTGGTATGTGGAGTCTAATAACACTTAATATTTGAGGCTTTAATAAATCAAGTAAGGGCTTAGGTAAAAGACTAGTCTTGTTCTCAATCTTGTAGTCGTTGAGTATACCATCATGAGCTTGTCTAATGATCTCAGGTTGAACTAGTCTTTGAGCCTCTTGTTCCTTTTGAGCTTGTTTTCGTGGTCGTGGAGGAGCGACCGGTGGTGGTGTTGCCGCGGTGTCCTCCTCTTCCTCTTGTCGTTGACCAAATTTAGATGAGTCTTGAGAGTTATTTTTCAAGTTGTTCATGTCTCTTTAATATATACTCTCTCTCTCTCTTTTAAGTTGAGGTGACTCTCAGTGATCGATTTCATTTCCCAACGTGCTGACGCAACACAGGAAATGAAATTTTTAAGATGGTTTGAGAGTGTCTTTCATTGACTTAAACACTTGTCTCACACTTACACTCAAGTCTCTTACCACCCATACATGACTCAAGGTAGGTTGGTGGTAACTGATATTTTGATTCTCTAACCGTCTACCCTGAAGCGAAGGTAAGTCCAAGCTTAACCGAGTCATCCTATGCTCATTTAGTATTAAGTTAGGGGTGTAAAGAAAACCAGTTGTTAAAGAGTTATACAGTTGATCTTTCGACATCAAAGACCTATATCTGACTTCATGCTCTTGTGCTAGGTTTGTTAAAAAAGACTTTTTCATATCTGAGATAGGGGGTAAGACAAGACGTAACGAGCTGAGTGAACTGTCTTTACGACACATCATGTTCTCAATGTTATTTTTAAGCTCTATGAGGTAAAACATTATACTCTTATCATCTCTTTATTTATTCTTCCCTGACCGAGGGCTCTGACTCAAACGATTTCGTTTTGCGTTTCGTTGCGTGGGGGCGTGTGGGGGGGGTCGCGTTGCGTGGGGCATGTGGGGGCCCCCATGTGTGGTCCCGCGTGTGCACGTGATGGGACTACATGTTTGCGCACGTGGTGTGCACGTGATGTGACACATGTTTGTGAATTATTTTTTGCTGACGTGTTATTTTTTTGCTGACGATATGAAAAATGCTGACGTCAGCACTTTTTTGGCCTGGAAACGCACTTTACACACTACTGACGTGGTCTAATTCTTCCTTCTCCTGAGTCAGGCGCGTTTTTTTCTTTCAATGTTGTTGCAATTTTAGTTTCAATTGATCTAGTGATAGTAATGTCGACATCATTAACGTGTCATTCAGTATGTAGTATGAGTAGTATTTAACTTTGAATATGTATAACTTGAAGGAAAATTACATGCAAAATAACAACAATGAATATTAAATCTAAAGCATATATGTGTAGAAGTTTATCTTAACCTCACAATCGTGACAGTTAGGGGAAAGTACTTTCCTATCTTCATTAGACTTTTGTAACAGTTTTGGGGGCGCGTCGCTATGGTTCATCGTTGCATTGGTGAACCTCCCACTGATTCAAATGTATGGCGCACTGTCATCGAAATAGCGAACACTGATTGGTCTAATTCAGCATTACAATAGCTGCATGACGACAGCAAAATATCACTTCTTGCAAATATATTTGTTTTACAATAGTTTTTTTGAAAGTTTTTTAAAACGTTTTTGTACAAAAACACAATAAATTTGTTTAAAAACACAATAAAGTAAGTAAAATATTAAAGAAAAGTTATGGAACCAAATGAAAAGCAGCATGAAATCGAAAAAGAGGCCGAAAAACTTTCCAGAAGAAGGGATCAAAGACGCCGACGTTTGCCAGAAGAGACTGCTGAGATTAGAGAAACTCGCTTGCAAAAGGGCAGAGAAGCTTGGAACTGCACAAGCTAAGGTAAGCAAAAGGAATATAATAGAGTTTATAGGCAACAAAAAAGAGTTTCAGAACCGTTAGAAACAGCCGAGGAAAGAGAAACTCGCTTGGCAAAACACATAGAGGCTTGGCAAGAAAGGGCTGCCGACGAGAAAGGTAAGAAAACAGAGTATAATAGAGTGTATAATGTAGAGAAAAGAACGAACGAAAAGGTTGCAAAAAAGAAAACAAGTACGAGCTTCAGAAACAGCTGAGGCAAGGGCAAGAAGAGCTGTTTTTTTCAAACAGCAATTGAAAATGAGAGTGAACAAGACCGACAGAATAGACCAGCTGAAAACAGAATAAGCCCCTACAAAAATGAACTGTGCGAGCAATGTAAAATTGATAAATGTTCAATTTTATACAAGCGCACACACAATACCTTGCCTAGCTATCTTGGCGATTATATTATCTTGAATAATGTGCGGAACTCGCGTAACACGAGGTATGCTAATTTTAACGCTATTTGCCCAAGGTATACAAGAGGGAAACAGAGGGTGGACGTACATTTTAGTTACAGCAACTAGACAGTAGAGCAATATACTGTACCTCTAAATACCAGGAAGGTTGATTCGTTAAACTGTTTTACTGTCGTTCCAATTGAAGTGTTCCTCGAATATTGATTCTATACATTACCTCGCGCTGACCAATTAATTTGTTCAATCAACTGACCAATGAGGAACTGATCCTGCATTGCAGGAAGTAAACAATATTCAAAAATCAAGAATTCGGTTGTTTTCATCATTCATGTAACTGAAATTCTTCAAATATGTTCACATTTGTGCTCAGAAAAACGTTTAATTGAAATACATGTATGGCTTCTCAAGAAAAATGTCAAAGTGTTGAAGATTTTCTATGGTTTAGAAAACGGTTTAGAACCAGAATTGAATAAATATGCAAAGCCGCGTTGCGAGATCCAGCATATATTTTTTCCCGTTAACTCTTTTAGTACAGTAAAAATAATGGAAGTGTATGAAAAAATGAGAAATAAATGTCAGTGGCAAATTTTGGTTTATAGACCAAATAATTTATTGCAAAGGTATGAAGCAGGCCCGTAGGTGGGGGGTCTCCAGGGGGGGCAAGGCCCCCCCCTAGCGGAAAATTGTGCCCCCCCTGTGCCCCCCCTAGCACAAATAACAGTAACGTAAATTTTCATTTTGAAAAAGTAAATTTGTTATATATTTCATTTGAAAAAGTGAATTTGTTATATATATAAACTTTTAACTATTAAGTAATACATTATGAACGAAATACTATGTGATTTCGGGAAAAAAAATTTTCACCCCCCCCCCCCCCCCCGTCGACAAGAAAAGAAATAATTTCTGTCGGAAAAGGTAAAATATTTTGACGAACGCGGACAGACATCGAAACGTGCCCCCCCCCAAAAAAAAAGAGAGCCAGCTACGGGCCTGGTATGAAGAAAAGTTTTTTCTAACTTTCAAATTTGTTCTCTGTATGAAATTGTAATAAACTTTACTGTAATATAGTAATATTATAAACAATATAGATTATTAAGTACAATTTTATAGTTTTAGAACACAAATATGTATTTATGTACTTGCTTGACATTTTTGATTTATTATCGTATTATATATCAGAATCGATCCTCAAAATAGCGCCACAAAAATAAACACTGTCACTGTTTGTCTAAATCATAAATGTCAAGCAAGTACATAAATACATATCTGTGTTTTAAAACTATAAAATTGTACTATAATCTATATTGTTTCTAATAGTATTGCTATATTACAGTGTTAAAAGTTTGTTACAATTTCATACAGAGAACAAATTTGAAAGTTAGAAAAAACTTTTCTTCATTTGCCACTGACATTTGTTGCACTATAATCATCATTTTTGTCACTTCCATTATTTTTATTTTTACTAAGAGTTAACGGTAAAATATATATTGTAAACAGATGAAAGTGACATTTTCCTTTGAAATATCTATAAGAATTTCGCCGAAAGATTAGAACGTTTGAAAAAAATAAAAAATATATTTTATATTTATTTGATTTTTTAATTACCTTGTTTCGCAACGTATTTTTGCAATTCTATTCCACCCTGGTTCTAAATTTAATTCAAGTTTCTAAAACGTTTTCTAAACCAGTTCTCGGTTGTGAGACTGAAGGTGAGTGACTATTTATACTCTGGTCAACCCAAAAGATCATTTCTAGCTCTTATAAGCCATCCATTGGGTACCGCGGGTGTATACATGAGACCCGCTAAATGCCCTAGGTAAAATCCCGATAAGCCCCCCTCATATATAAGCGACTCCTCGACTCCCTTAAAACCACCAATGTAAGATAACTTGACAGGACAGTCCTTACGATTCGACTGATTATATTTATATGAAATAATCTGAGTCTATGGCAACGAAGTTGACCATTTGGAACAAGAACAACCGAAGACAAAGCTTATTCAACATCAAACAAGTTTAGATATATACAACATGATCATTCACAGCAATAAAATTGTTCGTGTTTTCCTCTTGGATTAATTATCCAGCATAACTAAAGCAAGACCACATCCAGCATAACGATACAGCAAGAACATTTCCAGCGATACGATAGAATTGATCGTTTGTTCCTCTTGGATTACCCTGCATGAAAATAACTATATAATGAGATAGATAAATATATCGTCCATTAGATTAGTTCCTCCAACATGTAAAATAGAAGGGTGGGTGGGTGGAAATTTTTATTCTTGCAGAATTTCGTGTTTATTCAGTTGAAACATTCGGCAAAGTGACACGCTTGACGTTATATAGCGCGCTTTACATATGGTCATTGAAATATGATTGGCAATAGAGTCATTCGATTGGCTGAGCAAATTGCATTCGTATTGCACGTGTCCGGACAACTTTGAACTTTGATCAGAGATATTTTGTTGTGAATTTAGTGGGTGTTGACAGGCTTTTCCCACTTGTTGTATAGCAAAACAAACCTCAAGTTAATGTGTTGTCTCATTAACTTAAATTTATACATTGTGATCTATAAATTGGCTTTAATGATCCAAGCACATTATATACTAAAATTCACCGGTAATTAAATTAAACACACGCCAAATTTGTGGGAGAACGGGTTCAGGGTGAAGACTGAAGTGAACCAATATTTATACTCTGGTCAACCCAAAGACTCATTCTAGCCTTATGTTTTCATCCCGCGGGTGTATACATGAGACCCGCTAGGAGAGACTAAATGCCCTAGGGGTAAAAACCCCGATAGAGCCCTGTCATCAAGGTTGCGACCCTCTCCGACATTACCTGAACCAATGGGTGATAATCCCCTTGGACAGTCCTTACGATTCGACTGATTATATTTCCATGAAATAATCTGAGTCTATGGGCAATGAAGTTGACCATTTGGAACACTTCAACCCCACAAATACACTGCAAGTGTATTCCCCATAGACGAAGAAACCCATCTCCCACAAAGCTGTAGTCATAGAGAAGACAGCTTTGCCTGATGATAGTTGACTTCCATTTGAGCATTACCATCACTCATACTACAGCTGAGATGTCAGGGAGGCCAGGAAAAACCTGCAGTACAGGAAACCTGGATGGGGCCCAAGACATACAGCAGCTCCCCCACGAAGCTTTTTATCTCACAAATTCATAATTGGAGTGTTGGTAACACGACCAACAGAGCTGACTAACAAGGCATGTTTGTTTTGTTATTTTCTATTTTATTTAATTATTTATTTTTTAATTCATCTGACGTAACAGTCTGGTATATGTAACTCGGAGCTATACGATAAAAGGTCTCTACATTTGAACAGCAACAGGTTCAGTATACAGAGAATGTGATTGAATAATTGAATTACATACATTAACAAGCAAACAGATTTGTGTATCATATATAAGGTTCATTTGACCCCCAATTATCCGAGATTTGTTTTCTAAAGGTTAACATTAAATTGGCACCAACTGTATTTCCCTAAACTGTGATAACAGTGGTGTATGTAGTATATCGACTCAAGCTTGAACACAACAGTGAAAGCAGTCACATGCATGTTGAGATTTAATTGCACGAGCTAATATGAAATATTATCTGAACATAGTCTACAATGTTGGTAGTACTATGTAGTATATAAAGAAATTGCAATCTGAAAATAAAATATAATTAACTGCCACATTATTTCCATGATATCTTTTAGTAACTTTGACAACAAGCTTAGCCTTTGACTTAACTGCATATACCAATAGAATCAAGTAGGTTAATATACAGTGGTGGACATTTGGTGAAATATTGGGGTACTGACTTAGGTTGCCAACATCCAGCCACCCTTTTGTTGCTGCAAATCTGAGTTCTAAAACCTTTTGGCCTAAATTACATGAAAATTTTAATTAAATTATAGCCTATCAAGGCTTTCCTGGTTGAAAATCATTGATGTAACTTTCTTACATACAGTTAATCAGCTATAATTCAAAGACCTTGCTGTCAGTAGAAGTGGTGCCTACCAGGAACTAGATATATTGACAATGAGACAATGCCAGTGCGACATATACTGCTCAAATTGGACATACCGTCCTGTTAACCCAAATTATATAATTATAATGGCAAGATGACAATAATCCTGAACAACTAATAGACGTTCACGTGAACACACGCCAACGCACGCTCGAGTGCACGTGTCCTAATTCCGAACCAAATTTTGACAACTGAACACTGAACTATGTTTTATCGTAGTATTTAATATTCATTAACAAAATACGTGTCGCCGATTTAACGATAATGGTATTCTTTTCTATAGCCGTAAAATTTTACGGTAAATACAAATATTTTCAGGCCTCGAGACAAGGATTAAACTTTGGACTCAATATAACAATAGGATATATTACAGAGATATATCATGTTATAATTTATACATATATGGTACCAGAATACTATGATATCGAATGGCAATTGAGAGATATACTAAAATTGGTTGAAAAGAAATATACCATTCGTTTGAGTCAGTTGCTGGCAATACTTACGACGCCCCGCATGGGCCACATGCGAGGCAACCAATTGTGTTATATTCAGCACGTCGTGTTCGTCGGATCTGTTGACTGGTTGGCGTCTGTCCGTACTAACTTTATAGCGGAATTGAGCTGGCATATTTCTTGGACCATGGGAGGAATAATACCACAACTGTCATGCTTGCTCTGCATCAGTGAGTTCTGATTGTAGATATAAAACCACGTCGTTATTCGCCATGCTGCCCGTCGTTCGCATTAATCTTAAAGGAGTTTGTATGCATTTCATTTAGGACAGATTATCTCAACTGTTTTAGGGTAAAATGACCATGGCGGTCAACATGGCATATGTGCCAAAACCCGAATCCGGGGCGAAAGTCCTGAAAATGACCACGCCCAGAAACGACACTGTCGGCATAGCTCTAAATCCTGAACCGCCAAAGCTACAGCCTTTTTGAATTGCTTATAGTGTTTAGAATGGTTGCTTTTATGGGTGGTCACTGGAGGGTGAAATTTGTCTAGGTATCATATTTTACAAGAAAATGACTATGCACCATCCCAGGTCAACTGCTAATTATGCATCAAATCACTCATTCACCTGGCAAAGTCTATGTTTTCTTATTTCCCAAACATTTTTGTCATAGGATGAAAAAATATGCTTATTTTAATATAATTATTATAAATTTCATAAGGAATGATATTGTTTTGTTGAGATATAACACATTTCATTTCACTTTCCCCGCCACCCCGCCAGAACACGATTTCAGCCATATTTTGCCGATTTGTTTGCTTTTTATCGCCGAGCCTCGCAAGTATCATCCAAATGTTCTACTTTAACACAATGCTAGTTGACTAAAGAATAATTCAACCAAGTTTCGTCGGGTTTTGGAGTAGTGCCATGTATTTTATATTCGATTTTGTGTCCTTCGACATTTCCTCAATCATGTAGCCATTGCAATGTCTCGCAGCTTCTCTGCACGATAAATGCCACTTCTTCGTACACATCTGTATTTATATTACAGTATCCAAAAATAATTGATTGTAGAATAGTCCCAATCGAAAATTACTCCATTACTCCCATTTGGGAGTGAAAAACCTTCCCTCGTTCATCAAGAACGAGAATCTAAAACAAAAGGTTCAAAATAATTTGAAAGTCTCGCGCAATCTTCACGAAAACTCCTCGTGGGCAACATTACAGGGGGGGGGAAACATTTTCACGAATACGTTTGGTGGTGCAAAAAGATTGCGTAAATCTCTGGTTTCTTTTTTATAGCTAAAGGAAACCAGAAAAATACAAAATTACGCGAATATTTGTTTATTTTGTCATAAAACATATAAACAGTTAAACACACGAACTTTACTTTGGGAGTTTGGGTTGCTGTGATCGCGAACAAACGTATTCGTGAAAATGTTGCCCCCCCCCCTGAAATGTTGCTCACGAGCGGTTTTCGTGAAGATTGCGCGAGACTTTCAAATTATTTTGAACCTTTTGTTTTAGATTCTCGTTCTTGATGAACGAGGGAAGGTTTTTCACTCCCAAATGGGAGTAATGGGAGTAATTTTCGATTGGGACTATTCTACAATCAATTATTTTTGGATACTGTAATATAAATACAGATGTGTACGAAGAAGTGGCATTTATCGTGCAGAGAAGCTGCGAGACATTGCAATGGCTACATGATTGAGGAAATGTCGAAGGACACAAAATCGAATATAAAATACATGGCACTACTCCAAAACCCGACGAAACTTGGTTGAATTATTCTTTAGTCAACTAGCATTGTGTTAAAGTAGAACATTTGGATGATACTTGCGAGGCTCGGCGATAAAAAGCAAACAAATCGGCAAAATATGGCTGAAATCGTGTTCTGGCGGGGGGTAAGTGAAATGAAATGAGTTATATCTCAACAAAACAATATCATTCCTTATGAAATTTATAATAATTATATTAAAATAAGCATATTTTTTCATCCTATGACAAAAATGTTTGGGAAATAAGAAAACATAGACTTTGCCAGGTGAATGAGTAATTTGATGCATAATTAGCAGTTGACCTGGGATGGTGCATAGTCATTTTCTTGTAAAATATGATACCTAGACAAATTTCACCCTCCAGTGACCACCCATAAAAGCAACCATTCTAAACACTATAAGCAATTCAAAAAGGCTGTAGCTTTGGCGGTTCAGGATTTAGAGCTATGCCGACAGTGCCGTTTCTGGGCGTGGTCATTTTCAGGACTTTCGCCCCGGATTCGGGTTTTGGCACATATGCCATGTTGACCGCCATGGTCATTTTACCCTAAAACAGTTGAGATAATCTGTCCTAAATGAAATGCATACAAACTCCTTTACAGGTCCTAGACTATTACATGAATGATGAAAACAACGGATTCTTGATTTTTGAATATTGTTTACTTCCTGCAATGCAGGATCAGTTCCTCATTGGTCAGTTGATTCGTATTCAAATCACATACGGATTGTGATTGGTCAACTTTCACAGGAAGTGTACGAATATCTCGAGGAACTTGAACAAATGAATTGGTCAGCGCGAGGTAATGTATCGAATCAATATTCGAGGAACACTTCAATTGGAACGACAGTAAGAACAATTTGCGGAGTAACATTCTTAAAGACCAACAATTTTTACACCATTTTAGTATCTAAATAGATCCATAAGTTTATATATTTTATACCAACATAATGGTTTATCTATATATAGTAGTTATAATCTTGTAAATAGCTGTATATTATAATTATTGTTAACGTATTCATATATGATTGTATTTTATATTATAGTTGTGCATGAGGGCCACAAGTTTATTAGCCTAGGCTATTATGTGCTACCCTCTTTAAATAAATAATTTATTATTATTATTTATTATAGTTTTTAGAACTATAGTATTTTGGAACAAAAACTATAGTTAATTTAAACTAGAGTTTTAATAGCTGAAAATTATAGTTTCTATAAACTTTAGTTATTTCTAAACTATACTTTTTCAAACTAAAGTTTTGAATTATAAAATATATAATAGTTATCTAGACTTCTCTGAACTATACTTTCTTAAAGACTTAAACTATAGTTTTGAACCATAAACTATAATTCTAAACTATATTTTTAATCTGGTATGATAAAAATAGTAGAAGGTTTAGGTGGTGGATATTTCGAGTGAAATAATATATACAATATTTTTAGACCTGAACGGGAACGGCTGCGAAAAATGCAACTCAAAGTCCTCCGACAGGAATCGAACCTGCGATTCCGGTGCGGCGCTCTGAACACTGAGCTACAGACTCCAGTTGCCAAGCGTTAACCGCAAGTTCATGTATATATATAGATGCGGGTATACTGCATGCGGGTTGTGATAAGGTAAACTACAAGATGTTTTCGTCTGCGTCTCACTCGATTGAAATTAAGGTAGAAAGTTTAGGTGGTGGATATTTCGAGTGAAATAATATATACAATATTTTTAGACCTGAACGGGAACGGACCCGTTTGCTGCAGCCGTTCCCGTTCAGGTCTAAAAATATTGTATATATTGTCTCACTCGAAACATCCACCACCTAAACCTTCTACCTTAATTTCAATCGAGTGAGATGCAGAAAAAAACATCTTTATAAAAATAGTACTTTCAAGTATAATATATAGAGTATAATGGTAGCCAACAAAACTAATAATTTTCAAAGCTACAGTACATAATTATACATAATTGTACATAATTATACATAATTCACTGAATATTTGTTCATTCCAGGAATAGAAGTTAAACTGCCTGATATCTAATATAATTGGTATGAAAATAACTGATAAATATTTTGGTTACAATATATATTTCAGTTCATAAATGTTACTCTTTGTTAAGTTCGTGTTGTTTCGTCCACGCCTTTCCTCGTTATTGAGTTTGAACTTGATTTCTCTCACTATATCTTCTTGAATAAATGGCCGTGGCATATTTGAAAACTGCACACTTTTTGCATGCTCTAGAAAAATATATAGCAATAATTATGTAACATTAATAATACTTTTCCTTCCATTAAATCAATATGCTGCCATACAAATTGTATATATACAGTGTTTATTAGCCTTACCAATTAACGAAGAGGTGTATACAGGATCGAGTCTTGGCTTAATTTGGCCGTTTTGTCCTTTGTAGCTGTGTGTAGCCATGTGTTCCCGGGATAGTGTAGCTCCCATTATACTTGCAACATACGTTCCACCTTTCTTTGGCATAATTCGTGTGAACACTGTTTTCTTTAAAACTAAACTTGGGCGCAAGGTAACCTGAAAGAAATTTGCAAATAATGTCAAGAACATTTTATGATAACGTAACTAGCAGTTACAAATGTGTAGCATAAAAATAGTAATATCTGAAGATAAATTGGTATCTTATATTTATTCTAACCAATCCAAAGGGCTATCTGTAGTTGTTGCCTTTTTTTTGTGGGACTGTGACACACAATAGTTGGTATAAGGTAAGGATTTGTACTTGGCACAGTTGAAGAGCTAGACTCTGAAGAGCAAGACTCCAAAGGAGTAGATCTACCAGATACCACAGGTGAACATTTGCTGGATACCATAAGCGAGGATCTGCTAGATGCAACAGGCGAGTATCTGCTAGACGCAATTGGTATAGGCAAAGATCTTCTGGCTACCAGTGGCGAGGTTCTACCAGAAAATGATCCTGATGGAGGTGTTATTCTGGGGACATCTTCCAAAGATGATACATACCTTCTCAGCTTTCTTAACGAGGTTTTTACATCCACAAAATAGTAAGCAAATAGCATAGGAATGGATGATGTGCTGTGGATCACAGAATCATTAAATTTAAGAGTTGGTTTGAACAAACAGTAGAAAACCAATATGACTACACCTAGCTTGTCTCTAGAGTAGTTGCTCTTCATAAATTCAGCTATAATTAATAACAAACCTCAAGGAAATATGTACATTTATATGTATAGATTTACATACAGTAGAATATATACTGTATTATAGTATATTTGCTTGTATATTTCAGTGCGTAGTTTGTGTATTGAAACACGCATACTTACTTCATTATTATTATGTTTAATTATACACCACAATAAAATATAACTTGAACTTACCATCGCTGTTTTCAATTTGGCCATTAAGCCTTTTATTTTCCCTTTCCAGCATTTTTACTCTCTTTCAGTACCAGATTTTCTTTCTCATGTCTGCACTTATCATTACAAAGTGGATCATCATCATTACAAAGTGGATCATCTTCGTCGAACTGACTTCGCTAAGTAGATAAAGACCATTAATTGGTATTTACTTATTCTTGAAAGCTTCCCATTTAGTATTAACGGGCAGAACCCAACCACTGAATACTAAAGTAGGAGTAGTATAAATACAACAGGCCATGAAGTTGTGGGGCTAAGTGTACCTGTTAATTAAATCAATTTTGCTAGTCTGGCAAGTGTATCTGTGCATGAATCAATGGGAGAAGCTGTATCTGTTTATGAATCAGGGGAGGAAAATGTATCTGGTCGGGAAGCAGGTAAGATAACTGTGTCTGTTCAGGAAGCAGGTGAGGCAACTGTGTCTGTTCAGGAAGCACGTGAGGCAACTGTATCTGTTCAGGAAGCAGGCGAGGCAACTGTGTCTGTTCAGGAAGCAGGCAAGGCAACTGTATCTGTTCAGGAAGCAGGCGAGGCAACTGTGTCTGTTCAGGAAGCAGGTGAGGCAACTGTGTCTGTTCAGGAAGCAGGTTAGGCAACTGTATCTGTTCAGGAAGCAGGCAAGGCAACTGTATCTGATCACGAAGAAAGACGGGATAGTAGAAATTAATATTTACATGAGGGTGGTTGGCAACATGCTGATAACCCATGGCGTGAGCAAGAGTTTGTTCGAAATAAAATGCACAGTTTTCATTTAGATCAAGAACATTTAGAGCATCGAAAATGTACAATTTGTAAAGAATCTTGGGAGAACTAGAGAACGTAACTTCAGAGACATATATTTGTTACCGGTGCAAAAGAGAAAAGAAATCACCAAATAATTTCAGTGCTGAGAATGACATGGACCCAGGAATTGTTCCTGAACAGTTAAGAGGTTTGACACATATGAGAGTGTATATTAAAAAACATGGCGGGCAGAGGGGGTATAAGGGGCATGTACTAAACTTACCTCAAGATATTCAAAGTTTCTTGAATAGGTTGCCCACACGTCTAGCTGACTTGCCTGTTATGATTGTGCGAAGACATGGTGCTGACGACACACATAGAGATTTTACTGTGCATCGTCACAGAGTTCTTGAAGCTATATTATGGTTAAAGACGAACAATCCATTCTTTAAAGACATTGAAATTGATCGAGATGTTATCCAAAGTTTACCAGAAAATGGTATTCCAGATGAGCTAAGGAATGTTATTGATGAAAATGAACTTTCAGTTCATGTTGAATATGAGGGACCTCCCCACGATCCTGTAATGAAGAATAACTGTTGAAGAATTAGTTTTAGGAAATGGTGGCCGGTACATAATTTATTCCTATGCGTCAAAGACAGAGAAAAGATGTCTATCCAGGATGCAGTAAATGGGGTTGATCCCTTAGACTGGCCGTCTACTGAAGGTAATATCGTTAATTAATTTAAAACAGGTGGTTTGGCTACTAGGGCTTCATATTTTGTTGTACTGCTCACAGGGTGGCTATGGTGGCAGAGTGTTCTAATTTTTGCCCATTTGTTATTGATAGTTCCAGCTTATTTACATCTGTTGCATACTTACTTATATTCCCTTCAGGCATAACATAACAAGAAAATTCATTCTGCCCATCACCATCTGCAGCTGAGAGCTGACAAATTTCTGCCTGTATCCCTGTTGTAGATGTCTCGGTACCAAACACAATAAACTTGTAACTTCTTTCTGCATCATAGGAGATACTGAGATAGCTTCGATTGGTGGTCTTTCACAAAAGTCAGAAACTAATTTTTTATATCTTTGCTGTTGATCTTTGGTTATAGACTCTGTGATTTGGAGTACGTCGAATGGTGTCTCATCTGGAATTATTGTAGATTCAGTCCAATATTAGTCTCATATGTTTTCCCCTCTTTTTTCTCACTTTATACCAACTTTGCATTCTTTTCGCGACGAAGTTGATTTCTCCGATATTTCACTTCTTTCTTTGCTTTTCGTGATCATGCAGTGGTCATTTTCCTGTCCATTGTAGCGACATAGTTGGTACAAAATTCTCCCGGCTCAATGTTTAGTCTTTCCCGTGTATCTCTTATGTAACCATATCCAATACTGACTTGTGCAATTCCACATGCAACACGAAAGTCACTGCTTTCACTGCCCCATAATATCTTGTCTTTGGATTCTTGGCACCTCCAACACTGTTTAGGGATTCATTCCTCTGTGATTTTGCACAAGGAGCCAGCTTGGAAACAACAGTGTCAGTGCAATATTCCTTGAAAAGTTCTGTTGATACTTTCTTTCGTGTTTCACCATATAGGTATTTGCCATATGGGAGGTCCTTGGGAGTGTTTGTTGCTGGAATTTCATCATATCAACGCAAAGAGTGTAGTGTGATGACCTTACATGAAGTGTGATCCAAATAGTTCCAAATAGTTCCAAATAGTTCCAAATAGTTCCAAATGCATGTGGAACTATTTGTGCAAGAGATATCTTTAGCTTTGTCGCTCAAAACAAAGGAAATCCATCTCAGTAACTAAAACACTTAGCAAGATAGTTAATAACCTTTTGCAAAAGTGGAGAACTGTCCTTAAACTTGCTTTGTTGGCTAATGTTATACAATCTAGTTGTTAAGGATCTTTTTGCATGTGTGATGTCAGACCATTTCTCAACACCATAAGGTACTTTCTCGTGCATTTGGCATAAGGTTGTTGTATCATAATCTCCAACAACAGAACATTCCATGGGCTTTGAAGAGCCTTGGTGGTTTTTTCTACAGTCATGGGTTGTAGCTTGTTTCTCCTTTGCCTCTGAAAATCACAATATCTGCAATTCTTGCAACGAGTAGCGTAATCCATTACTTTTCCAGTTGTTAGACCCATAACAGCACAATGCCCAGTTGACGAGTTGTGACCCTTTCCTCTTTTGTGCCATCCCATGTGGTATGACGCAGCCATTTCTACCACCCCAACTTTCTCATTTTCACGATTGTTCTCTTTTTCTACATAGATTACATTTTTGCAGCTTTCTTGTACCACAGTCTCAACACAAGGACCCACTTCTCGTTCACGAATCTTGTAAGCTTTATGGCTTATTGTTGGTACATTAAAAGTGAAAAGAAGATGGGTGACATGTGTGTGGCCCATTCCAGCATGTAAACTTCCCAAGACAGCTCTGGTGTTAACATCCATACAATTTTGTCCACGTTTACCTGACTGGTGTTGGAAAGATGTACAGACTTAATTTTAATTAAGTGGTATCATTCCATACACAATACAATACTTCCTAGCCCAACCAGTTATGTTATCCAGAGATAGTGGACCTATAAATAATTATAAACTAAGAGTTACCATTGCAAGCGAAGTGCTACTTCACAGGTGTAGTAAATGTGATTGAGTGCAATGACAGAAAATATATTTTAGCTTTTTAGTATAACATACAGTATCTAAATCTGGGTATTTTATGTAATTGTTGTTCCCTGGGCCATCAAGGACAAGGGGTTTTCTAGGTGCCTGGGAAGCTTTCTTGTTTGACCGTAGTTACTCATGTAACAGAAGGGGAATGTATATTAAATTAAATCGCTCATTTCATTGTTTTAAAGGCAAGACATATAATTAGTGGGAACAGCAAATTTATCCTCTATTCATTTGACAAGGTAAACACATCAAAAGCTGTTAAAGTAAACATGTTGTTTCCACACATTTATTGTTTATAGCAAATATTAAATAGTTAGTTAACTAGCTTCCTATTTAGTATAGTATATTCAAACCTTTACAACAAAGTAGGCATTTTGATAGTCCTTTCTTCAGCATGTCCATGTCAACAACTCCCGATCAAGCTACAAATTGGGAAAATAATTGGTTTACTGTATTATAAAACAACAATACAAACATACAAAAAATTCCAGTGAAATTAAACTACATGTACATGCTGTTCTCGTTTTCTTCTCTTAATATGTGTGTCTTGTATTAACGTATCGCCACTCGCCGACGGCCCCGACTAATTCTCGTCACTTTCGTACGTTAATCTTCTTTTTGCCCCTCAACCTTATAGCTGCAACCTTATCTACGCTATTTTTCAAATATTTGAACATATAAATCTTCCCTTCCCATTTCTAAAAGCATGCGACGCGTTGACCGGCTTTGTTTTGCTATCTGGGCTCTTTAACTCCGCCATATTTGTTTATTTTGCGCGGCATTTAAATTTCCCACGGGTTGTCACGCAAGCACATCAAGAACGCGCGAGACTTAATACGCTTCCACGCGCACGAAAAGAGGTGAATAAATTGTGTATTGAGCCACCTTAAATAGATTTGAAATATACTTTCAAGGTACATAATGTATTGTCAATAAAACATATTGTAGTCTATACATTCCTTCTGATTGGCTAAGAACTTACAGTTAAATACAGTATACAGCCACACAACGTGCAAAAAAGTATTGCTACTAGTCTAGAAAAATGATCAAAATTTTGCAGGCTGAGTATGCTAGAACAAGCGATAGCTTTAGATATTAAAGACAAAAACAGGATGCTCATTCCCTGTTGATGAATACTGATATTAGACTTACGTTGTTTGACATCTAATTGACACATAGATGAATTGACAGTGGGATAATGATTCATGATCTGTGTAGTGTGTCCGGATCTACAGAACATAAATGCAATGAAAGAACTGATGAAGAGCCATTGATTGTATGAGCGGACGATATAAGTGGGAATTGAATCCTTTCAAAGACACAAGGTATCAAGACCTGCTGGCGAACTTCATCGCCCGTAATAGAGAAGAGCACATCGTGCTCAAGTTAGTTAAATAATTAAAATTTCCTGTAGCTTAAATACTGAATAAATCGATTTTGATATTTTATTATGGTTTTATTTGGAAGTTTAGGAAACGAAATACATGCGTATGTGCAAATAGCTATACCCTTAGTTAAGTATTATATATACAGGGTGTCCCAAAAAAAAGTAAACCCTTTGAAATTGAAATTAGCATTGCTGTCAAACAACCTATTGTATTCAATTCACACATCGGTATAATTAAGAAAAACTTGAACTGTGTATTAAGAAAGGATTCAGAAGCTTTTTGTCTTCGTTTGAGGCCTGTTTTAGATGACGAATTGCCGTCCACAAAGATATTTTATATTAAACTTGACGAGTTAAATTCAACGGAAATTCGACATGTAAAACAGGCCTCAAACGAAGACAAAAAGCTTCTGCATCCTTTCTTAACACACAGTTCAAGTTTTCCTTAATTATACCCATGTGTTAATTGAATACAATAGGTTGTTTGACAGCAATGCTAATTTCAATTTCAAAGCTAAGGGTTTGCTTTTTGGGGGGACACCCTGTATGGTGCAATGATAAGTATAAGAACGGCTTTGATATTATCTTTGGAAAAAAAACCACAAAGAAGGTACTCGCATCGCGTCACGTTTTGATCACTGCACTGCTAAGGCATATTTTTACATAGAAAAGGGATGGATCAACAAACAATCTCAGTACTGGCCAATTTGGTACGTGCTCTCAAAAGTAGACAAATATTGCTATATTTGTATCCATTTCCTGCCGACAATTTTAGAAAATTTAACACAAAACATACTCCAAACAAAAGCATCTTGTTCGCTCAATATTTGAGTTATACAAACAAGAATACACTATATTCGATGACTTTTATCACTGATTGCGTCTTGCTTGAACGAGTTCTCTCATTTGCATTGATGTATAGAATATGAGTGAAAATCAAAATAACTATGTTGTTATCTAAACTTACTTGTCGTTTTGAAATAAACCTTATTTTTCACAAATCAGTAAGACAATGACATCGACGTGTCAGTCCAGAAATAGACACAATTATTGTTTTTCATTTATTGTTCTTCTAAAATACAAATACGCACGCAAGCTAAATTGCTATTAAACACCTTTTTGTTATGTGGAACAGGAAACAAGAATAATGACTTGTACCTGTATGATATTGAGCATGCAGGAAGTTTAGATCTTGAATGGTATTATTAATAAGTTCAATTTCAGCGATGTTGTTATTTAAATTGTTCTTGTACAACCAAACTTCATGCTTACACAACAGACTTCACCTAACTGAGACTTATATCCTAGGACCGACCGAAGACCTGATTTTCAGGCAAGCTGCAGTTATGCTTGGGCTGAAATCATGGTCTTATGTCGGTCCTAGGTCACTATTAGGTCAATCCAAGCGCGTTTAGACTACAGGATTACTGCTTTAGGTGGGTCTTAGGTTAGGTATAGGTCTCTAGCGTAAGGGGAACTATAGAAAATCTAGTACCAAACTTCAAAAATATTCGGAGATCTTTTGACTTTTGTTATTAGGAAACGCCGAAGCTTGTAATGCTCTTAAGTACATGCGTGGAAGCTCTTCATTATAATCGTCTTTCAATAAACGCAGGCGTTAAACCTGTCGCAACGTACTGAGGGAGTGACCTCGCGAGGCCATTTGGTCAGCTACACTCTCTCTAGTGTACATGGTTTTGCGTAGTATACTATACGTCGCGATGCCGTGACACAAAGATCTGCCTGGTTTGCATGATATCAGAGAAACATTCTAAGATACGGCCTCTCGTTGTGATTCAGTATAGTTCAGCCCTAGGCAAAAGCTTCGTTGTGCGGTAGGCTTATACAAAGCAATATATTAATAAAATAGGTTTAAATGAATTAGAAATATACTTTTATGGTACAGAACGTATTGCTAAAGCAATTATAGCTCTTTTCCAATTATTCATTGTTGTCGCTACATGCCTCCTGATTGCTTAAGAACTTACAGTTAAATACACTATACAACCAGCCGACGTAGGGTTTTACCACAATAGGACAGATGCTATATAACATGCATAATAGAACATATTGCTACTGTACGTATAACGGATAGTATTTCAACTCTTGGCTTAACCTCTATGTTTATGTAAAAATATAAATTTATTGGATAACAATTAATGAATGTGTATAAAAAGTTTTAGTTGATAGAAAGACAATGGTTGTTATGAATCAGGAACCAACACTTATGAAGTGAAGTGTACTTGTTATTCATTTACGTATGCCAATAATAAAAAGCGCCACAAATCTATTTCCCCTCTTATGATTTCTATTCAATTCCTGTTATTTTGACGCTCGCCCGCTTCTACGGATTGAGAAATTTCAAACTAGGCATTTCGCAAAATCAAAAGTATAGATATTCACAACATCAATCGCCCCCAACAACAACCCCCGTTAAATATATATTGCATGGGCAATATATATTTAAACGTGCATGTTTGTTAGATGTGGCATATTATATATTGAAACAACCTTTTTCGGGATGCATGCATGGGGGTTTGACGAATATGCGTTATTGGGTGAGATATAAACTTAGAAAAAAATTCAGTATTTTTAACTTTTGACTGTGCAATGACTTTTATCACTGACTGCATCTTGTTTGAACGAGTTCTCTCATTTGCATTGAGGTATAGAATGTTCATTGACTATTGTCTTTACTTGAAGCCCCAGTATACAGAATATCTCCCTTCCATTTCGGGCTTTCGGCCAAACCTTGACGTTTTGCATTTTCCCTGTTTTGAAGGAAAATGTTTGCGCCCCCTCCAGTGAAAAAACACTGGAGAAATTTGCTAAGCTTCGGCCTCTCTTAGTGGTTAGCTCAACCCTAGCCAAAAACTCTCCTGTGCGGCAGCCCTACCAAGCAATGTGTGAATAAAGTAGTATTAAATGAATTAGAAATATATTTCAAGGTACAGAATACATTGCGAAGATGACGTACAGTTAAATACAATACAGTATATACAACCACCCACCGTGCATAAAATTGCCGGCTGAATCTACCAGATAAAGCGATGCCTTTAGATATGGCAAAAACAGGATGCTCATTCCTTGTTGATGATGTATTTTGGGCGTATTATTTAATTAGATTGACGTTGTTTGGCATCCAATTGACAGTGGGACGATCTGTGAAGTGTGTTCGGATCTACAGAACACGGATGCAATGAAAGAACTGAAGAAAAGTGCTTTGATCCTTTTAATAGGGTCTTTATGCGCCCTCTCATGAAAATGCATAAGTTTAGTTGACTTAAGTAATAATTGAATCCTTTAAGAGACAAAAGGTATCAAAACCTGCTCCGAACATCATCAGCCGAAATAGAGAAGAGCGAATCGTTCTTGAGGTAGGTGATTACAATTTCTTGTAGTTTGAAGATTTAGTGAATGGATTTTGATAACATTATTGGTTTTCCGATGAAAATTGGACATATATAAGTCGGAGTCATGTATCATTGTAATTAACTTTTTTTTAAATCTTTATTACCATAATTTGACTTAGCTCGCTGATTTGAGGAAATTGTAACGAAACTTTTAAGAACTGCAAAACCTGCCGCAAGCCGAGATATTCTATAATCGGTGACTCTTACGGTGTACGTCCCAAAGACATTCTTTGTAAATTGGCCTGGAAAAATCTTGAATAGCATAGATTTTCTCAAACTATAACTTATTTTACAAAAGTTACTTAGTTACGCCTCGACAATATAGATCGGTTTAAAGCACAAGGCAACAGGATAACTGATTTACGGAAATGTAAATGCATGGAAACAAATGCAATGAAAATAAGTGTTAGTTATAAAGCGGCAAAAATCTGGAATGAGCAAGACACTAAGCGATATAGGAATGAAATTATGAACAGAATAAATACTTTCACATAGTGTTTGTAATAATATATATATACGTTATTTCTCTTGGTTTTACTTAGACCTTCTACTTCTGATCCTGAAAACATTTTGAAGACAAGAGAATATATTAGGAGGTATATACTGAAATAATCATTTTGTGGTATTTTACAGTTAAGATTGATTAGTTAATTAATCTAATAACATGTGAACATTCCGCGACAAATGCGCAAAAGCTCTGTAGGAGTTGGTCAATATGTTATTGTAGTGTCTCCATGTTACGAAAAATAATGTACCGAAAGCCATCACCGTCCAGTGTGTTCCAGGGCCTTTTTTGACAAATCATTAGTGGCGGGAGGGTGGCATAAATGAGAAGGGACCTTACAAGAACGTAGTAAATTAAAAGTATGCAAACCTGGAGGGAGGTCTGGGGGTCCCCCGCCAGAACATATATATTCTTGAGTCTCTGCATGTGGCTTCATTTCCCGCATTTTCCGTAATCCCCGATCCGGCGCGAAGCGCCGTGCGAGGGTACTAATTGCGTTCGGATATTTACACCCGGGTATGTGACAACAGCGGAATCCAAAGTCGTCCTCCATTATGTCATGGACGAACAACATGGCCGGCTTTCTATTTTATGCGCATGTGCGAGTTTAGGCCGAGAGAAAACGTTTTTCAAAAGTAGTTTTGTACATTGTTTTGTACTCAGGAGTCGGGAAATAATACAAACAGATAGTCTTCAAAACAATATAAATGAAAAATTTTGTAGAGGACTTTCACTTACTAAAGTCAACAGTAAAAGTAATCAGTCAAAAACCGAGAAATGACAAGGTTTTCAAGTTTTAAAGCGTTTTAAACGGGTAAGTGTCTATTTTGCATACTTGCTTTTGCAGTTTTGCCGTCAATTGGCATGCACTATAGTTTGTGGTTTGCAACATTGATTAATCTTAAAACGCGTTTTAATATTAATTTAAATGCGTTATAGAATAAGAAACAACATATTTTATCTCAAAAACTTCATAGATAGTATAAAAATACTGTTCAAATTAAAAAATAGTTGAAGTTTTACGACAATTTGTCAATTTTTAAACGTTTTATGAGACGTTTAAGCAGAGGTGGAAAAAGTATCGGATCCTGGGAACCTACATGTAGTTCCCAGAAATATTTTTGGATCTGAACTTTTGCAGAAAATTTTTAACAGAAATTTACAAGTTAATAATTAACTGATGAGTAATAACAAACCTAGAGTATGCTCTAGTCTAAACTAGTAATTGTAATGCATTTTGTATTCACTATATCAAATTGAACAGCACTGAATATCAAGAAACGACACTCGAATCAGTTCAATGTCAAAATCAATCAATGATCATTCAACCTCATAAATTATTAATTTTGAGTCTGAAACCCAGGTCCCAGAAAGAAAGAAACTTTTCCACCTCTGCGTTTAAGATTAAATTTTAGAGTAAATCAAAGCTAAAAGAGTAGGTAACAACATAGCTACTTTATATAGTTGGGCAATTGATAATTTTACAGTTAAAAGTACAAACCTTTTGCCATCACTATTTTGCCATTTTGTACAAAAAATAAAAGAAACACACGGCCTGTTGCGTGTTACCTTGGTTACAGTGATCATCTCAGTACTTCATGATACAATAACTTTTGGGGGTATAGTTGCTTGGTTCTAATGGGCGAGGGAGTTCTGCGTGAATGTATTTCTAGTATGTTTTGATATTATACCACGGGTCGTTTTTAAGAAATCGTTAGTGGGGTGGCCATAATCGAAACGGGAAGTAACAAGTAGGTGGTGTATTACAGGTGTGGGAAGCTGAGGGGTCTGGGTGTCCTCCCCAGAAAATATTTGTATTCTTGAGCCTCTGTGGCTTGATTTCCTACATTTTCAGAGACAATTTTTGATATATCCCATCTAAATGGAGCCATCCAAATACCAGTGATAACTTTCTTCTAATTTTTTATTTTGGACAAAAGGGACCTTCACTGGGGGGCCAAAATAGCTTACTGGGGTGCCAACATGGGGACTGGGGGTATTTTCCCTCCACCCTATCCGTTAAAAAAGGCCCTGTTATACCATCTAAACGGACTAAGTCATTTTCCGCATTTTTGCTTATATATTTCCCCAGCTTATATGTTAAAAAAGGCCCTGGTGTGTTCCGTTTTGCCACGAATACTATAGGAAGTCAATCCGATATGCAATCCCAAAATTTTTCCCTCGACAATGCCGTGTCGTCACGATACAATACATCAAGGAATGTTTTATTGGGTTTTTGTCTGTATATGCAAGATGGAGTGCAAATGTGTAAATGTGAACATGGATACAAATGAATATTTCTGATTCGCATACATATTTAATTTTCCACACTCTTCTCAATGGAAGAATCTCAAGAACACGAACATATTTTAAACACAGTAGAGACTTTAACCAACAAGCTTTTGCGTAGAATAATACGTTACTACCAGGTTGAAGCAAAACTCACCTCGTGTAACATGGGCTAATATCAGGGGAAGGCGCGATCTTGAGGGTTCATAAGTGTTTGTCAGTCAGATGTGCGAGGCGTCATGGTAGGGGAAACTACAGTAAATGTCAGACATAGTACAAAACAAATTTGCAAAAATAGTATAAAGCACAAAATATCATAATACGCGGATGATATCCCCTTTCAAATATATCTAAACACAAAATGAGATCATTTTTGTGTTAATATATATATATAATCAATCACAAATGGAATCACATTACGGTCTATATTATTCTAATAGCGTAAGTATTTATAATTATGCATGAATACGGTCATTCAAAAGGGGTTGAATTTCTAGGATCAATGGTCCTTATAACTCAGGAAGCAACACTTATTAAGTTAAGACAGAGTGGAGAAACCTTATGCCAATTATCAAAGGAAATATCTATTTCCCTTGAAATATCTATTTCCCCTGAAATATCTATTTCCCCTCTTTTCACAAATAATTCAATTCCTGCTATTTCGGAACTTGTTCACACCCACAGTACGAAGTCGAAGAATTACAAAATAACTGGCAGGACAATTCTAAATGATATACCGGTATATTTACAATAACAATGGCCCATCAGCCGTCGTTCAACGTCGGTGGAGCAGTAATCTGTACACCACGTTAGAGCTAGAGGTTATTTTTAAGCATTGCATGTTACAATTGCACGCATTATTTTGTAATGTAGAGATACATTTCCCATTATTGTATAAAATTATGCTGTTTCATAATTTTTAAAAATATTTGAAAAATATCTGTACACAGCAAAATTCGCATTGCCTGATCTTGTTCAAACACGCTACAGCACGCGTGGCATATACACGAATGAGCATCATCATTAACATTAATGAGTAGGCGCAATGTTGTATACAATGATGCTCACGCTCATTTTATGTTAATGATCATGCGCCAGCTCATGCGCCAATGTTGTATACAATGATGTAGGCGCAATGTTGTATACAATGATGCTCACGCTCATTTTATGTAAATGATCATGCGCCAGCTCATGCGCCAGCTCATGCGCCAGCTCATGCGCCAATGTTGTATACAATGATGTAGGCGCAATGTTGTATACAATGATGCTCACGCTCATTTTATGTTAATGATCATGCGCCAGCTCATGCGCCAGCTCATGCGCCAGCTCATGCGCCAGCTCATGCGCCAGCTCATGCGCCAGCTCATGCGCCAGCTTATGCGCCAGCTCAAAAAAGGGGTCTGAACAGTACGTATATTACTACTACTTATCTTACCCTGAGACACCCACCTTTTTTACCAATTCCTCCCTTCCCACTAAAATTCTGTCTGATTTCCCATCGTCGGCCTACTGATTGGTCAAATAAGTGTCCCACCACTTCAGTAAAAGCGTGTATTGTACAAATTTAGGGCGAATAGATACTTGGGTAGAGGGAGCTTCGTTTTTTAAAGCTAATATAAGCTATTTTATGCTTGCAAATAAATATTTTAGCCATATAATTGGACAAATTGGATTTAGGGTAAAACTGAACAATATATGACCAAATTCCTTTTAGAAGAAAATCTGACAGTGAAGATGATACCGATCTTTATTGTTCTTGCAATTTTGGTTGTTCTGCCAAGTGAACTTGATGGTCAGTGATTATTATAGAACTCAATAGTTCATTCAATTAAGGATATTTGATATAAATGTCAATGCTTGCTTGCTTTCTTGCTTGCTTGCTTGCTTGCTTGCTTGCTTGCTTGCTTGCTCGCTCGCTCGCTCGCTTGCTTGCTTGCTTGCTTGCTCACTCACTCACTTACTTACCGTTTTACTTTTCGTCTAGCTGCTTGTCCTGCTGGTTGGAATAAGCACAACGATGACTGCTTTAAAAAGTTCCCAGCAGCCTCTTGGAATGCAGCGAGAACTGAATGTGCTGGACAAGATGCTAGGTTAGCTGAGGTTGAGAATCAAGCAGAAAATGATTTTATTAAGAATGACTTTGGAGGAGACGTTTGGCTTGGTCTATCTGGTTGTCATGCAAGTGATACATGTCTGTTGGACTTCTCTCCAGCTTTGTGGACTAACTGGGCGCCAGGACAACCAGACAATAAACCACAAATTCCACCTGGCTTAGAAAATAAAGATTTCGCAGTCTTGATTCAAGCAGATGGAAAATGGACAGACCAACCGAAGTCGGAAAAGCATGCGTATGTTTGCAAAAAGCCAGGTACAGTTGTCATGGACTAGTGAAAATTAGGAATAATATATCTGCTCAAAGTATTTTGACCCAGCAATGATGATGACGCTTGGGTAGTAATGATTGTGATGATGATTCATGTTTATTCCAAAATTTAAATGTTTGTACATAAAACAAATGCTTAATGCCGTTGTAATACTGAACTTGAAGCTATTTCCTTCAAAATGTTTTTTTCTACTGTTGTATAGTATTCACCTGCAAGTATGATATAACATACAATCTTAGAATTTGACAAATGCTACTTGCACAAACCTTTTGCCGCTCTGATTCATCTCTTTTGCAATGAATGAAAATCCCTGACCCCTTCCTTTTGCACTAACTGGCCCATCCTTTTAGTTAATAACTGGTACTTCAAACAACCTTCTGTGATTTTTGGTATTTCATTTTCAGAGGATCCTTGTAAGGATCACTTTTGCAACCCTGTTGGAAGCACGTGTGAAAATGGAAAATGCCAATGCAAGGCTGGATTTTCTGGTGACTATTGCTACAGTAAGTAAGATTTGTTATTATATGGCAAGCGCTTGTTTTGGTGAATCTCGCAATTTGTCTGGCTGCTGACGTGGACGATTTGCGACGAAAGCCGAGTTCCAGACAGAAAACTCTTTAAAATACACGAAAACGGAGAAAATAACAACTACGAATACAAAAAAGGGAAATGAACCGTAGTTAACATTCCATGATCAAGTTTGGTTTATTTTAGTCGAAAAACAAGGTTAATTTTTTAATTTTCTGTACTTTCTGAATTTTTGAACTCTTGAGAATTTTTTGTGTTTTCTAAAGACGAAGAGCTACAAAATTCACTTGCAACTGGCCGGAAGGAATTTTCAACTTTTCTGACTATGAAATGAAGTGCACTAGAAACTACCAGCTTGTTTTCCGAGTTATTCTGCTATTTTCGAAAAACCTTTATTAAATTATTAAATAATCTATGTAGTAGCTAGTACTTTACTAAATTAGTATACATCCCGATGCATATTTACGAATGATATTGGTATTTAGAAAATTAATCTGCTTTTGAACTTTGACCTTTGCATTCGCGTGACCAAATCTGCGAATGTTTTCCACTTTTACAAATATCTGCTCAATTAATCAATTGCCATATAGTAAACAACTTTTTCCAAATTTTGATCTTAATCATGAACTATCCATATTCTAAAAGACAGTAATGAGTCAAATTTGGAGCATGTATGATGGCGGATTAAGTTAACTAGAAATCTCTATTCAGACCTAATTTTGAGATCAGTGTAATCTTTATCCAGTCGTCATTTTAAGATAAATGTAAGACATACCTAGTCCTATTTTTGAAATCAGTGCAATGTCTATCCAGTTCTATTCTTGAGATCAGTATCCCTCTATCCAGTCCTGTCTTCATAATCTTAAATATAGGTTCTATCACTTACATAATTGAGATCAGTGCAAGCTCTCCCAGTCCTATCTCTGAGATCAGAGTAAGCTTTATATCCAGCCTTATCTCTGAGATCAGTGTAAGCTTTATCCAGCCCTATCTCTAAGAACAGAGTAAGCTTTATCCAGTCTATCTATGAGACCAGAGTAAGCTTTATCCAGTCCTATCTCTGAGATCAGAGTAAGCTTTATCCAGTCCTATATCTGAGATCAATGTAAGCTCTATCCAGTTCTTGTTCTAAAATCAGTATATATTTTAAAGATCATTGTAAGCTTTCTCCAGAATATGTTTCAGAGTTTAGCGCGCGTATTCTCTATCCACTATATATTTCTGAGACCAGCGTAATCTCTATCCAGTATGTATTTCTCGGATTGTAATAATCTATATTCCAGTATATATTTCTTGTATCGTAGTAAGCTGTATGCCTGTATCCAGTTTATGTTTCACAGATCAGCCTAATCTCTATCCAGTATATATTTCTGGGGTCGTAGCAAGCTCTTTCCAGTATATATATATATATTTATATTTATAATATAGTCATCCACTGGGTGAACGAACTGTAAAAATATTACGACAAAGAAGAGTATGTCATTGCTGCAGTTGATGTCTATGACTATATTATAAAACAATTATACAATATAATTCCCTCTCGTCGTATATGGTTGATAGCCGACTCTGTGCTACACACCTCGTCGGCTATCAGCTCATATACGACTCGAGCTCATGGTATAATTGTTAAATATATATGTACTATTAGAGCAGTATTAGAGATATCCAGTACATCACATGCAGGCAGGGGTGTTTCCACTATAAATTTTTGTGATAAGCGCAAGCTTTATCAAGTATATATTTCTGAGATTAGTGTTTGTGTTTCAGTTGAACCTTGTGATACAGACCCTTGCCAGAACGGAGGGACGTGTGAAGTTGTGAACGCGGACTACAAGTGTACATGCGTCAATAATTATTCGGGAAAGAGCTGCGAAGGTATTGTATCATCTTTGTTGGGTTACACTGGCTGTCTCTGTCTCTTTGAGTTTTGTTTCGCCACATCAGTTATGGTGCATGAGACTGTGTAGCAATGGAGGCTTAGATTATTAGTCTATGTGTATTGACTTATGTTTGGTCGTAAATACAAGTTATAAAACATTTAATATCATTTGATTGCTACCATAAATTCAAATATTTTGAAGTATTTACCATTTGTAGCACCATACAAAACATTTAATGATCACGCTGGATACAAGTGCACATGTATCAATCACTATTTAAGCAAAACTGTTCGAAAGTGTTTCGCACACTTATTTTAGGCCATTTTTCAGGAAATAATAATTGATTTTTGTTCGATGTAGGAGCCAAAAAGAAACGACTGCTACGCTCAAAAAATCTAAAATATAGAAAACGTAATTTCAGTAACACTGTACAGAAATATTTTCCTTCTCCTTGTATAACAGCATTCATCATGTTTTCAGTGCCACCGCCATGTGAGGCTAAGAAGCCATGTGTTAATGGTGTTTGTGAGAATATTAATGCTGCCGACTACAGATGCAAGTGTAACCCCGGATGGGTTGGAAAGAATTGTGATAGTATGTATAGTGTGAAAAAGTCTTTTTTAAAGTTTTCCTACATCTATTTTTTATGAAATAGTGTATCTTAATTTATCTGTTATGTAAACAAGATGACTTCACCAGGCGGGAAAATATTTTTCCAATCCATAAGAATTTCATAAATTCATACTTTCGGTATGCAAATTGGTCAATGGAATTATCATTGATAGATTTGAATGATATCTTCAGTTCTAAATGACTTTGACGAGCCTAAATGACTTTGACTTGCACTTGCGTATGAGACGTAGGTTTCTAAATGTAATTCATTGCAGGAATGGGATGGATTCGTTTATTAAAAGCAAAGCAACGAACGAAAATATGTCTAATATTATACTTGGTTGTTTCAAACTTATAAATTTCTAATAATTTAAATCGTGTTACGGGGTTCTTCGTCTGAAGTGTTATGGTTAGGATAATTAAGTTAGAATTAAATTTTTCACTTATATGTTTTGACATTATGGTTGGTGGCAAATACAAGTGATAGAAACATTTAACATCATTTGCTTAACATCAGTGCTAAAATATCTTGTTTTCAGTGCTACCACCTTGTGAGGCTAAGAAGCCATGTGCTAATGGTGTTTGTGAGAATATTAATGCTGCCGACTACAGATGCAAGTGCAATGACGGATGGATAGAATGTAGTTTGAAACAACTCGTTTTTTCCAAATTTTCCAACATTTATTTGTTCATGCAATAGTGCGTTTTAATTTATCTGAATGTTATTTAAATAAGATGACGTCACAAGCTGGATAAGCATTTTCACAATCCATAAGAATTTCAGAACTTTTAAATGTTAGCGCACCTCTATTATCTGCAAACGCATTCGAACGACAAGAGGTGACTGATTTTTAATTGGAGGTACTCATGAAAAGAAGCGCACGTATAAATCATTAAATTCACATTCTATTGTGGTCTTGTGTCGTAATCAGAGGTTACTGATATGTCGAAATGTTGATTGGTGAATGTAATTCATTCCAGGATTGCATTGCATTCATTTATTTAAAGCAGGGAAACAAATTGAACGAAAACATGTCTGGTATTTTACTTGGTTGTTCTAAACTAACCAATTTCCAACAATTTAAATAGCGTTACCCCGGTTCTCCATGTGAAGTATTATGATTAGAATATCTTGTCATAGAAATATTATGGTTAGAATAATTACAGTAGAATTAGACCTTGACATATGTGTTGACCTTATACTTGGTGGCAAGTACAAGTAATATAAATATTTAACATAATTTGGTCTCTACCATAAGTGTGAATACATTTAAAGTTGACCACCATGTGTAGCATCATTCAAAACACTTAATGAAAACACTGGCTACAAGTGTACATCTATATCAATCATTATTCATGCAATAATAGTGTACCATATACATAACTAGGACCACTTGTTAGAGAACAATCATTGATTATGGTCGATGTGGGAGACAAAGAGCGATATTCGTGAGGGGTGGAGGGTTATTGACAAAGTCATAATTTTCTATCTTTAGGTTAAATTATTTCTTCATTAATAAGCAGTAATTGAACAGCTGTTAGAACCAAACACAAGTGTCGTAATTTTCCAAGTTTATGATGTCACCCCCATGCCTTATTTCCCCTCCTTTTGAGAAACCTCCCTTGTTAACGTTCCAAGACTACACCACTGATAGATGTGGAGTACAAAAATCTAAAAAGTAGAAGCGTAATTTTATTTTCTATTGCCGTATATTGTACAGAAATGTTTTCATACTTCTTGTTTGAGCGCATTCATCTTTTTTTCAGCGCTACCGCCATGCGAGGCTAAGAAGCCATGTGTTAATGGTGTTTGTGAGAACATTAATGCTGCCGACTACAGATGCAAGTGCAACCCCGGATGGATTGGAAAGAATTGTGATGGTATGTTGTTTGAAACAACTCGTTTTTTCAAACTTTTCCTACATTTACTTGTTCATGCAATAGTTTATTTTAGTTTATCTGCATGTTATGTAAATAAGATGACGTGACAAGCTGGATAACATTTTCACAATCCATAAGAATTTCCGAACTTCACACATTTTTTGTGGAAATTGGTCAATCGAATCATCATTATAGCCGAATGATATCATCAGTTCTAAATTACTTTGACGGGACTGCCAACTTTAACCACTCATCGTTGATTTACTCATTTGCATACAGGGGCGTTGCGACCGGGGGGGGGCGTTTGGGGGGGGGGTGACGCCCCCCAATAATTCTAAATATTAAAAAGTTGGTCAAAAAATGGTTTGTTGTTGATAAAAAAATATTCCGAAATTATGCGTTGAGACTATGCGCTGAAATTATAAAACGTGCAACGCAAGTACAATAATTCTAAATAATAATAATTCTTGGTCAGAACATTTGTTGTTGGTTAAAATATATAAGAAACAATACGTTCTAATTTTCAAATATTATGCACTCCTGAATACGTAAGCAGTTGGTCAATAGACTAGTGCAGAATTACTGGAGTGTAGCATACATGGATTGCCTCAACATCATTTTTTTATCCTTTCTATTTTATAAAAGTTAAAAAATGCTTGCATTTGAAAAACTTACTAAAAACAAGGACAATAAAGGCAATTGAAAGCTGTTTGGGCCATATTCATAGTTAAATTGCAACTGCTGAACATGCTTGTTAGCAATGTAACATTTATAACCCTTTCAGAGTCGAAGTGATATTTATGTAGTTCAAATGAACGTTAGAAGCGGCTTAGCACAGGCCCCTTTTTAATTATCCCCCCCCCCCCCCCCTGTAACGTTTGGTCCGTTTAGATGGGATATATAAAAAATTGCGTCTGAAAATGCAGAAAATCAAGCCACAGGGACTCAAGAATACGAAAATTTTCTGGGGGAAGACCCCAGGCCCCCAGTTCCCGAATCTTCAATATACCAGGTTTGTTAGGTCCCTTTTCGTTAGGTCATTTTACTCGGAAAAGTTGGTCATAATGACATGATACCCCCAATCGTGATTCGTTCGCCACGCCCCTATTTACATATCAAATTTGTAGTAGCATTATTTGAGACGAAATGTAATGGAGAGAGAGTGTAAAATCTTATTGTAAAATCTACAATTTTATATGTTCAATGTATCTAAACAGATCTCAATTTCATCGCCGTAAACGCATTCGAACGACAAGAATTTAGTGATTGATTTTGACTTTTGAATAATTCAATAAATTACGATTAAAGGTACTCATGAGTAGAAGCGCATAAGTCATTAAATTGACATTCTAGTCTTGTGTCGTTATCAGATATTACTGGTGTGTCGAAATGTTTGTTCGTGAATGTAACTCATTCCAGGATTGCATTGCATTCGTTTATTTAGCAGGGAACCAAATTGAACGAAAACATGTCTGATGTTTTACTTGGTTGTTCTAAATTAGCCAATTTCCAATAATTTAAATAGCGTTACCCCGGTTCTTCATGTGAAGTATTATGATTAGAATATCTCGTCATAGAAGTATTATGAATAATTAGATTAGAATTAAATTATTCACATATGTGTTGGCCTTATACTTGGTGGCAAGTACAAGTAATAGAAACATTTAACATAATTTGATCGCTACAACAAGTGTGAATACATTTAAAGTTGACCACCATGTGTTGCACCATTCAAAACACTTAATGAAAACGCTGGCTACAAGTGTACATCTATCAATCATTATTCAGGCACAATCATTGATTATGGCCGAGTTGGGAGACAAAGAGCTGTGAGAAGTGTAGCGATGGGGGGTAGATACTCAGGGGAGGGACTCAGGGGAGGAAAACGGCTATTGACAAAGTCATAATTTTCTATCTTTAAGTTAAGTTCTTTGTACGTAATTGAACAACTGCTAGAACCAAAAACAAGCAATGGAATTTTCCAAGTTTATGATGTCACCCCCATGTCTTATCACTCCCCCTCCATCGTGCGTTTTACCCCCATACCTTGTTACCCCTCCTTTTGAGAGCCTACACTGTTAACGTTTCATGATTACACCACTAATAGAAAGCATAATTTCATTTTGTGCCGCATACGGTACAGAAATGTTTCCATACTTCTTGTTTAACCGCGTTCATCTTGTTTTCAGTGCTACCGCCATGTGAGGCTAAGAAGCCATGTATTAATGGTGTTTGTGAGAATATTAATGCTGCCGACTACAGATGCAAGTGCAACCCAGGGTATATTGGAAAGAATTGTGATAGTATGTATAGTTTGAAATAACTTGTTTTTGTTACATTTTTCCTCCATCTATGTGTTTATGCAATACTGTTATGTAAATAAGGTGTCATCAAGCTGGACAAACATTTTCCCAATCCATAAGAATTTTATAACTTCATACTTTCGGTATGCAAAGTAGTCAATGGAATTATCAGTGTAGGTTTGAATGATATCATCAGTTCTAAATGACTTTGACGAGACTCCTATATTTTAGCATTCGTCATTGATTTACTCATTTATATATCAAATTTGTTGTAGAATATTTTGAGACGAAATGAAATAGAGAGAGACTTTATTGTAAAATTTAGAGTTTTATATGTTCAATTTGTCTAAACGAATTTCAATTCCATCGCCATTAACTTTTAAATGTTACCGCAACTCCATTATCCGCAAATGCATTGGAAAGAAAATAATTTGTTGATTGATTTTGAATAATTTAATAAATTACCTTGAAGGTACTCGTGCAGCAGAAGGTACAGTATACTGTAGGTCATTAAATTGACATTCCAGTTTTGTGTCGTCATCAGTGATTACTGGCGTGTCGACACGTTGCTTTGTAAATGTAATTTATTCCATGATTGCATTGCATTCGTTTACTTAAACCAGAGTAGCGAACGAAAACATCTCCAATAGCGCACGAGGTTCTTCATGTGAAGTATTATAAAATCGATGTTTTTTCTTCAGAACAACCATGCGACAACAAACCTTGTCCTGTCTATAAAGAATGTAAAAACAAGGGAACTACATTCGAGTGCGTCTGCAAAGATGGCTGGACAGGGGATAAGTGCGACAAAGGTATGGACTAAATCTTTCTACTTGGCTGTATGCTAGTGCATGATATAACTTTATATCTAATAGTGATTTGCCCGATCTATTATAGTGGCGGATCACGAATGCTCCGCCTGAACTATAACTTGGGCAAAGAAGCACATGCGTCTAATCATTAGTCGTTGTTAAAAAGCGGCAAACAAAGCAATCATCCGGCAATACGAACTGTCGATTCAGATGAACTTGCATGAATTAGGAGAAATAAATGCTCTTTTATGGATATTAGTAGCAAAGTGAAGATAGAATTTAGTGGAAGGTGTTTGTAAATGGAATATTTGAACGAAAATTTATATGCATTATTTGCTCCTGGCTAGGTCTAAAAATGTATATAAATTTTCGTTCGAATATTCCATCTACAAACACCTTCCACTATTAGTCCTATCGAACGAGATGCCGAGAAAAATCAAGATATAATTTGTAGTCTATCAAGTATGGATCGCGCCATTATGGCTAGTTCGCATCGATAGTTCCTCCTGTATATATATGTGTATATACACTTCAAGGTGTCCACTACAAATGTTTCGTGCAATAAAGCACTTATCAGGTATCAGCACTCGGCAGGCAACACTCATCAGAGTCTACCTGATGAGTGCTTTATTGCACGAAACAGCTGCAGTGTACACCTTGAGCTAAGAGAAAACTGATAATATAATTATTTACTCTATCTATAAAGGTAGTAAAACACAAGTATTTGTATATAAGTGAAGTTTTATCAGTCAAAAAGAACACATAAGTCACTCATATATATAATCCGTCAGGCGAATGGTGCGTCTTTATGACGTCAAAACATAAACTACATTAGGTAACCAAATACAAGGAACATTATTTACTAGTTTCGGGCTATTTGATGATAGTTTTGCATTTTTTTCAGATGCCAATTCTGGCGGTGACCCCCACTATCTGACATTTGACCGGAAGAGATACGACTTCATGGGCAAATGCGAATACATTTACGCTAAAGATTGTAGCGCAGAGCACGCTTTTGAAGTTCTTCAACAAAATGAGGCTTGTGGCAGGAGGGCAAGTTGCACTAAGTCGATAAGAATTTTAGTTCAATCAATCGAAGTTATCATGCAGAGAGGAGGTATTGTTTATGTCGACGGAGATCGCGTTAATCCTCCGTGGACAAAACCAGGTATTGCATTGATATTTGCCTTCCATTGCAGCTACTGCTGAATTGCAAGTGACGCAGGTCAACATCATCATACATGTCAAAGGTTTATTTGGCACTTCTGGCAGTCACCATACGGTCACGAAGCACGTGTGAGGTTAATTTTAGTGTGGAATTAAAACCGGGACCTCCGGAAGAAAACCCTCGAAACACAGAAAAGAACCAACCAAAAATATGATAAGAACAATATGATACTGACCAACATGGCATATTAGAATGCATGGATTCAACAAGCCTTTAATAACTAATATATACTGTACTGTTTATGTATGCGTATTAAATTTCTAAAGACAATATAAATTCATTAAATTAGGTTCAGACACGAAAATCACTCGGTGGTCACGCGGAGCATCTCTAGATGTTCCTGATCTTCTATTTTCGGTACGTTGGGACGGAAGCTCGAGTATCTACGTGAAAATCAATCAGCGCTATGAAGGCAATATGTGTGGCTTGCTGGGAAATGCTGATGGCAATCCAAACAACGATTTTCAACTTCCTGACAAAACACCTACCACGAACATTGGAACATTTGGAAATAGCTGGAAGAAAAATCCTAGGTGTGTGAATGGCATCGTTCCATCTGATCCATGCAAGACACTCAATACGATCGAATACAACGCAATAAAGGAAAAGTGTGGTAAAATGAAACAACCACCATTCCAACAATGTAATGGCCGGATCACACCAGATATCGGTTACATTCCTAACTGTGAATATGACTTGTGCGCCATGAAAGGCAATCCTTCAGCAGCGTGGTGCCAGGCTTTGGAAAATTATGACAAGACTTGTGGTGCAATAGGTGTCAATATTGATTGGGAAGGAAAACCTGGCTTTGAAGAATGTGGTAAGAAGTACATTATAGTCATGTTCAACCGGAGTGCATTTTCATTTTATAGTGATTTAGAATACAGGTGACGAGAAAAGTATTTAGAAAACTTCAGTTGTCGTCATCGTCTACAACAGTTAACAATAAGTTGGGCTATGTAGGCAATTTTTAAGTTCAGTACTTTTTCTGCAGTTTATCTCAAACTGCGACATAAAATTTTATTAAATTATGTTGCAATTCAATTTTAGGTAACCCTTGTGCCAATTTGCCGTGCTTTAATGGAGCTAAATGTGAGAATATCAACAGAAAAGAATTTAATTGTACTTGTCCGAAAGGATTCAGTGGACCAACATGCGAAAATGTCGGTAAGTATGACATTATCAGATATAAATGCACTAAATAAGAGAAACATATATATATATATATATATAGTTTTTCGCTTACCTCAAAACTTGTCTGCAACAGGCTGTTTCATCTGTAAAAGAATCATCAGGCAGTTTACAAGTATCGAAAAGAAATGACCGCTTATATGCTTCCTGCCGGGGCGTGGGAGTGTGTGTGGGAGGCAATGTGTGCATGCATGGCTTTGTTTGCGTTGTTTACGCGAAATTTGTTGCGATGACGGCATCGTGAAATTATTTCAGCTCTTTTGTTGAGTAAACAATCCTTGTTTTTTTCTTTCAAAATACAAAATTTTTCTTCTAAACATAAATTGCATCGTTTTGATCCTCCCGTATACGAAATAGAATGTTTTAAAATTTGCCAATTAATACTGAAATCCTTATTGTTTTCTTTCAATGTCCAAATATATTTCGAAAGTTCCGTGTCATTTGCATGCTTTTTATGCTGAAAAGATTTAGTGTGATTGGCCAACCACATGTCCAGCCAATACCATGCACGAATAAGAGACTTGCTTGTTTTCTTCGATTCATTGTCGATTCATTCGATTCTGATTATCAGATATTTGAACTCAGTCACAAAGGAGAAGAATGTTTCCAGTTGACTTTACCAAGCATTCCTGGTTACGTACAGTCTTCTGCAGCAGTGATCAATAAGAGATGGCGCGTTCTTGACTTCTGTTGAGAACAGTTCAAAACTTATCAAAGCAGCTATGCAGTATAGATTGAGCTTGTTTAGTTTTACGTTTAAGAGTCAACACACTGCTCTAACACTTATGTACAAAGCAAATGAGTCCTCAAAATCCCGGATCCCGGAATTGTCATTCTTCCAGCCTTGTAATTCACGATTACCATTTCTTTTTCATTATATTTTAAGACTGTAAAACTGGATATATCTCCCGTGGTAGTCTTTGCTACAAGAAGATAAACAGACGACCATGGGTAGTCGCAAGATGCCCAACAGGGGATGATTTCGTGTCTTCAGAAAATGAGGATGAAAATAAATTCATTTACGAGAAATTTGTGAAGCCATCCAGAAAACCATTTTGGATGAATGCTCGTGTCTGTGGTTCAGAGAAGTTATGCCGCAACGATTTTGGCACAGTATTCTATCACAACTTTGTTGGTCAATTCCCGGAAACGGGATGCGTTCAAATGCATTATGGAGGGAATGGAAAATGGCGCGCCATGAACTGCAAAGTGGCCTCCGACTATATTTGCAAATACGGTTAGTAGTCACCAGTGTCATAAATTGATATATATCGTATGTAAAATAATAATCCAATTTTAACCAGTGTCTCCAATAATATGAAATAACTACGTGGTTTGGTTCGGTTCCCTTTCGGTGAAACCGTCGAAGAACAGCAAATATACCTCGGGTAAATCTCGGCTTCCACACCATTTATTTTCACGAACAGGAAAGATAGGTAATGTTTTCCAGGGCATCCAAATTGCGCGTTCTGAGTCAGCAAATGTTTGCCGTTCAATAATAGCAAATAGCTAGGATCAGAAAATGTAAAGTTTACATTTTGGATATGTAACTCATTTTCAATAATCTACATAGGGAAGAAAATAGAAAGTACAAATTCGCACACATAGAAATTATACTTCTCTCTTGCCGCACTATTGCTACAAAGAGAAAAATGATTGTTGGTTTACTTGAAATGTTATTTGTTGCAATTGGAAAAGTATATTTTCTGTCAATCAAAATGTTATAAAGTCTATTTACCGCCTATAGAATTCAATTGTTTAAGTGTACGAATTTTTACTTATTAATTTCTGCCCTATGTAAATTATAATAAACAATCAGGATGCCATACTCAACTAAGGAGCTAATCTATTTAACCGAGCGCCTTCAAAATTACCCAAATGCCGTCCATTCATCTCTCTTTTCTTTTTCTCATTTTTAGAAACTTTTTAAACACAGTGTGAGAGAATGTCTAGTTCCTATTTCACACCACATGTGATGAAATATAGTCAAGAATCTACAAGAGATTTACTGTAATGATTCGATAATTAGAAGTGTAATCAAATTTCCTTGCATTTTTGAAATTTAAATATAATGTTTGCATACCGTAGTGAATAATAGCTTTGAATTGTTATATCACTGAATTTGTGAGTCGATTATTGTGGGTTAATATATAGGCGGAGTATTTACCATGGCACTTGATGCGTTCTGCGGAAGATTTGACATGCAGAAACCCACGTCATTTTGTTCATTTTGAATTTCAGGAAGCAAAATAATATGACACTTCCGTATTAAGTTCTCCCAGTCTGATCTCTATTTTGGGGGACTTAGTTCCCCACATCTACTTCAGGGGACGGGCTATACCCATCACCATATATCACCATCTTGTTCCGCCGACACTGGACTGAGTAGCTGTCGTGTTCTTCAAAAACCGTTTTATATATAATATCGTGTGTGTTGGGTTTCAGTTCAGACCGCGTTGAACAATATTCAAGATTTCATTTGAAGGAATCAAACAACTACATAAATAATATGCATGGGGATCACTTTGACGTCGCGAGCGTTATAGTATACCAACCTAAATCAGGAAAAAGGCCCTTTGCTCGAAACGTCGAAGTATTTTCTACAATTATTTTTGAGACGTTCTCTGATCAAAAATTTTCATTTGAACACGAGCTTGCAGTCTGCAGTCTTCGACAGGTAAAGCAATAAAGAATAGACTATAAGCGTGTGGACTGTGACTGTGGTTTACAATTACAATAACATATATAAATATGGAATTGATAGTTCTGCTTGCACAACTCTAGTGTTACCTGTCTTTTTAGTAAAAACTGATATTGTTCCGGTAAATGTTTGGAATTTTTGTCAGAGTTTAAGGTTATTGCCGTATTGCCAAGATTTCAGTGTGGGTCTGTTTCGGTAGTTTGCCTTGTCGATTATATTGTCTTGGTTTTGCTAAAGTCGATTCGGTGATCTTGGGTCCAAGCATGTTTGGGTATGTAAGTTTGAACCAGTTTTACAATATCGGTTTATACAAATAGGAACACGTAAACACTTGATTAATTCGAGTTATGTAGGCAGAACCAGCAATTCTATTTCTATACAGTCATGTTATTTTAATTCTAACTCCGTAGTCACAGTCCCTTAGGTTTAGTTTAATCTTTATTGATTCGGCTGTTGAGTTGTGTATAACTACCTGAAAAATACAATAAGAACTTGGACGTTTCGAGCGAAGGCCTTTCGTCTGGAAGTTTGTATAACGTGTTGGGGAAAACATGTGCTTTTATAGTGAATACAAAAGCGATCACGTGATAATAAGTAAACCAATCTGATGGATTTAATCAAAACAAACTATAAACAAAATAAGGAAATCACATTACAAAATATATAAGCCTGTAAGG